>LR812520.1:24281120-24796120 GCA_903798195.1 Danio kyathit
TTTTAATGCGACCACTCCCACGGGGCTTTGTTATTACAATAGTCCACGTGAGACTCGCGCGGCATGTAAACTGAGGTCAGAAAACACAGCGGAATCTCCACGAATACATGAGACATACACATGACAGACATACCTGCATAAAGCTTGGAGGGTGAACTTTCCAACTCATTTTGAAAGCAAATGTTGTCTCGCTAGGTAATCCATACAATTCTCCCGGCAGAGCGCGCATCACGCCGGCTCTTCCCACTTCCGCCATTAATACAAACAATGACGTAGGCTTCCCACACGCCCACAGCGCGCTGGCTAGAACGTGACGCATGTTATACATGTTATTAATTTAATTTGTATTTATTTTACCGTAGTTCAGCCTGTTAAAGTTTGGAAAAAGTTAACTAAGGCTGCAACTATTTGGGCAAAATATATACAAAAGGTCTTAAAATATTATTTTGATTATTCTTGTGTTTTGTCATTCAGAAATTATTATTAAATGCTGGATTAATGCACAAGTTTTTATTACAACAGTTTTGCAAACACGTTTTATACCATTTCAAATATTTCCCTCCATTTCTCAGTGAATATAGGCAATGCATTTTGATGCATTTAAACAAAACAGATTTATTAAACAGATATATTTATTAAAATAATATTTTAGTCACCAAATATATTCAGAAATTGAAAGATAATACAATAAAATTCAATCAAAATATTGAAAAAAAATTACAACCTACAAAATTTTAACTAAATGTAACAAGCATTTAGTTTTGGCTAGCTTTTGCAGAGGGACTTTGCTATACTATGCTCTTGATGGGTGAGTGGGGGAGTGTCTTTAGTCTCTCCAGGTGTGAATTATTCATGACCATTGTCACTCACGCATAGACCTGAGACGAGCCAAACAAACTTAACAAAATGTAAATCTTTGTAATGTTTCCTTTGACTGAGAGAATAAAATAATTTTTACATAATTGTGAAGTAAATATTCTAGCCTACCAGACTGGTTACTCAAAAGCCTTGGTCAAGCACATTTAGAGTGTTTTTTTGGACCTTATTTCAGCTACATTTTTTTCTCCAAATCCTACTAACCACGCATAATATTTTTTTTCTAAAAAACACAAGCATGTACATCAATAATTGTCACATATTGTTGTAGCACAGTTTGTGCTGAATACAAATAAAATACATGTTGGCCAATACCTTGTAATATGTAGCTGAAATTAGCACAAATGTCAGGGCATGTCAAAACATCTCAGGGGCCCCAAAATCACCTTAGACCCCTGACCATAGTTCTTTTCGTTCTGCTTAATCACATGCCCCAAAAAAGATATTTAAAATAAACAAAACAATATGTCTTTTGACTGCTTTCTTTAATAACTACATAACACAATACTTGTACTTTTACTTTCAGTACTTGAGTAGTAAAAATTTTAATAAACTACTTGCAATACTTAAGTACAAAAAATGTTGAATACTTTAGTACTTCCACTTAAGTATGATGCTTAAAGAGCACTTCAACTTCTACTCAAGTCACTTTTTTGATAGAGCACTTGTACTTTTACTTAAGTCTGGGTCTCTAGTACTTTATACATCTCTGTCTGATTATGTGATCAATCAGAGAAGAATAGTTTCTTGGAAAGTAGGCTTTTAAAAAGAAGAAATCTTTGAATGAGACTCTGAGAAATAAGATGTTAAACAAAATGGATTAGCGAAACCATTGGGTTAAAATCTAAAATAACTTTTAACCATTGGGTTAAAATCTAAAATAACTTTAATTTTCATCTGACAGCAATGTCTGTCCCTATTTTTGCACAATTTGAATTGAAACAACCCAGCATTTATATAACAACACAATGAAAGTGTTTTTTAACCTTTGATAAATTGTACTCATTAGGATTTCACTCTTTGTCATTTTGGTTGTAAGAAAGATTTCATAACACATACACATTTTCATCAAGACATCCTGATGTAAAACCAGTTGTAAGGTTCTGTAAAAGGCTAACCTGGAATAGCCTCTGTTTGTCAGATCAGACAGAATCAATGCTCATTGGCTGCACTGAAATTAATATCATGTACCCAGGTGTGACCTGGTTGCCTTCTATAGACTTGCTTTGCTGCAGAGACCTTGTTTCTGTTCCAAGCTGGGAAGGGAATGAATTAAAAGAGTCATTTATTCTGCTTTGCTTCACTGATTTCACTAATTAATTTCCATGTTTCACTATTGTGTTTCAGTTTAGAAAATTATCTACAAGAGGGCTGGAAAGTTGTTCTCGTCCTCCCACAATTTCTTTCACAGTTCCTGATAAATATCATTTTGACCATGCATAGTTCCATATCAGTTCATAGGATCATGGTTTAAGCTGTAAGTTATCATGCCAAACTTCTACACTTATGTCTGATCAAGAATTTAATACCCATCACAATACCTAATACCCAAATTCTTTCGAAAAGTCTTCATTATTACTTTCTTAATGTGCCGTAGAATGCAATCATACAATATGTTTAAATAGTTCTGTAATGTCTACATAGAAGGTATGTGACTTATGTAAAGTATGTGCAAAAATGTACCAGAAATGTTTTTATATGTGTATTTACAGCCCTAGGAATTGAACCCTAGAATGCTATGTTTTTACTTTATTTGGAAGGGTCATGAATATTAATGAGCTCTGCTCTGCTCATGTCAGTGGATTATACATAGGATAAATTATAATTCTCCCTGTCAAAAAGGACTGACATAGATTCATTTAAAGATGTATTTTGGGGGTTTAACGTATATGAAAACTCGAGCAGGAATTAAAATCAACCTCCATGTGAACAGATCATCATACTATTATAACCCCATCTGAATGATGTTCAAAACTTTACTGATGACTTTTGTGAAGTTCCGTTCACTCCAAAAAAATCACCATAAGAACTAAATGATAAGGCACAATGCATAAATGTGCATTAAACACTTAAAACCCATTCATGCGATACAGCGACAAGTGACTGTTCATTTCAATGGAGATATGGTGACTTCCGGCGACCTCCGACTTTGCAAGCAACATCGACCGTTGGCGAAAGATGTAGGTCTAACAATGCAACAAAGTTGAGAATCCTTTGAACAAATGAAAAGCAACTTTTGCAAGCGACAGCCAATATCAGTATCAACAGAGATCCTCTCTCAGCTCCTGGAGTAGCCGGTTGTATCTCCATGCTGTAGACCTAGACAGACCAGCATTTGCAGCAAATAAATAGCCACGTTGGCTACGTTGGCTATAACACACTTTTTTGCCTCATTACAAATGTAGATAGCAAATTTCACAATATACACATTAAAATAACAAAATATACATGTAAACAAGCCCTGTGTCTCTTCATGGGGCACTGAATAAATTTATAAAATGTCTGTCCCATGTTTAGCTTGATTAGATGAGATGCTCTGTGCCTGTTGCATCATAGTTTGGTCACATTGTCAAGAGCTCTAAAATGCAATAATCCCATCCCTTTTTTCAAAATAAGAGTCCCACATACATAGCAGTATACACTGTTCAGTCGCTCAGCATGGGTGGTTAAAAAGTTATTTAGTTTTTTTTATTGCGACTTTCAAAATATAATTTTAATTTGAGCCTTGTGATAAACTGATATTAAAATTCAAGCTGATACTGATAAACTGATTATCTTATCAAAACTATTATTAAAATTGAATATTAATTTATATAAAAAAGCAAGGACTTATTGACTATGGGGTGCTGAATAATAAGCATAATGCACACTCAAGGGTAATCAGATTATTGTTTAGAAACAAGAAATTGTTTAGATTAATAAATGTAATGTCAGGAACATGCTTGTTTAAGAAACAATGGCTAGTTTCTTATGCATCTCACCTCAAGCCTCAGTTGCAAATTATAAAAAGTCAATATAGGGGTAATATCAGAGGATTGAGCCGCAAGAGAGACATTATTTGTGTGAATTACCTGTGTTAGACAGGCAGGATCTCACTATGAAGAAACCCGCCCAGGCACACTGGAAATACATGCCTCAGGCTTTATTTTTATAAAAATAAAATGGAAAATATGTTTTGCCGTTTATGTTTCGTAGCATGTTTCAGATGACACTAGAGGACGCTGTCTACATTTTTGCAAATTTGAAATGCGTTACTTAGGATACATTTTGTACGTTTCAGATACACATTTTTCTTCTACACGCCAATGAGAAGAACCAATTGTCATACCAGTTCCCTCAGGAACCACTAACCTTAACCTTTTCATAAACTAGACATGCCGATATTTAATAATTCAGTTTATCATGATAGTGAACATGCACAATATTCCGGGCAATTCAAAATACGATGAGTAATTATTTATTATTTTAACTTTTTGTGTGCCTTTAAAGAATATTCGGATTTATTTTCAAACATTAACATTTTCACATTTTAGTCTGACCTACAACATAGAAAATTCTGTGACTATTTATAGGCCTTATGTTTGTTAACTCTGTACAGTAACGCTCCACTAAAATGAATGCAATGACAACTACAAAGGCATTTGTTAATCTTGGGGCATGTTAAATTCTTAGTTAATGTCTGATACGCATTTAAAAGCCTTAATCATTTTATTAAATTGAGTAACTATTACAATTTAGTTGTATATTTTAATTAACTTTAACGTATAACTACAATGTGGCTGTTTCTAACTGTTGATTTTAATGCATTAACAATTGCATTTTATTTTATTGTATGTGTTACCAACTGTATTATACCCCATTGCAATTTAATATGTTTACACCTTTTCCCTGAACATTTTTAGTTTATACAACAATGCAAATACACTAAGTATTTTTTTGGTATTACACTTGTTAAAGTAATTTTTTTGCAGCTTAAGTCAATATCATAATAATACCGCATACCGTGATCAAAACTTCAGCAATTATTCACAACAAGAACATTTGATTTGAGTTTTTTAGAAGCAAATGTAAGAGAAAAGTGCTTTTATGTACTTTTGATTTTTAGTTTTTATCTCACCTGTGGAAAAGTGCTTTTCTGAACTTAAACCAAAATGCTCTGCATCACAAGTACAACAATGTCAGGCACGTGCAGAGGTGGGGGCTTTGGGGGCTTGAGCCCCTGCCCTTTTTTCTCCTGGAGAGAAAGTGCCCTTTTTACCTGGGGATAATAATTATTTTTTAAATACAAATAATAATATAATATATGTATAAGTTAATGCGTGTTCTATTTAAGGACAGCTTTCCCTGTCAAACAATAAAAAAAATAAAGTTTTAAAGTATATCTTTGTTTTAGTCTAGCCGCTCCAAGCGAACCTCGAACCGGCGATTTGGAAAGAAAAACCACATATGAGGCGAATGCTCTAACGAAGACTCTATTTACATAGTTACTCCGGCTTCAAAAGTAAGGTGTCAACAGTGGAGTAACGTCTATCTTGATTTTGTTATATCCCTTTTAGCTTGTATCCTTTTTTATTTTTGAGGAAAAATACATATTTTGTGTATTATTCATTCATTCATTCATTCATTTTCTTTCGGCTTAGTCTCTTTAATAATCTGGGGTCGCCACAGCGGAATGAACCGCCAACTTATCCGGCACGTTTTTACGCAGCGGATGCCCTTCCAGCCACAACCCATCTCTGGAAAACATCCATACACACTCATTCACACTCATACACTACAGACAATTTAGCCTACCCAATTCCCCTGTACGGCATGTCTTTGGACTGTGGGGGAAACCGGAGCACCCAGAGGAAACCCACGCGAACCCAGGGAGAACATGGAAACTCCACACAGAAACACCAACTGACCCAGCTGAGGCTCGCGACCTTCTTGCTGTGAGGGGACAGCAGTACCTACTGCCCCACTGCGTCGCCATAATATAATATAATATAATATAATATAATATAATATAATATAATATAATATAATATAATATAATATAATATAATATAATATAATATAATATAATATAATATAATATAATATAAATTATAATGCTTTCACTATGACTAACAAAAGCACATAATAAAAAGTAATTTAGTGTGTCAATAGTTTATATACTAGCAAATCAGACATATTTAGAATGAAAATGATCTGATCACATTTTGAATCTTCATATTTTGCTAAAAGTTTTACCCATTGTCAGCAAAACACATCAGTCATTTAAAATATAAATAGACTGTATCTTATGTTTACTTATTCTGCCATATAAGTATGGGCCAGGATAATTAAATTAATTTTTACTATAGGTGGGAAATTAATCTAGATTAATCTAGATTAAAATGGCTCATTTGAATTCTGCCTAAGGCATTCAGAATATGTGTGCTACCCAAATAATAAGTCTTTGAGAACGGGTTTCTCAAGCCGGGTGTCGCATTAAACCAGGGGCTCATCTCCTGTGTCCAAAATGCATCACAAACTGCTTAAGAAACTGTTCTACTATGATAATTGGTGATAAAAATAAACGATGTTCAATAAGATGTACTTGTGTTTACTAACTGTTTATTCAGTTAAACATGAATTATGAACTGTAGGCCTACATAAGCTCCAAACAGCGATTTTTGATGACCTTAATCCGACTAAAGTCATAAATGAACTAAACAGAAATGGAATTAAGACATGTAAAGAATGCAGATATTAGTGGCATTATTGAAGTAAACACCGCGGTATTTAGGACCTTTCGCCATATTGTCCGACAAGATCCACACGCGGCTGTCAGTAAAGTACCGCACACACACATACACAAATACACACACACAAGTTTTTTTCTTACCATTTGGCAGGCGTTATTAAATTCCATAACACTCTCACCAGTCCTTACTCCATATTTGCGTCTAATACCCCAGTTTGTCACGATGGCATGAATGAAATGTTCCTGAGTTAAAGTGAAACTGCCGAACTGCAGTTAGAGTCAGGCATCCTGCTCATTTGATTCAAAAGGGCACTCTTTTGTCAGACGGTTCAGCGGTCAGGTATACATCCGCACTAATATATCAAGGTGAAGGTCATCATAGCTCCCAACGCAACTTTGACAATAGATTAACGGCGATATTTTTTTTTATCGCGCGATATCGCAGCACGTTAACGCACTAATTTTTACATAAATATATTTTACAATGTTGGAACATTATTTAACCATATTTTGATCATTTTTAAGTTATTCGAAACATTAAAAGTGGCAACTATTATGTACGCATGGGTTTCCTCCAGGTGCTCCAGTTTCCCTCACAGTCCAAAGACATGCGCTGTAAGTGAATTGGATGAACTAAATTAGCCATAACCTATGAGTGTGTGTATGAATGAGAGTGTGTATGGGTGTTTCCAGTACTGGGCTGCGGCTGGAAGGGCATCAGCTGAGTAAAACATATGCCGGAATAGTTGGCGGTTCATTCCGCTGTGGCGACCCCTTATAAAAAGCCCTGAAGAAAATGAATGAATAATATCATTCATATGTAAAAGTACTTTCTTCAAAAATAATTGATGCAAGCAACAAAAAAGGACATCTCATCTTTGACCAGTTAGTACAATCTACAGATTACAGGATTTCTTTAATTACTGCAAAATTAGTACTGCTTAAAGTGTAAATACCCAGATTAAATTTTTTAACCTCAAGACCCATTACAATACCATAAAGGATTTTTGTATCTCTGCTATAAGATGTTGCATCAATAGAAGTTCAATCCGCAGGGGCTTTTTCTGCAGATGCATTTCTCTTTTTAGAAAGGGGCTGATAACAGTAATTAACGCCCCTACCCCCACCTTTGATCCTCATGCTGTCCGCTCAAGTTTTGTAATTATTCAGTACGCCACATTTCCACTTTGCTTTGCAATATGTGTCCTCCTGGGAGTTGCAATAGACACACACTGAAGACCCTTCCAGCTGATCCTTGTTCATTGAGATACTATGGGGTGAACTGTGTCAATGACAACAATATCTCAAGCATATCTATAGATGTTTCATGAATATTCACCTGAGAATAACCTTCGTTCTCCTTTTATCACACATCTTTTCTCTAACCTTAGCATGAACCCGGTATCGCTGAAGAATGTGAAAAGCCCCAGGGGATGTAAATTCACCGTAGTTTCATCCAAACCCTCATTATATGTATTGGAAAATATGTAGCTCATTTACTAACATACTACTGATCGGTAGCACTTTGTTTGAAGAAAAATGAGAGAGATGGATCATGTAATATTACAGTAATGACTGCTGAAAATTGTAGCCTTGCTATGTACTGTATGTTTGATCTTTTAAATGCTGCCTCAGTATGCAGGAGACAGTACGCTTAAAATCATGAAATAAATATTACCAACCCCGAAGTTTTCAGATGTACTGTAGCTTATAAAATAGGTCATTGGGTCAATGACAATTTAAAGTAAATCTGCTCAGAAAAAAACAGAAAGGGGAAAAAAAGCTGGGTAAAGTGTTTCAAGTTCTTAGAAATGCAGATTTTTTAGAGTATTAAAAATCATAAGAATAATAATAATGCAAACATGTATTACAGCTTTTTTTTCTATATAGAATGTGTCCTGTTTATTAGTTTACTAATTTATTTATGCATGTATTTATTTATTTATTTATTTACTTATAAGAAAACAAAACTTAAGACCAGCATATTTGATTATGATTTAAAGTAAAATCCACTAAAATGTAATTTAATGCAATGGTTTATATACAGGTACAGTAGTCCCCCTGAATTATTAGCCCCCCTGTTTGTTTGTTTTTTTTGTTTTTTTCCCAATTTGTGTTTAACGGAAAGCAGATTTTTTCAACACATTTCTAAACATAATAGTTTTAATAAATAATTTATAATAACTGATTTATTTTATCTTTGTCATGATGACAGTAAATAATATTTGACTAGATATTTTCCAAGACACTTCTATACAGCTTAAAGTGACATTTAAAGGCTTAACTAGGTTAATTATGTTAACTAGGCAGGTTAGGATAATTAGGCAAGTTATTGTATAATGATGGTTTGTTCTGTAGACTACTGTATATAAAAACTAAATAGCTTAAAGGGGCTAATAATTTTGACCTTAAAATGTTTTTTTAAAAAATTAAAAACTGCTTTTATTCTAGCCGAAATAAAACAAATAAGACTTTCTCCAGAAGAAAAAAATATTATCAGACATACTGTGTAAAATGTCTTTGCTCTGTTAAACATCATTTGGGAAATATTTTAAAAAGAAAATAAAAATCAAAGGGGGGCTAATAAATCTGACTTCAACTGTATATACCAATAAAATTTGTCAGGCATATTTAAAACAAGAGTAATTTGATGGCATTTTAAAATACTTTTTTTATGGATCACACTGTCACAATCACCAGCGATCATATTCATATTCATAGATTGCTGGAGAACACTCAAACATGGACTACAATCCTGTCTCAATAAGAACTACAAGTTCCGTCATGCAACACACACACCTGCTCAAAGTCTCTATTGATTACACTCACACAGCTGATGCTGCTCATGTACATGACGTCATATTGACGTTGTACCTCAGATTTTGTTTGGAAATGAAAATTGGGTTGGTGTCAGAACCCAACATTAGGCCGACGTCAATGTCCAAGCTAAAATTAACCAAATATCAATATCTAATCATGTTACACCTTGACGTTGTGTGGACATCACCACTATGACTATCAGACGTTGGATTTTGGTCACTTTCCAAAACAACCTAAAATCAAAAAATGTTGTCCTTAGACACTGGCTAGACATTGAATTTTGGTCACCTGATGTCATGACCTAAATCTAAGCTAATATTAATGTCTTATGATGTTGTGTGCCTGCTGGGTTTTTAGGTTTTTACCCTGTAACATTACGAAGCGTTTCCTGTTATAGATTCCATGTGTTCCGACCCTTGCTTTGTTTTATCGTTTACCCTGCCTGCTGCCTGTACAGACATTCTGCCTGTTACCTGACGACACCTCCGGATTGCCTTGTTTGTACCCGTTGGCGCCTGTTGTTGATCATTGCCTGTCTGACTACCATTCTGAATAAAACCTGCAAAAGGATCCTCACTTCATTATCCCTTGTCTCCCTACGTGGTTACAATGCAACCCCATTGCCATTTTACATCTTTATACTTTTCCTCTAAAACTTAAACTACAATGTTTTATCCATGGGCAGCACAGTGGCGCAGTGGCTAGTTATCTCGCCTCATAGCAAGAAGGTCGCTGGTTCGAGCCTCGGCTGGGCCAGTTGGCATTTCTGTGTGGAGTTTGCATGTTCTCCCTGTGTTCACGTGGGTTTCCTCCAGGTGCTCCGGTTTCCCCCACAAGTCCAAAGAAATGCTCTATAGGTGCATTGGGTAGGCTAAATTGTCCTTAGTGTATGTGTGTGAATGGAAGTGTATGGGTGTTTCCCAGTGATGGGTTGCAGCTGGAAGGGCATCCGCTGCGTAAAACATATGCTGGGTAAGTTGGCGGTTCATTCCGCTGTGGCGACCTCAGATTAATAAAGGGACTAACCTGAAAAGAAAATGAATGAATGAATGTTTTATCATTTGTTAGCAGTATGCTTTTATTCATATAAATATAATAAAATTTAGTATGATTACTTATTTTTTTTACATATATTTTATAATGTATTGATCAGAATATGTGGTTTCATTTTCATATGAATAAATGTTATGGTGAATGATGAATTTTTTCACCATATTTTGACTCTTTCTTTACAAGATTAATTAAAATAAAAGCGCATACTGTTGTTATTTTAAAAAGTACTGATCAGAATATGAGGTTTAATTATTACATTAATAAATATATTATGTTGAATGAATGTCAAAAAACATTGTTTCACCATGTTTTGACACTTTTTAATACAGTCATTTGAAAAATTAAAGCAGACACTTACATTTACTATGCTTTTTATGTATATGAAATTCCTTTTTTTAATTTGATATGGACATCTCATCTATGACCACACAAATATCACAAATTTTTAATTCCTTAACATGATTCAATAATATTATCTGAGTTGAGTTTCAAGATATTTATTTATTCAAACCAGAAACAAAAAGAGAGATTTCTGTGATTGTTAATGTTCCTAGACAAATGTAGTGGTGAATGAGAACAAGTGAGAAAAACAGTGTATGGAATGAACTTAAAGGGATAGTTCACCTAAAATTTCAAATTCTGTCATCAAGGAGTGACACTTCATAAGTTTCTTTCTTCTGGTGAACACAAAAGAAGATGCTAGAACTGACTGATTACCCTTGACAATAGAATAATTACTTTATATCGTAACCATATCTGTAATACCACAACAGTTGGAAACAAAAGGGTAATAAATCCACAAACAAATAAAACCAGGATACAGTTAATAAACACAGTTCCTGATGAAAATCCAAGAGCCTAAATACACTCAGCAAACAAAAGAAAGATGACATTTAGGTAAAACTAGTTAGTGACTATGGAAACTAACTATTGGCAGGAAACTGAAAACAAATTATTTTTTTTCTCAAACTTACGAACAGAAAAAAGCACAACAAAAAGTTTGTGACCAAGGGAGTATTCCAGAATGCTGGTTATGTGGCACGGATAAGTTAAAGGATATGTCAGTGGATAACTGTGAGGTCATTTCAGGGTTGTGTGAGTGTTTCTTACCATATTTGTGTATTTCTTAAGGTCTCTGTAAAAAGTATTATAAAATTTTGTTTATTTGTACTGTTACTTATTTAATATTTTCCTATCTCACATGATGGATCAGCATTTTATTTTATTATTTTACATTTTGGTAACAGGATGTTTTCAATAATATATATCGCAAATATGTAATTTTATTATAGAAATTTATTTCACCTTTTAACAAATGTAGAATCAAAACCAACCAACTATTGAAAAAAATAAAGTCTACATACTAATAAACCTAACCTATACTATATTATATATTGTAAGCATTATATATATGTGTATATATATATATGGGCAACCCAGTGGCGCAGTAGGTAGTGCTGTTGCCTCACAGCAAGAACGTCGCTGGGTCGCAGGTTCGAACCTCGGCTAGGCTGGGTCAGTTGGCGTTTCTGTGTGGAGTTTGCATGTTCTCCCTGGGTTCGCGTGGGTTTCCTCCGGGTGCTCCGGTTTCCCCCACAGTCCAAAGACATGCAGTACAGGTGAATTGGGTAAGCTAAAATTGTCCATAGTGTATGAGTGTGAATGTGTGTGTGGAAGTTCCCAGAGATGGGTTGCGGCTGGAAGGGCATCCGCTGCGTAAAATCGTGCTGGATAAGTTGGCGGTTCATTCCGCTGTGGCGACCCCGCAAGGGACAAAGCCGACAAGAAAATGAATGAATGAATGAATATATATATATATATATATATATATATATATATATATATATATATATATATATATATATATATATATATAAATTAACCATTCCATTCTAAAATAGGACATGAAGAAAAAATGGTTAAATATATTATTATTTTACAGAAAGTGAAGAAGGCGACGCAGTGGCACAGTAGTGCTGTTGCCTCACAGCAAGAAGGTCGCTGGTTCGAGCCTCGGCTGGGTTAGTTGGCATTTCTGTTTGCATGTACTTCCCGGGGTTGTGTGGGTTTCCTCCGGGTGCTCCGGTTTCCCCCAAAGTCCAAAAACATGCGGTACAGGTGAATTGGGTAGGCTAAATTGTCCATGGTGTATGTGTGTGAATTAGTGTGTGTGGATGTTTCCCAGAGATGGGTTGCAGCTGGAAGGGCATCCGCTGCGTAAAAACGTGCTGGATAAGTTGCCGGTTCATTTCGCTGTGGCGACCCCGGATTAATAAAGGGACTAAGCCGACAAGAAAATGAATGAATGAATAAATGAGAAAGTGAAGAAAAACAAATATTAGGCTGTTCAAAAGAGCAGTGTCTGCATTTTTCTGTTAAAAACAACAACAACAAATATTTACTATAACTGAAAAATGCTTGAAGTTCAATTTGAGTTTTCTTGGGAATAACTGAACTAATATTTACAGTAGTTGTACAGTATAACTATGGTTTCTAAAAACTGCTTTACATTTGTTGTATGTTGCATGTAGTCGACTAACTTCTGGCACCTCTGAACAGACACTACACATCACAATTTCTCAGCATTTTTTGGCATTCAACAGCATTTTTGATGTCAACCACACACATTTTCTATTGGGTTAAGTTCTGCAGACTGGGCTGGCCACTCCATAACATTAATCTTGATAGTCTGGAATCAAGATGTTGTTGGGTGGTGAAAAAAAATTGGGTGGTTATGCAACTAAATATTAGTTCAGTGATTCACAAGAAAGCTAAATAAATTAAGTAATAATGTAAATATTTGAGTTTTTACATAAAAATGCAGACACTGATATTTATAACAGCCTAATATTTGTTTGTTTTTTCACTTTCTGTGAAGTAATGATATATATATATATATATATAACCATTTTTGATTCATGTATTGATTTAGAATGGAATGTTTAGTGTTCCCAATGTGTTTGCATGTATTGAAATAAAATGTATTATAAGGATTTTAAGCTTTACTCACTTTTTTCAACACACTGCTATTATTTTGAACATAGCTGTATAACGTAGTATCTAACAAACATAATTTATTTTCACAAAAATTAAAACAAAAGTATGATATACTGTATAATATATTATACAATAATATAATAATATAATGTAATAATATAAAATAACTATCACTTGGAAATGATATACTTTGAGTAAGCTGGTTATTCAACCCAGAGTTCGGGTTTTAGCATATGGAAAGATAACCTTGCTTTCTGGAAAACACCCCATGACTGTCAAGCTCATTGTCACATCTGAGTGAGTCAAACTAGAAAACTATGAAACCGTTTATGTGATAAATCTTGCATAATTTCATGCAATAATTTAGTTCTGCATTAATAACATCAAAACCCAGATGAATGGCTCTCTGAAGACTTTCCTATGGGTATTTTTATAGCAGGGCTTTTCAGTTCATGAGTAAATTAATGTCTGTAGTAAACAAACTTGACAATGCTTTGATGTTTTGCTCTACACCCATGCTGATCATTTTCGCATCGTGCCATGCGGCAAAATCTACACTGCACATGGCAAAGCTAGTGTTGCAAATCCATTTGTCCTCCTTGTCAGTATTATCTGGATCTCATCAGGAGTAGAAAGGAGCATCAGTCATGCTGCAATTAATGTAAAAAGAGTTATCGACTATAGTGAGTTTTGGTCATGCAACATCACAAGTAATTTTGTCCACCTCATCTTTACCGTAATTGCATTTTGAATATAAAATACATCTTCTGAAGTAAAGCACACACATTAACAAGCAAACCCTCAATCAATTTTATTTATTTATTTTTTGTTAAAATGAAGATCGTTGAAAAAAAGAGGAATCTCCAGTAACCAGTACCCTGGCGAAAAAAAAAATACTACGTTGCATTGCAAATATTTTTTAAAATTCCAATAGAATATTACAAGTATACTAACCAAAAAGTTAATTTAAATAAATTTAAAGTCTATTATGTAGCGAATTAGCTCAAAGGGAATTGAAGATTCATTTGAACAGGGCTTCAAAATATTCGACTCTTCAAATCCAAACAAACAAATCATCCAGTGATCATTCGAACGTACAGTTGATTTCAACTGTGGCTATTGCTATCAAAAATAAAAACCCATTTATATTTAAGCAGGGTTGCAAGATCGAATTTTAAGACATTAGATTCATAAACATGCACAGGCACCTTTCTTTATACAAAATGAAACTTTATTGACTAATCTAACAGAAACTAACACCTAACACAAACAAACATTCATACAGTTGTTAAAATAAGAGTCTGAGAGAGTGTAATGATGTAAAAACCTCAGATTTTGTAAGACCAAACCAAACGAACCACAAATAATCAATTTAACCCTTCTATTGTCTCTTTAGGGTTCCATTTAGTTTCCAGTTCAGTGGTAGTCTAGAGGTGTAACTTGCGTTCCTTTTGTGATGTGAAGAACTCCCTCTATTGAGCACGTGGTTAGCTGGTCGTCAGTTCTTTGTCCTCACGAGGCTTGGAGTGGGGTGGAGTATGGATTTTCAAGTCGAGGCAGCAAAACTGTTTTCGGTTTCAAGGCACACTGAACTTAACTAGACACTTGAAGGAAAATAAATAAATAAATAAAGAAAGAAAGAAAGAAAGAAAGAAAGAAAGAAAGAAAGAAAGAAAGAAAGAAAGAAAGAAAGAAAGGTATCGGAGATGGGAATGTCTGAGCTGTGCGATTAACCCATTTTGTCTGGGTCCCCACCTGCTCCCTGGAGTCCTCTGGGGTTCTCCTAGGGTTCTAGTTCTGGGTTCAAGTCTTTCTCTGGTCTGTAGTCTTCAAGTGTCCGTGGGGGTTTTTATAAGGATGGTTTTGTACCCACCCTTCGGACCCGAGTTGACCAATGAGAAGTTAACTTTTGGTTTCAAAGTGTAGTGATTTGCATAGGCATTCTGGGTGTAAGCTGATGCAGAAATGTTTAAAGTTTCTTAAAATGTTAATATGTTGCAGATGTATTAACATGAAATGTAAACAATCATTCAGTACGCAAAATTAGCTTTGCAAGGACATCAAATATGAACTATCTATGAGCTTGTTTAGCTTAGAGTTAAACATTGATTGCAGAAGTATTAAAACCATAATTTTTATACATGAGCAAGAGACTATCTATCTATCTATCTATCTATCTATCTATCTATCTATCTATCTATCTATCTATCTATCTATCTATCTATCTATCTATCTATCTATCTATCTATCTATCTATCTATCTATCTATTTGGGTAATAAAGACTTAAAGGCATATTTCACTCAAAAAAATGAAAATTTCTGGTTTTCATTAAAACTTTCCATTTAAAATTATATAACAATTTTTTCTTGTTTTTATTGCAATGAAAATATCAATGACAATAATTTACATGTATAACAAGAAAAACATCAGTGTGCGGATGCTCTATCAAGCCAAACACAATAAAAAGTTTTTAAAAAATCATCACACTGCCACTTTAGCTCTTATTAAAACAAGATTTTTTTTTAATAAGAGCCATTTATTTTTACTTTTTTTAATAAATTACATGTATCCATTGAGGTACAAAAATGTCTGTATTTTTTGAGAAAAAAAAAAAATATTATTATTATTATTTATTCATTCATTTTCTTTTTGGCTTAGTCCTTTTATTAATCTGGGGTCGCCACAGCAGAATGAATCGCCAACTTATCCAGCATATGTTTTACGCAGCGGAAGCCTTTCCAGCTGCAACCCATCACTGGGAAACATCCATACACACTCAACGGCACACATACACTACGGCCAATTTAGTTTACCCAATTCACCTACAGCTCCTGTGTTTGGACTGTGGGGGATACAGGAGCACCCGGAGATAACCCACGCAAACACTGGGAGAACATGCAAACTCCACAGAAATGCCAACTGACCCAGTCGAGACTCGAACCAACGACCTTCTTGCTGTGAGGCGATTGTGCTACCCACTGTATCACCGTGGCGCCCCTATTATTATTATTATTGTCATTATTATTTATTAATATAAGAATTATTAATAAATGATAATACTATCAATAATATTATTTATTAATATAATACGCAGCATCCGGTCATGCACGAGTCGACTAAAGGAAAGCTTCTTCCCACAGACCATCAAGATGTAGCATGCACTGCATTTTGACTGAATCCTTACTTAAAACAATATTGCCTATAATCATTTTCCACCAACAGTCAAACTATGTGTACACCTTTTTGACTGTGTACTTGTCTATCTGTGTCCACATGTGTGTAATGTGTGTTTTTCTTGACGTATTTATTGTCTCTCACGTATTTATTGTCTTTTACGTATTTATTGTCAACATTGCTAATAGTATATTGTTTTGCTTTTGGAGTATGTTGTTGTAATTTGTTGTTGTAATTTTGCAGTCTGTATTTTGCATTGTATTTTCACTGTATTTGTCTGGAGCCAGCACCTAAGCTTTTCTCTCATCATAGTACACGTGCTGCTGATGATGTGACAATAAAAGTGATTCGACTTGACTTGACTTGACTTAATTTGATTTACAGTTTTTCTCAGTGGCTTTGGTGCATTTCTCACAACACTATTTACATTTGCACAACAGTTAATGCATTTCTCAAAACAATTAGTACAAACTGCAAAACCTAGTGAATAACCTTCAAAAGCACATCACTTGCTCAAAATGGATAGCTTATTCCTCAAAAGCAAGTATTGATGCCAATGAAAGTGTCAGTGTCATCAAGATGAAAAGCCCTGACACCATTGTTTATGAACAAGATAGTCAAATGGCTTTGTCATGTTTTCATTATGACAGTTTACTTTGTACATTTTTTCCAATGTAAGAAAGTCAGATACAAAGTCAGCACTATATACTATTTGCACAGCCATTTGAAAACTACAGTAAAGTTAGACATCACTGCATTTAGTGAGGTATCTGAGTACAAGACACTGAATATGTATGTTTCACATGTTTACTGCATTTGCTCTTTGCAATTCTAATTTATTCACAGCATTGTGCAAAAGAATAAATACACCCTTATTTACAACAAACATAAACTCCCTTTGGGTAAAGCTGTGCACAACTGTAAACAATATTGCAGTACATATTGGAGCTGAACCTACAACATACACAGGTCTGTAAATCAGTCATCAAATTGTTCAATTTAGGAGACATTTTCAGGAAAAAAAAAGATTAAAATTTTTTTATAAAATTAGTTTGACAGATTTTGACAACTAGTTCAACATTTTTGTATGTAATGATTCAAGTAATGAAATGAGGACTATTAGTTTTATATGGAATGACTATTCAGCATTCACAAGTTTAGTTAATTTTGACTGACATGACATAAGCAAATGATAATGTTACAAAGAGCAGAGAGTTGTATGAAAGCAATTGATGCATGTTTAAAAGCATTTGCAATTTGTTGGAAGGAATGAGAAACTGCTACTATGATGTGCACAAATGAGTAATTGTTTTGAGAAATGCATTAACTGTTGTGCAAATGTAAATAGTGTTGTGAGAAATGCACCAAAGTGGCTGAGAAAAACTGTAATATTACGTATGTGTTGTGAGCACACATGTAATGTTATGTCTGTTTCATTCATACCAGACACTAGAGGGCACCTTACACATAAACTCCACATCTGCATCACACAAGTAAAAACTTCCACTAACTCTGTAGGCAGGCACTTTTTTCCAGGGGTTTCAGTACAGCGTAACCGCTACCACGTCATCGGGTGGGCGTGGCCTATCTGTAAATTTGCATAGGTCACGGATCATGCGCAGATTGTGAAAACAGCCGTTTGCTTCAGATACCTGTACACAATCGCAGGGGTTTCGTGTCCAATGCCTTTTATATGCAGTACTTTGAAATAGCTGTCCTGATCGCAGGTGTTTCATGTGAAGTTAGTGTATTTTATATTAAACAAAGTAACTTAAGATACCTGTCAGATTAATACTGTAATATAGAGACCTGTCCTGATCCCAGGGGTTTTGTGTTAAATACTTTATATATCATATACAGTAACATCAGATACCTGTCCTAATCCCTGGTGTTTCATGTCTGATCAATTTTATATTATTTAACATCAGATACCTGTCCTGATCTCAGGTGTTTCATGTCTGATCATTTTTATATTATTTAACATCAGATACCTGTCCTGATCCCAGGTGTTTCATGTCTGATAGTTATTCTATTATATACAGTAACATCAGATACCTGTCCTGATCCCAGGTGTTTCATGTCTGATAGTTATTCTATTATATACAGTAACATCAGATACCTGTCCTGATCCCATGTGTTTCATGTCTGATAGTTATTCTATTAAATACAGTAACATCAGATACCTGTCCCGATCTCAGATGTTTCATGTCTGATAGTTATTCTATTATATACAGTAACATCAGATACCTGTCCCGATCTCAGGTGTTTCATGTCTGATAGTTATTCTATTATATACAGTAACATCAGATACCTGTCCCGATCTCAGGTGTTTCATGTTTGATCTATTTTATTGTATTTAACATCAGATACCTGTCCTGATCTCAGGTGTTTCATGTCTGATCATTTTTATATTATTTAACATCAGATACCTGTCCTGATCCCAGGTGTTTCATGTCTGATAGTTATTCAATTATATACAGTAACATCAGATACCTGTCCTGATCCCAGGTGTTTCATGTCTGATAGTTATTCTATTATATACAGTAACATCAGTTCCCCTTCGGGAGGGGAACTTCAATGCTATGTGGAAAAACTTCCACTATGGGGATTTCGTCAGAATCCAATCATCTGAAAGAGTATAAAAACGGGCCAATGAAATGCCAATGAGTTGGCGGCGTCAGCGTGCACAGCTGTCTTGAATGACAATCAGCCTGGCATAAAAGGCTAGCATGTGCTCAGCAACGCCATCCTTTTCGCTTTCAGAGCCTTTCACGAGCTTCTGAGAGAGTCTATGAGGGTATCTCCAACCTGTGTCTACAGAGAGAGATCGAGAAGCAGCTTCTCCCGGTCCAGAGCGTGTATACGCAGTGGCAGATGGTCGAGCTGGGTTGTTCTCCCTTGCCTGGCGTCCTTTGGGTCCGGTCCTCCAAGAGCGGTATGTATATAGGAAGCAAGTTTCCTAAAAGAGCAACACGGTTGTGCAGCGCGTCTTTTTCAAGACGTCGCTCCGACCGTGCGTTTCTGGTTGCGGTGGTTTCCTGTCCCCGGATGATGGGCACGAGCACTGCGTTTCATGTCTGGGGGTCCAGCATGTTGATGCGGTGCTCGCGGGCAGTGCATGCCATCATTGTGATGTCATGTCTGCTGCGCAGTTAAGATCGCGGCTCGCTCTTGCAAAAGAGCGACCCACCCCAGTTGTCCCCCGCACTGCGGTTGGCACTCGGGCAGATCTGAGGGTTTCAGTGGGAGTAAATCCGCCGCCCTCGGGCTCGCGGACCTCTCGCTCCTCCACGCGCTCCATCCAAGCTTCAGGTGAGAGAAGCGCTCCATCCTCGGGTGGTCGCCCTCTCACTTGATGACACCGAGGATCAGATGTCCATCGCTGCATCGGAGGATGGGCTGTCATTGTCTGATGAGGATGCGAACCCGCTCGCTCCCTCCCTCCGGGGTGGAGAGCACGGTGTTGGCATCTAAAAGCAGACATGATGGCCGTGCTTTCCCGGGCTGTTTCGGCCGTGGGTCTGGTGATGGTTTATCCCCCAGCCCCGCGGCCGGACCGACTAGATGGGTGTTATGTGGAGGATATAAGAAGGCAAGACCTTCTAAGCCTTCCGTCCCCTTCTTCCCGGAAAGTGCGCAGTAAGCTCACGCAGTCTTGGAGGGCACTTTTTTCTGCCCGATCTGCGTGCGCTTTCATCCTCACCATCCTTGGAGGGTTGGTTGTCATTGTCTGATGAGGATTCGAACCTGCTCTCTTCCTCCGGGATGATGGGCGTGGCGTCGAATCCAGAAGCAGACTTTGCAGCCGTGCTTCCCAGGCTGTTTCGGCCGTGGGTCTGGAGATGGTTTATCCCCCAGCCCCGCGGACGGACCGACTAGAGGGGTGTGATGTGGAGGAGATAAAGAAGGCAAGACCTTCTAAGCCTCCACGTCCCCTTCTTCCTGGATGTGCACAGGAAGCCCACGCAGTGCGCTGCGTGCGCCTCCGCCCTCACCATGCATGCTACGGCCACCTACCAGCGCTCCCTAGCGCAGGCGCTGGCCCAGCTGCGCGGGGATGGTTCCGACCCAGGACTGAGCATGAGCTCCGCACAGCTATCGACTGAAGTCGGCTGTGTGTGCCCCAGGGAAGGACGATGGTCACATTAGTGGCCCAGGAACGCCACCACGGGCTAAACCTGGTGATCTGCGTGATGCTGACAAACTTCGCTTTCTTAGCTCACCCATATCCCAGGCTGGCCTGTTCGGCGACACCGTCAGTGAATTCGCCCAGGAATTCACGCCGGTGAGCGAGCAGTCGGAGGCGATGGGTAATACCATCTCTCGGCGGGATCGTAAAACCGCTCCTCCCCGCCGAGCCATCCACATCCACTGCTTCACGCCGAGAGCGCCCGCCTGCGGCTTTGCTCGGTCGCCCCCGCCTGCGCCTCTGGCCAAGCGGCTGCGCCGAGCATCTCGCAGGCAACCAGCGCTCCCCGCCCCAGGGCGCCGCTAAGTTCGGTAAACGAACCGCGAAGCGTCCCTGAGACGGGCCATCTGGAGAGGAGGAAATTTGCTCTTTCCCCGCTGGAGGGCGGGGCTCTTCTTCTAAACAGCGTTAAAAAACGCTATCAAAACCTCAGAGAAAGAGCATTTTTTCCCTTCCCCGGATGTGACAGCCCGAACACTGCCAGTCTGGGACGCTATGCTTTCCAGCTCGCAGGATCGGTGCACTTCGCCAGTGGCTCGCGGAGCGAGAGAGAACGGTCTCCTTTCTCTCCCCCTCCCAGCCCCACCTCCGGAGTACGGGTGCGAGACAAGAGTGAAGCTCTTGCCTCCTGCTCTCCTGTGGGACCCCAGTGCTTCCCGGTTGAGCCCACCCACTCCGCGCTGCCCCACCGCTGGTACGTCAGCGATCGTGCGGACGAAGCCACTTGCGAGGGCTCTGCCTGCCTGGTTAGCGCGGGCCAGCCCATCGCAATGGCTCATCCGCGCAATCAGACTCGGCTACGCGATTCAGTTCGCGAAACGGCCTCCCAAGTTCACGGGTGTGTATTTCACCAGGGTCAGCCCTGCGTCCGCCCCTGTCTTGCGAGAGGAGATTGCTGTCCTCCTGGCGAAGGATGCAATCGAACCGGTCCCTCCAGCCGGGATGGAGAGCGGGTTTACAGCCCGCACTTCATCGTACCCAAAAAGAGCGGTGGGCTACGGCCAATCCTTGATCTGCGCTTTTTGAACCGCTGGCTTCACAAGCTGCCGTTCAGAAAGCTTACGCAGAAGCGCACCCTCCGGAGCGTTCGTCCTCGGGATTGGTCTGCAGCAGTAGACCTGAAGGACGCGTACTTTCATCTCTCCATACTTCCACGCCACCGTCAGTTTCCTGCGGTTTGCGTCTGAAGTCGAGCCTGGCGGTACAAGTCCTCCCCTTTTGGCTCTCTCTGTCTCCGCGGGTTTTCACCAAGCTCGCGGAGGGTGCCCCAGCTTCGGCTTGCGGGCATCCGCATACTCAATTATTTCAAGCGACTGGCTGATTTCAGCGCGCTCGCGGGATTAATTGATTACGCACAGAGACAGGGTGTTTCGGCACTTCGACCAATTGGGGTTTCAGGTCAACCGAGAAAAGAGCAGCCTCGCCCCCGTGCAGAGCAACTCTTTTCTCGGGTTGGAGCTGGACTCGATCACCATGACGGCGCGCCTCCCCCGAGAGCGCGCCGGGCTGATGCTGGCCTGTCTGAGAGAGTTCGACAGCAAAATGTGGTCCCACTGATATTATTTCAGAGGCTCCTGGAGCATATGACATCCGCAGCCGCGGTCTCGCCGCTCGGATGCTCCATATGAGACCACTTCAGCATTTGCTTCACGATCGGGTCCCTAGACGCGCATGGCACGCGAGCGCGCACCGGGTGACTGTCACTCAGCTGTGTCGCCGCGCCCTCAGCCTCTGGATGGACCCTGTGTTCTACAGGCCCGCGGGCCTCTAGAACAAGCGTCCAGGCATGTCGTCGTTTGACGGATGCTTCCAGTTCACGCTGGGGGGCCGTGTGTTGCGGGCATGCAGCTGTGGTTCCGTGGTAGGAAACTGGTTGCATTGGCATCTTAACTGCCTGGAGCTGTTGGCAGTGTATCTCACGCTGCACCGTTTTTTACCGGTGTTAGAAGGGAAACACGTGCTGGTCAGGACGAACAGCATGGTGGCGATGGTGTATATCAACCGCAAGGGAGATATTCGCTGTCGCCGCATGTCTCAGCTCGCTCGCCGTCTGCTCCCCCGGAGTCATACGCGGCGCAATCGCTGCATTCCATTTTTCCCCGCCGAGCTCAACCGTGCAGCCGCTGCGCTCTCACGGCAGTTCGCCTGGGAGAATGGAGGCTCCACCCCCGACTGTCCAGCTGTTATGGGTGCGTTCTGCGCACTGGCTACACAGCTGGCCCCGGGGCGTGCGTAATACGCATTTCTCCAGTGAGCCTACTCGCACAGATGCTGTGTAAAGTCAGGGAGGACGAGGAACAGGTCTATGCATTGCGCCTCTCAGGCCCAATCAAACCTGTATTCTAGCTCTCTCCTCGTGATGGCCCCTCCCTGGCATGTCCCATGGAAGAAACTTCTTCTTTGGGGACAGGCACCGTTTGGCACCCGCGCCCAGTTCTATGGACATCACGTGTGGCCCATAGATGGAGCTCGGAGGACTTAGGTGACCTACCGTTAGGTGGTTAACACAATCACTCAGGCCTAGAGCACCCTCTATGAGGCATGCCTATGCCCTGATGTGGAGTCTATTCGCTGTGTGGTGTACTTCTCTCTGAGAAGGAAACCCCAAACATGCCAGATCAGTGTGATGCTATCCTCCTTCAGTTGGCTGGAGCCAAGGCTGTCCCCTCCGCACTGAGGGGTTGGCGTGGCGATCATCCCCGCTCTGAGGATGCGGCGATGGCGGCGCGCTGGGAAAGCATCGCCTCATCATCCAGTCCCCAGAGGCGCGAGACGTGGATATATATCCTGTCCCCTCTCTTACCCATTTGAAGATCTCTCTTAGGAGAGGTCTGCTCGATCACTCGACTCAGTATCTATATGATTTCTGTCCAGGTAGACAGCTCTGCTGGTCGCGTTGGCATCGGTCAAATGGGCGGGTATCTGGAGGCATTTTCGGTCAGCGAAATGTGCCAGCGTTTTGGGCCGGCCCACTCTCACGTTTACCTGAGACCCCGGCCCACCTAGGTGCCCTAGGTTCCTACAGCGCTCGTTTAGACTATGTAGTGAACCTGCAAGCGCTGCCCACGGAGGAGGCAGACCCAGCCCCTTTATTGCGGTGTCCTGTTCGCGCTTGCGTATTATAACGGACCGTACTCAGAGCTTAGATCCTCTGAGCAGCTCTTATATGTTACGGTGATTGGCAGATGGGAAGTGCCATATCTAAACAGAGGTTGGCCCACTGAACAGTGAATGCCATCTCCCTCGCTCATCGAGCTAGGGCGAGCCGTGTCCCCCACTCGGAGCGCGCTCCACTCGGAGCGCGCATCCTTTTGGGCGTTAGCACGCGGCGCCTCTCTAACAGACATTGTAGAGCTGCGGGCTGGGCGACACCTGAGCATTTGTGAGATTTATCTTCGAGTGAACTGATTTCCTCACGAGCGGTGAATGAGGAAATTCGGTTAGGTGTTGTAAAACGCTTGCTGCGCCTTTCTCTCTAACACAGAGATACGTGCGCTTTTCTCGCTTTGTCAGTTGAGTTCCCCACTCGGCGAACCCTGCAGAGTTCCTCCGAGGCCCCCAGCATCTGACTCAGCGGAGCAGTCAAATGTTGGCCCATTACGTTGTAGGTATGCCCGCTGGTCATCCCGCGTTCTGGGTATAGGTGCCTGCTATGTGCGATCCCCGCTGGCGATCCCATACGCTCACTCAGCCACGATGTAGTCCCCCCTTCTAGGCGGGCTCGTGTCTTCCCTCCCCGCTAACCACCTCTTCATATGTGCACTCCCCTTTCTCAGGGCTAGTCCATATGCTATTTTGCCACCAGGTCTCCCCCTCCGGGCAGCAGGTGGCCTCCGCAGCGTCCTCCCTATCGGGACTGAACGCTTTCCCAACGTACTGTCGTATTTAAAAATTCCTAGAAACTACTAGGTGTATTTTACGACTCCCCGAAAAATATATCTAAACCAGAAAAGGTAAGTAAGGTAAGTAAGGGCCAGGGGACACGTTGGAGGACTGTGTCTCCAGCGATGCAGGTGCGCTCGTACTGCTGCGTGGCGCGCCCCTCACTGGAGACATGGTAAGGTTCTTTCGTTGTGGCGCTTTCCATAAATTTCCCCATAGTGGAAGTTTTTCCACATAGCATTGAAGTTCCCCTCCCGAAGGGGAACGCTCTGGTTACTAAAGTAACCCTCGTTCCCCGAGGGGGGGAACGGAAATGCTATGTTCCTTCGCCACAACGATTGTCCCTTAGCTGTTGAGTGTGAAAGCCTCTTCAGCTAGAAAAGGATGGCGTTGCTGAGCACATGCTAGCCTTTTATGCCAGGCTGATTGTCATTCAAGACAGCTGTGCACGCTGACGCCGCCAACTCATTGGCATTTCATTGGCCCGTTTTTATACTCTTTCAGATGATTGGATTCTGACGAAATCCCCATAGTGGAAGTTTTTCCACATAGCATTTCCGTTCCCCCCCTCGGGGAACGAGGGTTACTTTAGTAACCAGAGCGATACCTGTCCCGATCTCAGGTGTTTCATGTATGATCATATTTATTGTATTTAACATCAGATACCTGTCCTGATCTCAGGTGTTTCATGTCTGATCATTTTTATATTATATAACATCAGATACCTGTCCTGATCTCAGGTGTTTCATGTATGATACTTTTTAGATTATTTAACATCAGATACCTGTCCTGATCCCAGGTATTTTGTGTCTGATAATTATTCATATACAGTAAAATCAGATACCTGTCCTGATCTCAGGTGTTTCATGTTTGATATATTTTATTGTATTTAACATCAGATACCTGTCCTGATCTCATGTGTTTCATGTCTGATCATTTTTATATTATTTAACATCAGATACCTGTCCTGATCCCAGGTGTTTCATGTATGATCACATTTATTGTATTTAACATCAAATACCTGTCCTGATCTCAGGTGTTTCATGTCTGATAGTTATTCTATTACAGTAGCAGCAGATACCTGTCCCGATCCCAGGTGTTTTATGTTTGATCTTTTTTATATTGTATTTAACATCAGATACCTGTCCTGATCCCAGGTGATTCATGTATGATCTCTTTTATTAAATTTAACATCAGATTCCTGTCCTGATCCCAGGTGTTTTGTGTATGATGACTTTAATTAAAAATAGAAAATAAATATATACATTCTGTTAATTAACTAAGATCGAGTCAGAGAAATTAACCATGCTTTATTACAGAAAAATGTGGTATTAATTTGTTTAAACAGGACTGATTACCACATTTTAAACTACAAAAACACGGTTAATCTAATGTACCACAAGCATTATTATTATTTTGTGGTTTACCATGGAAGTACAAAAGCCCCGAGCCTTTATTGTTGTACAACCATGTTGAGTTTTCAGTAAAACAGAGTAAAACGGAATAAAACAAATGGCTACAAATGAAGGTTTACACTTCTCGTGGTCGACTGTTTTTGCTAATGAAGTCATTAAAATATAACATTATAAAAACAAAAAAAATAACCTGTATGATTGTTTTTTTCCTTCTTTATCCACCGCGGTAGGTTCTTTATCTATCGGAGCTAATGATCCTGTATTTGAAATGACCGCGAAAAAAATCGACCTGTACTGCGCATCATCGGTGACCTCTTAGTATTGTTTTTTTTTTAGGGGGGCGTTTCCCAAACAGACCGAGCCACGCCCATTTTACGTTGCGGTAATGAAACCCCTGGAATTTAGTGCATGCCAACTCTGTAGCTGAGGAAAAAGAAGATAGAAATGGATGAACTCAAACCTGAAGATTAAAGTATATTTATAACACAATGCTGATTGACCTAGCCATTATCTTTTGCTATAGATATCGCCCATCCCTACATTATATCATGTTGTTTATTACTAATGCAATCACACTGTATTGGTGCTCTGATTGTATTTAGTAATGAGACCACTCTAATATATTTTCATTTTTTCCTCTCTACAGCTGCCGATTCTGGTGTCCTCTGTGGTCAGCTTGTACTTCTTGGAGTTGACAGATATTTTTAAGCCAGTGCGTTCAGGCTACAGCTGCAATGACCGCAGTCTCAGCATGCCTTACATTGAGCCCACAAAGGAGGTCATCCCTTTTCTCATGCTCTTCAGTCTGGCTTTTGCCGGGCCAGCAGTGACGGTAAACACCAGAGTGACACTCTTACTTAGTCTAGAGGGCACTCTTACTTATTCATGCAGTGTTTGATCTCAGTTTAGAAGAGCAAGAATGCATATTGGAGTGAATAATAATTCATCTGTTTTTGATGTCGTGCCTCTGCTTTCTCTGTAGACACCTGAAGTTAAATGTGCCAGATGGTTCTGTGATTCATTGTAATTTTTCCTAGTTTTCGTGTTTTTTTTTTTTTGTTTGTTTGTTTTTTCCGTTTCGTTTCTTGTTTAATTTTGTTTTGTTTCTTGTTTAGTTTAGTTTCTTGGTTAGTTTTGTTTTGTTTGGTTTCATTTCTTATTTAGTTTAGTTTAGTTTAGTTTCATTTCATTTCTTGTTTCGTTTTGTTTCATTTTGTTTCATTTAATTTGTTATTTAGGTTAGTTTAGTTTTGTTTCCTTTCGGTTTTTTCTTGCTTAGTTTTGTTTCCTTTCGTTTCTTGTTTAATTTAGTTTAGTTTAGTTTTGTATAATTTCGTTTCTTGGTTAGTTTTGTTTTGTTTTGTTTGGTTTCATTTCTTATTTAGTTTACTTTAGTTTTGTTTCATTTCATTTCTTGTTTAGTTCTGTTTTGTTTTGTTTTGTTTTTTTTTATTTTGTTTCGTTTAATTCCTTGTTTAGTTTAGTTTAGTTAGTTTAGTTTTGTTTCATTTTGTTTCTTGTTTTGTTTAGTTTTGTTTCATTTCTTGGTTAGTTTTGTTTGGTTTCATTTTGTTTCTTGTTTTGTTTTGTTTTGTTTTGTTTTGTTTTGTTTAGTTTTGTTTCATTTCTTGGTTAGTTTTGTTTGGTTTGGTTTCTTAGTTTAGTTTTGTTTCTTGTTTAGTTTAGTTTAGTTTTGTTTCTTGTTTAGTTTTTTTTTTTTTTTTTTTTGCTTTGTTTCTTGTTTAGTTTAGTTTACTTTTTTAGTTTAGTTTAGTTTAGTTTAGTTTAGTTTAGTTTAGTTTAGTTTAGGTTAGGTTAGTTTAGTTTTGCTTTGTTTCATTTAGTTTCTTAGTTTGTTTTGTTTTGTTTAGTTTTGGTTTCATTTCTTGTTTAGTTGAGTTTAGTTTAGTTTAGTTTAGTTTAGTTTAGTTTAGTTTAGTTTAGTTTAGTTTAGTTTAGTTTTGTTTAGTTTTGTTTCATTTAATTCTTGTTTAGTTCTGTTTAGTTTTGTTTCTTGTTTAGTTCAGTTTTGTTTCGTTTCTTGTTTTGTTTTGTTTCATTTTGTTTCGTTTTATTTCTTATTTAGTTTAGCTTTGTTTCATTTAATTTCTTGTTTAGTTTTGTTTCCTTTCGTTTTGTTTCTTGTTTAGTTTAGTTTTGTTTCGTTTCTTGTTTCGTTTTGTTTCATTTTGTTTTGTTTTGTTTCTTGGTTAGTTTTGTTTGGTTTGGTTTCTTATTTAGTTTAGTTTAGTTTCATTTTGTTTCTTGTTTAGTTTAGTTTAGTTTTATTTCTTGTTTAGTTTAGTTTTGTTTCGTTTCTTGTTTAGTTTAGTTTCGTTTCATTTCTTGGTTAGTTTTGTTTTGTTTAGTTTCTTATTTTGTTTAGTTTTGTTTTGTTTTGTTTCTTGTTTATTTTTGTTTTGTTTAATTTCTTATTTAGTTTAGTTTTGTTTCATTTCTTGTTTAGCTTAGTTTTGTTTTGTTTCTTGGTTAGTTTTGTTTTGTTTGGTTTGGTTGGTTTCTTATTTAGTTTAGTTTTGTTTCTTGTTTAGTTTTGTTTTGTTTCATTTCATGTTTCACTTCATGTTTAGTTTAGTTTTTGTTCTTGTTTCGTTTTGTTTCGTTTTTCCATTTTCAGGCTATGACATTTATCTTGATATTTAGATTATTGTCATATTGACCAGCCCTGTAAGGTAAGTGTAAATTAAATAACAAATACTGTTATTTAATACAAGAGCATCAGATGCTCTTGATTGGACAAAGATTTATGTGGTACAGGATGAGTCATCAGTATTTGTTATTTAATTTACACTTACCTTACAGGGCTGGTCAATATGACAATAATCTAAATATCAAGATAAATGTCATCTAATATCCTCGTAGCGACGTATATATATATATATATATATATATATATATATATATATATATATATATATATATATATATATATATATATATATATATATATATATATATATATATATATATATATATCACAATTTCCGTAAATTCAGTCAATAAGTAGTTCTTATATCTTGACAACATGTAACAGACTGTTTCTTTTTTACATTTTAAAGTATATACTGAGAATTCTAAAGTGATTTACTCATTAATATGTTGTCATATTTATAACTTTTTTTAGAACTAAAGGGTAAATGTTTAATTAAAATTTTAGAAATATTAAATATATATTATTATAATATAAAGCCCTTTTCAAAAACTAATGATTACAGGTCCAACATAAAAAAGCACAAAAGCACGCACATCACTCTGAATGGGAGCTCAGCCAAACAGCAACAGTGTGAAAATATTCAAAAAGGCGGCAAATCTGAAGCTCCAAAAAATAGCAATTTATACAATTTAAAAGCTAACACAACATGTGTAATGTTTCGAGCTCACTGGCTCTTCATCAGACAGTGGTCCAAAAAAAATAAAAAATCTAAATAAAATGTAAATATTGTACTTTCTAACAATGCTGCTATTGATGTTTCTGTGTGCATCCCATGTAATATTGCGCTCATATAAATTATGAAACATTATTGCTGTAATCAATATTTTTTACCGATACCATGAAATAAACAATAAAGTTTAATATCAAATGATAGACTTTTTATTTTGTCCATACATATTGTACTGTATATCGATATTGCCCAGTCCTGTGACCTTGGTTTCTTTGCCCTTATTGTACCTTGTTTAAATTATTGTCAACATTTACATATGTGCTTTTTCTATCCTCTTTACTGTATGTCTTGCTCTCTTCAGCTCTGTGTCATCTACTCAAACTATTAGTAAAATAGCTTTTAATCCTCTCCAGGCATGTTGCAAGTGTATTATCATTAATTTAATAGATTACCCTCAACTGCATTTTACCATCTGAATAAATGTTTAGTTTTAGAGTTTCATTGCATGGGCAGCCAAATAGAAATATATATACTAATAATTTGAATCATTTTGAGGTTTTTGTATTTTCGTTTACCTACTCTAACTAATTCAGAGCTTAGAAAGAAAGAAATCAAATCACACCATTTGGCTTTTTCAAATATTAATTGTCACGCAGAATGTAATGCAGCTGTTTGTGAATGTGAAATGCATACATAAAAAATTGATAAGTTACATTTGTAAAACATACTGCATTAGTCGTCATAAAATAAATAACGCCTGAGTGAGCTTTGGAACTCATAAGCTTAAACCTTACAGTGTTTAGAACTAGGGTAGCTTTTTAAAGAAATGGGTCACTGGGTCACATCTGGGTCATTGATTGTAAGACTGCCTAAAAAAAAGTAAAGAAACATTTTTACTTTAAAATACATTAAGTTCTTAACATTACACTTTGTAATCATGTTAGGTGTCTATGGAAATTGAGAACAATTAAATAAACCACATTCAAGCAAAGTTGTACTTAAATATTAATATTTTCAAACATTTTTTTTATAAAAAATACATATAATTCGATAATTATATTCAATACAATTAATTATTCGATAAAATACAATAATTCATTTATAACAGTATGTTTATGAACCAAAAAAATCCAAAACGAATTGTTTTTTGTTTTGTTTTTATCAAGAAAAGGGAGATTTCTGTCATTGACAAAACTGCGTGTGTACTCACAATGTTTTTTTAAAGTTTGTTATTCCACTGTTGATCTCCTCAACATCATCTTCAAATTGCCTAGCTCCACCTATATTCATCAGAGAGCAGATTCATTTAATGTTTAATGGCACATTTGTTTCATCAACTCCCCAGCACGTCGCTTGGGTGTTTTCATCACATTAGTTGCTCCACCATACTGGCCTAATTAATTTTGCAAAGGCAGCTATGCTCATTTAAGTGCTATCACTGTTATCCTGTGCATTATGCATGTGTCACTGTAAATGAAGAGGGACTTGGATTTTTGTATACGGCAAGCTGTATTAACATTAATCTAAAATAAGAAATACTGATATCTTTTGTTATGTTTTGTTAGGTAACATTAGCCACGTTTCCACTGTCGCGCCTAAAGCAAGCGAGCCAGGGCCAGCCGCGTTTCCATAGTCATTTCCGGGGTCTGATTGGACCAAAGCGGAGCTTTCTCAGGGCCAGCGGTCAGCCTTTTTCGGCCCGTCGAATACCTTGGTCCAAAACAAGCCAGCTGGGGCTTCGGGGCAGAGTGAAAGCAGAGTTTGCAAGATGGTGTGCCGCTGTTATTACACTAGTTTTCCAATCATGCATGAGTACATGTGCAAAAAATAAATAATTAAGGGAAAGAAAAAACAAAGCTACTGGTCAATTTAAGATATTTCATAAAACACCTTATAGACTAGGGTCTTTTGCTTAAGATCGCCCTTATGTTTCCCTTTTAAATTTAAGGCTGTTGCATAAAATAATAATTAAACTAGTTTTAATTTAATTAGTGATATTTCTTTGCTGCGTTCTTCTTGATGTTTCGATAACGCATGATAATCTTTGCACCATATTAAAGACACAGCCGCCAGTAACTTTCAGTTGTCGAGAGTTTTTTCAAGTTTAAAAGGTGTGTTTGTGCATGAAACACGAACGTTTAGATGCTTGTACTGTATGTGTGTGAGAGACCAGGCGAAAGAGCGCTCGCTTCACAGTTCTGTCAATGCCGTGAGCGGCTGTATGCGCAGCAATATAGTCTAGCCTATATTTTATTACTTGGTCTTATGTTCTGAAACACTTATGGTTTCCTTTACTCGAGATAACCGAATAATATGTAACATCCTTCATTTATTCTCTTAAAAAACAAGGAAATACCTATTAAGTGTCATATAGCCTAGGGAAAAATGTATGTTTTAGGTCTCTCCAGAGCATTTAGGCTGAATGTTTGACGATGTCTACCAAAACAAAGATGTTATAAAAAACGTTTTACACTGAGTTATTAACGGATAAATTTTGTGGTTTTATTTTATGGAAGGTGCGCTGGGCCATCCCTCCGTTAGTGGTGAGACCACTCGATGTACCATGCTAACTGTCAGTCGGCGAGTAAACAAATATAATGATGAAAATACAAAACCCTATGCGTACAGACATATAAAGTAATGCTGTACAGTAATGTGTCATTTTAATCGTTTCGTGATGACGCCATGGTGTGCTTTTTCTGCCTGATTCCCGCTGAACTTGGTGGATTTTGTAGTGTTTGATTTGTGGGGTGTTCTAGGGGCGGGGTTTGCTTGTTATTGGCCTGAAAGTGGAAACGCGACAGGATTTTGGCCTCACTGCTCAACCTCCTGGCCGATTGGCCCAGCCCGGCCTGATAAAAGCCCTGGCTCGCACTGTCCCAACAGTGAAAATGCGGCTATTGAGATGACCAAATAAAAGAATAAGCTAGGGTAGTGGTGGCAAAGGAAATGCAGGCACTGCAAATATTTATTAATTCCAAAACAAGATAAATATTTACAAATACAACACTCAAATATGACATTTGCTTTTTGTTTATTTACCTTTTTTTTTAAAATGATCTAAAACAACACAATTCTCAAGTTTTTTTTGTGGACAACCGAATTATTTTATGTTCAATCCAATTAAATTTGTAAAAACTAATAAGTTTAATCAATTCCTTCATGTTGTCCCAAGACAAATCGATTGTGTGGAACCCAGCATTTTTTAGAGTGAAGGCACAAGTAATGAGGTTTACACAACCAAAGCAAAAGGGGAGAAGGAACCGAAAGTGGCAATTAAATCAAATAAAGAAATAAAAAAAATACCCACATTAAATAATATTATATTTTCTTCTTCCCAAAATTCTCTAAGCTGAGAATATAATGAATATAGAAAGATTTTTAGTGCAATTCTAACTTAGAAATAAATATACAAAGGAAGCACTCCCACACAAAATGATTTTATTTTATTTCAATACATCATAATGTCTATGTGCACATATATATGTCATGTGACTGACTAGGCTGTTCCTGTAGTAGTAAAAGCATCAAACATGTTTCATAGTACAATTTATACATTTAAAGCGATTATTTACCCAAAAATAAAAATTACTTAATTAATTACTCGCCCTCATGTAATTCCAATCCCCTGAGACCTTCTTAATCCTTCGAACACAAATGGGCTCTATGCACAGGGACTTTTAATTTGCAAAAGGCCCCCTGGTGCTTCTGGTGATCTGTCATGACATTACAATCTCACCACATTTAAGATCTTCCTTGCTCAAAATCAATGATTTAAACTGCCTGATTGAGACAGTACAATATGGGTTGCACACTAGACAAGAATCAGTGCGATAAATCGCATTGTGCCATGCCAGGTCTTTACAATATGAACAATTACTTTACCACAGCATTTTCTATGAGTTTTTAGTGGTTCGCAGCAGCTTTCTCCTTTTCTCTTCAAGATCTTTCCATCACATGTTATGCTTTAAAAACTGGATGAACGCTTAGGTCTATCTAATGTACTGGATTCTGATTATACTGTATTACACTTTCGCTGCTGTTCAAGGAAACTCATTTTGTAAATACTTTTGACTGTTTTACTGTTTACATTATAAAATCTTACACACTAAAAACAGCTAAAATATTTTAAAATCATAACAATAAGGAATCGATCACACTAAATGTGTCTTTTATTCTAAAAACACTTGGCTAGGTGCTCAGGAATGGGTTTTAAAAAAAGCGCAGTACAGCGCAAGGTCCACGTGACGCAATATTATTGAACATGATGTAATAACAACAATATTGGACCCATTAGAAAGAGGGAAATAATATTTAATGATAAACTCTTAAAGATACATCCTTCAACTATATTCTGGACAAAGCCACAATGAGCACCTCCCCCACCATGGTATAATGATAAATAAAACAGTTGTTAGGCCAACTTTCTACTGTAAACAGAAGCTTGCAATGGTTGTGCCGCCTCTGAATTCTTATGATTTGTCCACTGCTTTTGGAACTGACAGTGATGAGCTGTAAAAGATCTTTCAACTTGATACGGCATCAAACACAGTCAAACACATCTGTCCAGCTGTGTGTTCACATTGATAAACAATAGAAAAGTAGCACATTGGAAAGGAGAAACGCATTCTGTGTGAACAGCCCCTTAGATTGCCAGTGCCTTTACCATCAGCATATCAACGGCAAAGGTTTCTCATTGAACCCTACGTGTTGTAAAATCACACCCTGAGCATCAAATAGTGACAAGATGTCCTGGCCAAATTTTAATATGTGACTAGTTGGGAATTAGGAAATTAGTCTTGTTCTGGGACTTTGCAGTTGAACCACTGAAGTCTCATGGAAGGTTTTGACAAAGTTTCTGGTTCCTTTTCTGCACTATGAAAGTCTTATGCTGTGTTCACACCAAACATGGCACGTGCGAACAAAACGCACAATCCGCACGTAACTGGACGCATAAACATTTTGAGTTTACTTGCTTCATTCACGCATCAAATTTGCTTTACAATAAAGACACAAATTCGAGTTCTGGACAGGGCTTCTGTCTGGCCAGTGACTCTAGCGTCATTGCTAAATGGCTAACATGGATTTTATTGAGATAAAATGTAGCTGTGCTTTATGTGCTTTAGGAAGGCTGAAAAACAGTGTATATTCGTTCGCCGCCATGTCTGAGTCCACTAGATCCTTTCAGAGGTGCACCCAGCTCTGTGAGTTCATCTACTCTTCCAGAAACTATGCCTGGATGATGGAGGCTTTCAGTGTGCTTACAAGCCCAGTTTGATGAACTGTTGTCCGGTGTTGGCAAAAGGATTTCCCCTCAAGAAACCAACAACAGGGTCTACGTCATAATCACTCCCCTACAAGAGCAAGCTCATGATTAATGTGGCGCGAATGTCTGCTGAAGCGTCCAACCCGAGAGAAGGCAGTAGGCCTGTCACAATAATCAATATGTTGACTTATCGCACAACACACAGACATGACCTCAATCATTTTTAGTGATGCAATATATATCGCCCATACATAAAAACCAATTCTAGCAACATTTTAGCTGATTGTGCAACATCTCTATCTCTATTGGAGGTGTCAGTGTCAGTACGGTTAAAAAGCACTATATTTACTATAAATTACTATAAAGTAGTATATTTTCATGTGGGTGTCTGACAACTGAAAATAGATCTGGTAGCAGATATCGCAGTTACTTTTTACCTTGCACTTTTTTGTTAAGATTTATTATTATTTATTTATGATATGCATTTTCACATTCTGATTCCAATGCCTCATTATTATTTGTTAAAATTACTATAATTAAATAAAACATTCTCAAGAATAAAATATTATGTGTTCTTTGGAAAGATGCACTTGCATTGTGATGATATTATATTGTCATTTTGACATTATATAATGAGTGGTATAAAATGACAATAAAATTGTTTATTGCAATATATTTTGGTCCAATATATTGTACCAAAAAATACAGATATTGTGACAGGCCTAGCGTTAATCGGGTCAAATGCGCAAAACGCTCAACTCGTGCCGCGTCATTTGCACCTCCTCATTTGTGCGAATCGTGCTGCAGGATGTCTATTCGCGTCTTTGCATTAATTTAACATGTAAACCACTCGCATTTGATGCTTCATCCACGTCTGGTGTGAACGCAACATCATCACTGACTGTATATGAAGGGTCAGAGAGCTCTTTAATTCCATCTAAAATGTCTTCATTTGTGTTCAAAAAAATGAACGAAGGTTTCAAGGGATTGGAGCGACATGAGGATGAGTAATTAATAACAGAATTTTCATTTTTGGGTGAACTAACCCTTTAATGTTAAAATGGCTTGCCATAGGAATATAAATTCCCACCTCAACCCAACATTTAAATCAATTTAGATTGAATTAGATTTTTTCTCCACATCTTATTCCTCAACAATGCTCCCTTGATGTTAATTCACCCAGATGACATTTGGGCCCCAGTAGTATATGGGTATTATGTCTGAGAGCCGGTTCTAGTAGCATTTCTGTGAATGTGTGTCCTGCTGGTAGCTCCAGCTGTTATGGTAGCGCTTGCTGCACTCGAGTGCTGCACTTGACTGTAGGTGTGCAGCAAGTGTGATCTCAGGGGGGGGGACCATCGCTTTTTTCATGTCTTTTTTTCTCTGTCTTCTCGTCTGCAGCAGATGCCCACTTCTAGAAGCATTTACATTTAAATCTATGGGTTCCTGCTTTTCATTTACATGAAATTAACAGTTTAGTCAATGCTAGCGGAGGCCTGGATTACTACCAAGATACTCGCCTAATCGGTTTTACAATTTTGGATGGAATCCCTCGCATATGGCCATGAATGAATGGGTGGATGGATGGGAGTGATTACTTTAATTACTGTAATGGACTTGATGTGACAGTGATTCTATTTGTAGTGACCTCTGGAATCCACTAGAAAAGGGAAGTGCGGTGCTGTATTTTTGGGTAAACACAGATGACCATCTTCCCACAGATTATGATTGGGGAGGGAATCCTGTACTGCTGTGTGGCCAGAAGAAATATTGCCATCAAGACAGAGGCTAACATAAATGCTGCTGGCTGCAATTTCAACTCGTACATCCGACGGGCTGTGAGGTTTGTTGGTGGGTGTATATTTTTCCTGCACTTGTGATTCTATAAAAAGCCATATGGCATGTATAAATATTGTACAGATTTCACTATTTATCTTGACTGTTTTATAATGTATAGTGGGGAAAGTTCACCCCAGAAAAGCAGTAGACATGGTCTTTGGTGATTCATAAAATACATAGTTATGAAGACTTTGAGAGCACATGCAAAATCAAATTAATTCCTGTGGTGTCTGATGATACATGATCTGTGCAAGTAAATTCACATTATTTATAACATTATAACCTTTAAACAACATATCTGCAAACAGTTAACAAGTCTGGAGTGAAAGCTTCCTGATGCAAAATAACATGTTAAAGTTTGGGATGGTGTGAAATGCAGAGTACAGACTTTCACGATTTCAAAGTAGTGGCGTCACAGATGTTTTCACACTGCATGACTATCTGGGAAAGCGTTCTGTTGGTGCTGTGTTTACACTGTAGGATGGATCATTGACAGGGGGGTTCAAATTGCATGACTTTACAATAGGAAGAATCACAGACAACTTTGTCAACCAAACACGCGAGAAGTGATATGGAAACAACGTGAGGTCACGTAGTATCTCTTTTGTTATTAACTACATAATGAGAAAGAAGACTTTAGTTGGGTAGAAAATGAAGCTATACTTATTTTGCTCACGTGGGTTTTGAAGGGAATTAGCTATTTCTTTTCTTTTTTGTCCCGGTTGTGGTATTGCTGAAATGACGCATCAAAAGACACGAGTGCTCATGCCAAATTTTCACTAGTTTTTCCTCCAATTCTTGGGTCTAAATAGACCAAAAAGAAGCCCTTAACTTCTCCCCCAAACCTCCCACTGGCCTGCAGAGACCCATACTAGTGGATGCTGCTCTCTCATTGGCTGTAGGTGATCGCCGATTTTATTTTCAATCAGAACACATTTCACACGGCATGATTTGAATCGCCAACAGAATCACTGGTGTCGGCGGCTAATCTGCGATTCTCTCGGATCGTGTCTTTGATAGTTCAAAATGTGTGATTGATACTCATGTGAACAAGCATTGATTTGCCTGTGATTTGTTGGTGATTTCTCAAAACCTGTCAGCTAGTCAAAATTGGGGCTAAAATCATGCAGTATGAACTCGGCATCTTCCTGACTGAAACTCCACATGTGAATGTAATCTTACTTTTTATATGTTGTGGATGAAATACAGGCTAAATTATAATTATACTCAACCAATGGGCCTGACGGAATGTACAGTTGAAACCAGAAGTTTACATACACTGTATAAAAAGACACATAACCATTTAAAAAAAGTCAGATGTTAATGTGACTAAACTTTTTCTTTTAGGATTAGTTAGGAAATTTGTTTCTGTTATGCTTAATAGAATAATGAGAGAGATATTTTTTGAGAAATTGTTATAACTTTTCTTGAAGGTCAAGTTTACATACAATAAGATTATTATGCCTCTGAAAAAGCTCAGATGATGGTGTCAAGGTTTTGGAAGTTTCTGATTGGCTAATTGACAACATTTGAGTTAATTAAGATGAATAAAGGGACTAAGCCGACAAGAAAATGAATCAATAAATGAATGAATGTCCTGTGGTCTGATGGAACTAAGATTGAACTGTTTGGCCATAATGACCAGTGTTACATTTGGAGGACAAAGGGAAAAGCTTACAAGCGTAGGAACACCATCCCAACTTTGAAGTATGGGGGCGGCAGCATCATGTTGTGGGGCTGTTTTGTTGCAGGAGGGACTGGTCCACTTCACAGCATAGATGGCATCATGAAGAATCAGAATCAGTTTTATTGCCAAGCGTGCTTCACACACACAAGGAATTTGTTTTGGCTACAGAACATTACAGAAAGAGCATTATGTAGAAATACTGAAGCAACATCTCAAGACATCAGCCAGGGAATTAAAACTTGGCCACAAATGGGTCTTCCAAACAGACCATGACCCTAAGCATACTGCCAAATTAGTTAAAATGTGCTTTAAGGACAACAGAGTGAATGTTTTGGAGTGGCCATCACAAAGCCCTGGTCTCAATCCTATAGAAAATTTGTGGGCAGAGTTGAAAAAGCTTGTGCGAGCAACACAGCCTACAACAGCCTATGTAAACTTTTGACTGCTGAGAAATTAATAAAAAATTCTTAAAAAAAAAATTCACTCATTATTCTGGCATTTAGCAAATGTAAATGGTTTAGGTAATCCTAACAGACCTAAAATAGTAAACGTTTAGTATGATTTACCATCAGACATTTAAAACAAAATCGTTATGTTCCTTTTTTTAGAGTGTATGTAAACTACTGGTTTTAACTGTATGCATTGCATTTTGTGGTTTTAACATATTTGGAAATACATTCTGCAATTAATATAAACCTCCACATAAACAGAAGAGTTTTTGAAGTTTATTGACTCCAGAAATCCATAGTTCAAGAGTTCACATTTACATGTACTGTAGATATGCTTGACACTAATAGCAGGTTTGGGATGCTATCCCAGGAGAGAACCCTGAGCTTGAAGATAATTGAGCCAGGGCTCCCGCCTCATCAATAAGCATATAAGGAGGTCCGAGATCAGGTAGATAGAGTAAAAGAATTAAAAGGAGGAGATGGGGTGGATAGGGGTATTCTTCCAAAATTAAGATAAGGCAGTAGGGCGAAATTGGTCCATTTATTGTAGGCTTGATTCAATATGTTCGAATTATTACTGATTATGGATGAGAGGCCAGCCGCAATCAATCATATCACATGCTCCTCTCGAAATTAGTTTGTAAAACTTCACTAACAGCTGAGTGATTTCAGATTATAGATAAACGTGCATTAAACATTTATATTCAGCAGTCTGCATGTGTTTGTTGCCTCATTACAAACATATTCAGCAAATGTCACAATAGAACGGTGACCGAGAGAGCTTAACATGATGAAATTTAAGAAAACACATGCAATTACAAAAAACACCAGCAAATTAAGAAAAGCTCTTCATCAATTTGACTGCAAACGTGCTGCAAATCCTCACAATGCATACAAATTAAGAAAACACACTGGATTTTCTCACAACACATTTGCATTAGCACAGAACACAGCGGAACCCAAAAAACGTGATGAACCTGGCAATTTAGGTTATGGTTATTTAAGCTAATAATATACAAAAGACAAGTGAATCATGTTATCAGGATGTTAAATAAACAAAAAACTCTTAAAGACGTTTCAAAGATCACCTACAGCTTCACTGAGCAATAGGCACGTCACAATAAGCAAATCCCAGCCAGGTCCATCACGTATTTGGGTCCCCATTTCTGTCCGTGCTATTTGCATGTGTTGTGAAAAATTGCAGAGCGTTTTCTTAATTTGTTTGCGTTGTGAGGATTTGCAACATGTATAATTTGCTAGTGTTTTTTTTTTTTTGTAATTGCAAATTGTTTTCTTACATTGCAGCATGCTAAGCTCCCCGGCCACCGTACAATACTGGTTAAACTATACTTTTAAAACAAAAGCTACAGTTAAACAGACCTTGTACTTCTTAATGGGTGCTGAATACATTTTTAATCCCAAATTTTGCATTCTGGTGTCTGTTTAAGCTTAGTTCACTTTGATAATCAATTATTCCTCTTTAAACAATGAATCTCAGAAACGCAGGTTTTCTCTGTACTTTCCTTTACTTCACATGCATGCGCATAACAATGACGTCACACACTACAAACCACAACCTAACCATACATGGTCTGTCGCATCCTGCTGACCATATACATAACATATTGTAACATCTTTCCTTTTTTTTTTTTTTTTTTTTTTTTTTTTTTTTTTTTTTTTTTTTTTTTTATATACAAAAATTAACATAACATTGCAACTTGTGCACAGAACATAACACTGTATGTTCCAAATTTCACTTTAGTGTCTTAAGGACAATTACAAATGTTTAAACAAAATCTCTCAAGTGTGTTGGTCTCTTAACTATTCTGCCACTTCTAGTTATCACAACACTGTTGCTGGTGTCTGAATGGTGTGTGCGTGTTATGTGTGACTGTGGTACTGTCTTTGAATGTCCCTCATCTGGATAATTAGTCTGAGCAATCTTGACAGTGTTCCCTGTGTCTGCTCTCTGTGGTCCTCCAGGCACAGTTCTGAGATGTTTCCGATTTCTCCGTACAACAGTTCCATTTTCCAGCTTGACAGTGTATGATCGATTATTGGTCATTCTTTCCACCTTTGCCGGTGTCCAGTGTGCTTTACGTTTCGTGTCCAGCTGGACTCTTACTTGTTCCCCCTCCTGCAGAGGTCTTAGATCTTTAGCCCCTCTATTGTAGTAGTAGGCTTGTTTGCGTTGGTTGACTTCTACAGCGTGCTCTGTGTTTACAACACCTGGCTGCAGGAGGCTGTCCCGTGTCGGCAGTAATGTTTTAGTTCTTCTGCTCATGAGTCTTTGGGCAGGACTGGCATCAAATCCTTGAGATGGAGTGTTCCTGTGCTCTAGTATAGCCAGGTATGGATCAGCTTTTGCTCTCTTAGCTTTTTCCATGAGATGTTTCGCCGTCTTAACAGCAGACTCGGCTTTGCCGTTGCTTTGCGGATATGCTGGAGATGACGTCACATGCCTGAATTCCCAAGCTATGCTGAACTGTTTAAATTCCTGAGAGCTGTACTGTGGCCCGTTATCAGATATAACTGTGTCTGGGATCCCGTGTCGTGCAAAATGGGCCTTTAGCTTGTGTATCACTGTGCTTGAGCTGGTATCAGTTAGATAATCAATTTCCCAGAAATTAGAGAAATAGTCAACTGTGATAAGATATGCTCTGTTGTTGAATGAAAATAAATCTGTCCCGACTTTTGCCCAAGGCCTTATCGGAATGTCATGTGCGCACATTGTCTCTTTCTGCTGTCGCACATCAACAGTTCTACAAACAGCACATTTTCCTATGTATTCTCTAATAGCAGCACTCATCCCAGGCCAGTATACACAGTCTCTTGCTCTTCGTAAACAGCTTTCCATGCCTAGATGTGATGCATGAATTCTCTCCATGATCTCTGTTCTCAGCTTTGCTGGTATTAGAGCTCTCTCACCTCTAAAAATCACTCCTTCTTGCTCACTGAGCTCTTCTCTTATAGAAAAGAATTGTCTCACCTCTTCTTTCAGCTGAGTTTTCTCCTCTGGCCATCCCTGAGCTATCACTTGCTGCAACATTTGAAATGTCTCATCCTTAGCCGTTTCTCTCTGTATCTTTTGTAGAATCCCTTCTGATATGGGCAGGTACTGCAACATGTTAATTGTCTCAATTTCTGTCTCTACTGATCCTTCTGCAGCACACTCTGGTAGGTATGCTCTGCTGAGAGTATCTGCTAAGTGCATCAGTCGACCTGGCACATAGACAACATTAATGTCATATTTTTGTAGTCTCAAAAGCATTCTCTGTAATCTCTTGGGTGCATTAAGCAATGGCTTTTTTACAATGGTTTCTAGGGGTTTGTGGTCTGAATGTACTTCTACTTTTCTTCCATATGTGTACTGGTGAAATTTCTCCATTCCAAAAAGAATTGCCAGGCATTCTTTTTCTATTTGTGCATACCCTTTTTCTGTGGCTGTAAGGGCTCTGCTGCTATAAGCGACTGGTTGTCCAGCCTGCAGGAGTGCTGCGCCCAGTCCTGTCTCAGAGGAGTCACATTGAAGAACCAGATCGTCTTCTGGATTGTAGTACTTCAAAACAGGTGCTGAGGCAATCATTTGTTTCAGTTTGTTGAATGCATCTTCCTGTACATCAGTCCATTCCCAAATCACATCTTTATGTGTCAGTTGTCTCAGTGTGTCACAGCTGTCTGCTAAGTGTGCACAAAATTTAGACAAATAGTTCACCATACCTAATAATCTCTGGAGTCCCTTCACATCAGATGGCCTGGGCATCTCCAATATGGCTCTCACCTTCTCTGGGTCAATCTTTAATCCTTCAGACGTCAGTCTGTGTCCAATGTATGGCACTTCTTTCTGTCTTAGCTTCAGTTTGTTGAAATTTAGTTTGATGTTTCTTTCTCTACAACAGTCCAGGAGTTGTCTTAGCTTTGTGTCATGATCTTTCTCAGCTGCCTCATCATTATCGCCTTCTCCACAGACAAGGATGTCATCTGCTATTATCCGAATTCCTGGAAGCCCCTCCAATGCCTGAGTCAACCTGTGCTGGAACACTTCTGGAGCCGGGCTGATTCCCATGGGCATTCTAATCCATCTATACCTGCCACATGGCGTTGCAAAGGTAGTGAGGTAGCTTGACTCTTCTGAAAGCTTTATGTGCCAGAACCCGTCCTTCACGTCACACACTGTAAAGACTCTCGCTTTGGTCAGATCGGGGAGAACATCATCTATGGTGGGCAAGGGAAAATGTTGACGTCTCAGAGCTTTGTTTAGTGGTCTTGGGTCGATACAAATTCTGAGTTTCCCAGATGGTTTTTTCACCACCACCATGCTGCTAATCCAATCTGTGCTCTTTTCCACCTGAGCTATAATGCCTCTCTCTACCAGGCTTCCCAGCTCATCTTTTAGGTGTTTCATTAGTGCCACAGGAACTCTTCGCTTTGGAAGCCTCACCGATTTCACTGCAGGATCCACCTCTAGGTTATATTCCCCTTCCAGGCATCCATCTCCTTCAAATATGTCAGCATACTCCCTATGTATGTCGCTCTTGTCCCATGGTCCCTTTTTTCTGCATCTTTCTGTGGTAACAATATCATCAATTGCCATAATATTTTCATGCTGTATTCTTACCAGATCCATTGCTTGCACTGCCTTGTTTCCCAGCAGGGGCACTGAACAGGTGTTCTCCACAACAATAAACTCCAGCCGGTACAGTTTTCTGTTTCTCGGGTTTCTTATTTTTATTCTGCATTTTCCTACTGGTTTCAGGGTGCTCTTATTATACATGACCAGAATCTGTTCTGTCTTTTCCATCACAGTGTCAGGGTTTAACTGTTGAATGGGGATTACGTTACAACTGGCTCCACAGTCTAATTGGAATTTTACTGGTCTTTGTCCTATCAACATGGTTGCAAACAGTTGTTTTTCCTGTGTGTCCTCCCTCATTTGCGAACTAAGGCTTAGGATTTCCTGAAACGGTTCCTCTTCCATTTCTGCTACACTGTGTATTCCTTTTCTCTTAATATCTCTTGTTTTGCATGTGGCAGCGAAATGGTTCAGCTTGCCACATTTTTTGCACTGCTTTCCATAAGCTGGGCAGCTCAGTTTTTTCCACTCATGTTGTTTTCCACAGAATTTACACTTTGTAGGAGTTTGTTTTGCATCCTGACTTTGTTTAATTCTCCGTACTGTGTGAACTTCTTCAGCTTTCTGTCCCTCGATGGTCATTACATTCTCTTTTGACAGTTCTGATGCTCTACAAATCCTAACGCATTTCTCAAGCGTCAGTTCTGACTCTCTTAATAGACGTTCTCTCACATGTGAGTTCAGTATGCCGCATACAATTCGGTCTCTAATCAGAGACTCTTTAGCTGATCCAAAATTACATGTGTCTGCCAGCACTTTCAAATCAGTAATATACTTATCAATCATTTCGCCTGAGTTCTGATTTCTAGAGAAAAATTTGTACCTTTCTACTGTTTCGTTCGGTGCCGGATTGCAGTGGTTTCTGAATGCGGTTAACAGCCATTCCAGCGTCAGTTCACCGTCAGCTGGGCGGGCGGCCCCTAGCGTCTTACTCAGTTCTCTCCCCGTTTCTCCGATTAAATACTGGAAAACTTTTACCTTCGTTTTGTCATCCGCGTCTGTAAGCGATAAATCTATGTACAGGGCAAACTCCTCTTCCCATGCTTTCCAAGCTTTTGGTATATTCGTTGCATTCCAGTCAAAATTCGCTGGCGGCTTCAATCCGAAAGCACCCTCCATGATCGGCACTCGTCTCTCTTAATTACTTTCTCCGTAGCGATTTGCCTCAGTCTTTCACTTTTCTTATTAGTAATTTACCGCTGCCACCATGTTTAAGCTTAGTTCACTTTGATAATCAATTATTCCTCTTTAAACAATGAATCTCAGAAACGCAGGTTTTCTCTGTACTTTCCTTTACTTCACATGCATGCGCATAACAATGACGTCACACACTACAAACCACAACCTAACCATACATGGTCTGTCGCATCCTGCTGACCATATACATAACATATTGTAACAGTGTCCAGGGGCAAATTTAGAGATTTTGGGGCCCTTAACAATTTTAGCCAAGGGGCCCAAAGCTCTAAAATGCACCTTTTGTACTTTTTTATTATTATTTTGCTGTTTCTTTCTTGCATCATTCGATCTCATTTTTTACATTTTATCTTAAAGCAAAATAATAATAACATGTAAAGCATCTTGTAAAACTTTTGAAACGATTTGTTTTCTTAAGATGAATTGACAACTAAACATAATAAATGAACTTTTTCGTTTTTAAAACTAAATCTTTATTCTGATTTGACTGCTGGACTGGTCCATGATTGGGTGGGGTAGGGGACACATTTATGCAGATGTAATAATTACATTATAATTAAAAGAATTTAGACCCTCACCGTACGAAACAATTAATTAATTCATTAATTTTTCTTCGGCTTAGTCCCTTTATTCATCAAGGGTCGCCACAGCAGAATGAACCACCAATTTATCCAGCATATGTTTTACACAGTGGATGCCCTTCCAGCTGCAACCCAGTACTGGGAAAACAGAAAACATAATTTATTTATAATTTATAGTATCATTTATACTTCTAGGTATTTATTTGGGGCCCCAAGCAGCCGTTTACCTTGCTTATTGGTTAAATCCGCTCCTGCCGGTGACTGGCTCTGATTAGATCATCCATGCCTGGTTGCATTACCTGAGAGCTCTATAATGTCGGTCTTTTATTTTTTCAAAATAAGCCCCCCATTTACATAGTAAGTATACTACATAGTATTTAGTATACTAGATAAACTTAAAATAAGGAAAAACTATTATTATTGTAATCTCATTAAGAAATGTTGTAGCCAATCAAGCGCTGCCTGGGGTGCGAATATTAGCAATCCTGTGTGGATTGTCAGAGTGATGGTTTTGTTCCGACTTGTCTGTTTTTCACCAGACTTTTTCACTCATGGGGTTAACATGAGAATGAGGAAACAAGGATGTTTGAGGAATTGATGGTATGCCATTTCCATGTAAAGTTCTCTTATTATTCATCTATGCATAGGTATTTCCAGATTTTCATTCTATGGTGCTTTTTAAATATTGTTCAGTTACTTGCGCAGACTGACCATTTTACTTTATTAAACCTCAATGTATTGCCAGAAGCCATTGGTATTAATATTATGTTGCCTATACATGCTTTATTACCATCCAAATGTTTTGGACCTTTTATTTAATGAATCACCAAGGGCTGCGTTTAGCTAAAAATCTTCTAACATTCATCTACATATTGCATTTCCTGTGGTTGAGTAAATGAACAGCAAAAACAGATCTATCCCTTTAATTATGGAAGCTACATATATTTAATCGCAAGCTTATGAAGTCAACTAGCTGCTGCCATATGACTGAGCAAAAAGCTCTGAGAGTGTGTGTTTGTGCCGTTTTCAGGAGTCCATGTGTTTGGCCTGTGCATCACAGCACTCATCACAGATATTATCCAGCTGGCCACAGGATACCATGCTCCCTACTTCCTCACTGTGTGCAAACCCAACTACACCACCCTCAACATTTCCTGTGATGAGAACTCTTTCATTGTGGATGACATCTGCTCGGGGCCCGATCCAGCAGCCATCAACTCCGGCAGGTCAGAAAGCAGTTTCTGTGTCATATTGTAGTTTGTCAACCCAGAGGCACAACAGTTGCTTAAACGTAAACCAAGTATTACATGCTATTTTGAAGTTATTGTGAAATGTTGCTTGCAACCCATGTTAGGTTTGTATTGTGATGCAATTTTAAGCAAACAGAATATTTTTGGGTGAACACTTGGATTTTTTAATACAGAATGTATTAAATGAATTTACAAATAGTTTAGGAGCACTTAGGAGACCGTTTTATCCAAATCAACTCATAAAATGAAGAATAGACCAAGCAAATCATCATGACGTAGACATAAATTAAGCAGTAAGCAGTGAGGGAGAAAAAAAAATCAAATAGCCTATGCTGTAAAAAGGATTTAGGGGAAAATGTAATTTGTTTTAGTAAGAGACAAAAATTCTGTTGCAGAGTTTATGCTATATATTTATATAATATATTTATAGTATAAAGTTGGTCAATTATACGATTAACATGAATATAATTAATAAATAAATAAATACACTCTATTTTGATTTAGTCTGATGTTAAAATTTTATTTAAAATTTTACTTGGAAATTTTACCAAAGACTCTAGAATACACAAGACATGTCACTCGTATAGTTTTGAATGGGGAAAAGTGTAACGGTCAATATGGTGAATGAAGCCCGCCCACTAGTGCAGGAGCCAATCAGCGATCGCTATAGACTGACGTTTCACCAGAGGGAGGCTCGGATCAGACCGATCAGACAGGTTGTTGCTAGATCGGATATTGTTGCGGCCGAGAATTATTTCTATTATTTATAAAATTTCCCATTTATTGTATTTTATTAACGTCTACCCCCACCCCAACCCTAAACCCAACCGTCACAGTATTGTAAAAACAGTAGTTGTACCGAGAATTATTTATGTTATCTATTAAATTACCCAATAAGTTGTATTTTTAACGCCTACCCCCACCTCAACCCTAAACCCAACCGTCACAGTACTGTAAAAAATATTAATTATTGTTATACAGTGTCATACAAAAACTTCCGGCCGCCCGCGTATCCGATCTAGACTTTACCCGATCAGACGTGTGTTTTTACGACAGTTTTTTGTGATCAACAAATGCACTGGAATCTCAGCGAATACTTGCTTTACAGATATAAGAAATATACCCACATAAAGCTTAAAATCTGTAAATAAACGTAGTGCACTTGATAACAAAAGTTTTCTGGGTTTGTAATCGGTATGAAACGCGAGGTACAGTCCGTCCTGTCAAGCTCACATCACATGACAGTAACTACTCAAACGCCCCACAAACAAAGAGTCGCTGTTATTTCTGGAGAAGACTCGCCATCAAGACCAAGTTGTGAATTACTTCAGAAGAGCAATGTGATCAGACAATCATTATTCAGAGGATGATAATGTGTAGAACGGCCATAAATGAGGTTGGTGTCGTGATCTCCTTCCTTTCGAGTGTGCATGCACATTAGCTCGGGCAACCTGAAAATATGCAGATTTTGTTTAATTCGAACGTTTAGAAACAAAACTTATGAGACAGTAGTTGTTTAATTTTACTGGTGATTCCAGATTTGTAATGTAATCGTAAGCTTAGCAAACAGTTTTGGAGAGTTTTTTGCCCAAGCATACTGCTTGAGAGGCGTTTCAAAGATGGCTGCAGAGTGAAATGACTTGCCTTCAAGGGACTTTGATCGTACTCACTGGAATAAGATTAGCCTCCCTCCAGGATGGTCTGCAATAGTGAATTCGTATTTGGCAGGTTTGTTTTAAATAAAGCAAACTGTGGTGCGAATGTTTTGTTAAAGGGATAGTTCACCAAAAAAAATAATTTCCTCATCATTTTCTCACTCAATTGGTTCTAAACTTTTAGGATTTTTTTTCTTGTTAAACACAAAATACAATATTCAAAGAATGTTGGAAAAAAGCAGCCATTAGCTACATTTCCATCCACCTATTTTTATGCGCATTTTGGATATGCACATAAAAAATCGGTTTAAAAAATTATGTGCATAACTGAGTTGGATAAACGTTTTATTTGATAAGAAAAGATGCACACAAACTATGATGGATACACTTTTACTGAGCAAAGTCCAGTATGTGCATTAAAAAAGGTCAGGTGATCTTGTTATAAGAGATCATGTGATGATAAAAATGTGTGTGAATGGACAAACCAGCAGGCTGAGCACAATGTAAAACTACAGAAATGTTGTTTGGTCATTCTAAAACGTTTTAACCATTTCACTATTAGTGTTATTATATTATTAATTACCTCCAGAATCAAGAGCGTCTGTGCTCCGCATCTCACGTCTTCAAACGCCACCGCACGGTCACTGTGTGTCAGGATTGTCTTCTGAGGCGCAATTCATTTATTAAGTGAAGAAAAGATTGACACCGTTTCTACCGCAGCAAATTTCATCAGGGAGTGACGATTTTGTTCTCCTTGATTCGTTGGATGGAAACGCTGCATTATTTGCACATCTTTTATGAGATATTTCTGTTTTGCGCATAAAGTTAATTTACATTTTTGGATGAAAACATAGCTATTGACATCTATAGTAGGAACAAATAATACTATGGAAGCCAATAGCTTAAATTTTCCAACATTCAACAAGATATATTCCTAACTGGTTCTTTAGTATATACAAGCGGTGATGTGTAAATGAGTGAAGGATGAGTAAAAGAGGCAAACTAGTTTTGGATTATATCTTTAATATGACTCTTCACTGGTTTTCAGCTTACAAAAATACTCTATGTACAGACAAACAATAATCATGTTCACCTGAGCACACAGGAGTGTTTTAGTTGTCTTAAAAATTACAGTGCCGATTCGATTTGTTTTTTACTAGCAAACAAGCCAATTAGCTTGCGATTTCCAATTTTTATTTATTTATTTTTGTTAGAAGAAAGAAAAAATTTTATGTCCGAAAAATGTTTATTTGCTTTATCACAGGCTGAATCTGCAGTGATTTCAAATTAGAGGCAACAACTGCACTTTAGTCATGACTAAGGCAAGACTAACTAAAACTTTCGGTCACACTTTATTTTGATGGTCTGTTAGTTGAATTTAAGATACATTGCAACTAATTCTCAGTAGATTATAAGTAGGTTGTTAGGTTGGGGTTGGGGTTAGGGTTAGTGTAAGTTGACGTGTACTTGCAAAGTTTCTTATAGTCAGTTAAATGTCTGTTGAAGGATTGTTAAATGTCAGTATCAACAGATATTAAGCAGAGAGTCTACTAATACTCAAATGGACCATCAAAATAAAGTGTTACCAAACTTTCATAGTTTCATAACTAAAACCTTAATATGTGAAATAAAAAATAAAACCTTTTTAACTTTTATTTAATGTTTAAAATGCAAATACAATTAGATTCACTTTCTTTGGTAAACAAAGCAAGTCTCTCATATAATATATCTAGTAAAAGACAGAAAATATTACTTTACAAACTGCATTGTACATAAATCAGATGAACATTTTCATATTAGTCAATAATATTACTGTAATTAATTAAAAAACTGAATAAATTTAGATTTACACACATTTACTCAAGTAAATAAACAGAATTAATGATGGGCTAAAAATCTGCGGAATTCTGCGGAAAATCTGCTGAATTCTGCACGCGTAGATTCCGTGTGGGCCTAGTCATGACCCACATAAAGAAGGCATGCATTATCTCAGGTAGATAGTGATTTAGAATCGAATGTATAATTCTAAAATATGAAAAAAAAATATATATAGTACATAAAATAAATTAACACAAACCTAAAACGGTAGACAAGATGGTTAAAAATGCAAATCCCAGCAGCTTCTGGTTTCTTGCAGGTTGATTGATGCAGCCCTACCTTATAATATTTTTCTGTTTTGGTCCAAACCAAACAAACCAAGAGAACTGAAAAACAAATGAGAGCACACCTTTAATGACCTCTGTTTTCAGTTTACTATTGCTTGAGTAATAATATTTTGGTACAATTTAAAGGTTTTTTCATGTAAGACTGACTTTATGAAAAACTGGCTCTGAAACTTAAAGGTGTAGATGATAAACAACATACCCAAACAAAGATGATTAGAAACATTATTACTGACTAAATATAATGGGGCTGCCTGTGCAACATTAAAGGTCTGATTGGATTAATAGGTTTATACACAATCCCTGTTGTAAACGGTGTAGATAAATGTGAAGGCAGCAGAATGAATGTGGCGCTCTACTCTGGCACATGGCGTTCCTGTAAAACCCACACAGAGTTCAGTCTTGCTGCTTTGCTCACAACCCGGCTGCCCGTTCCAGCACACCCACTCACATCCATTTGCGCAGCTCTGCTTTTCAATCTTCCACTCATTTCATGCACTCTCAATACCCACGATTATATGTTGTGCAGACATTTTGCAAATGTAAAAATTAGACGTAAACACTTCTGTTACGTGCATTGAAATGTGTCTTCCATGCAGAAGACGTGCCTAATTATAACATGTCTGTTGGTTTTATGCAAACATTCTTGAATATTAAAAGCCCCAATTCTGTTTGGGCGCAATGGACGTGATCATCTGTGGCTTTCCATTCCCATCTGTCCTTTAGTATGGTGCAGTACCTCAGTGTGAAAATGATCTAAAGATCTTACAAGGCTGTCTGTCTCTTACTACAGGAAGTCCTTCCCATCTCAGCATGCCACACTGGCAGCCTTTGCGGCTGTGTACATCTCCGTAAGTAATCCACTTGACACATGGCACAGTTGACTCAACCGATATGTAACTGCATGCCAAACTATCCCACTGTCCTTTCCACTATGAAGCATTTCCTTAAACTTCAGTCAAAAGACTGGTCTCCTTCCACAGATGTACTTTAATGCCACTCTGACTGACTCATCCAAGCTCCTGAAGCCACTCCTGGTGTTCTCCTTTATCATCTGCGGCATTATCTGCGGCCTGACTCGCATTATTCAGTTCAAGAACCATGCCGTAGATGTCTACTGTGGCTTTCTACTCGGAGGAGGCATAGCCATCTACCTGGTGAGTCTTGCTATTGTAGTGGCTTTCAAAGGCACTGTGTGGATAATAATTAATTCCATAATCCCATGACTGATCTATATTGCTGTATGAAACCTGAGAAGAATCATAGGGAATTAATCGAGGTGCTAAAAGACAATGCCGTTTTAATGGAGGTAAAAATAGCTCACACATGCAAATCCCTTGTGGCTCCTTTTCAGCTCTCCACCCACACACCCCCTCACATTCCTCCCACCATTTCTTTCTATTTTACTCACTCTCCATTCCCTCTGCTCAACCTGCTCTAAGTGTTATGTGTACTCTATGATTTCTAACATAGACAACAATCCCAAAACTCCTTTAGGAAGGATTAACCCAGTTAAGGTGAATCAGTACACTATGGTCCTGGTTATATTGCTTGCTTAGCATAAAGTACATTATCAGGTGAAGCGATTAGCTATGTAATGCTGTTTGGCTATGAAATCTTACATCTGGTGTATAAACCATAGACCAGGGATATTCAATTAGTTTGTCATGGGGGCCAGTTCATGAAAAGCATCCAAAATGAGGGGCCAGAGAGATATAACTTGCAATAGGTGATGACACAACAGCATATAAAAGCCCATATGTTGTATTTTTGCTTCTTGAGACACCCACGTTGGATTTTTCTACATTAAAATGTTAATATGTTGTATTAGAAACTACATAATATCAGTGCAATAAGCTTTTTTTTACAAACATATCCAAATTGTGTATCAAAACACAACAAAAGCAGTGTATTGCTTAAGTAGGCTTTGTCTACATTCAAACTCATTCATATGTTATGTTTTGAACTGCATAACAATTAGGGATGCAACAATTATTGATTTTGGTTGTGCGATTACAGTCTGAAGAATAATCACGGGTTTACGGTTATCACATCTAATGTAAATTTAAGCTTCATATTAGCATTTAAGTATTTAAATGAACTGTTGTTATCATCTGCGTTCATACATGCATAATAATTTTAAGAATTTCTAATAATTCGTCTAACATATCTTGCTTACATTGCGCTGAAAGCCACGCACAACTCTCTCCGCTACAGCGCGAGATGTTTTCTACTGTGTGCGCTCCACTTGCGCATGCATATTGCCATATATTCTCATTGGAAATAACGAACTTGTGCGCGGAAAAGACGCAATATGTGAATCGCCCGCTGGGCCGCTGCTATAGGTAATCCATTGTGCGTGCGTATTAGCCTTGGTGTATAAATTTGGAACTTTAAACTAGTGCACAGTTGATATAAGTTGCAGCAGTTTCATTCCGTGCAACAGGAGAAACCTTTACAATTAATTAACCTAATTAAAGCGCAGTTAATAGTGAAATTGGCTTATCATTGCATCCCTAATAACAAATTCAGTGAATTGTACTAAAGGCCTTTTCTACAAACATATCCAAGTGTTTTCGGCTGCTCGCGCCACACAGGTGACTTACACTCTGCGCAGCCTTCAACTGCAGCTCGTGAACAGACGCACGTCACTTCATAACTATAGCGGGCGTTTTTTTGACTGAACTAAATTTATTTTTGACGTCTTGGTCACACTATTTGGAGGGCCGGAACAAATTGCTTCGGGGACCGGGTTCAGCTCTCGGGCTGCCAATTGAATAGCCCTGCCATAGACAATATGAGGTTATGAAGTTTCTTTGAAGTTCTTTATAAGCTCATATTTGACCATAGAGGGGCCATTATTAGGAGGTCGTTTTATTATTGTTGAATAATATGAAGTTTGACATAGAATATATTTTGAACAGACCGGTATGTATACTGATTCTAGAGAGGTTGGTGTACTTTACAGGTCGTTAGACCAGCAGAACTGCTGTTTACTAGTGGTGTAACGGATCACAAATATGCACTTCGGATCACACTACGGTTTTTGAGTCACGGATTGGACCATTTTTCGGATCAAATGTCGGAGACAAATGTCATTTGCTTTCCATTTATACAAAAATATTACTGCAAAAAACATTGCTTTTAACAAACAGAACTTAGAACCTGTAATTTTGAAAAAAGAAAGTATTCAATACGAAATATAATCTTTGCTACTGTAGCTGATAATGCTAAATACAGAAATCTAACATCTTGTACAACATATCATATTTAATTTTCAATTAATGATTCAACATTTTACATATAAATCATGTTTCATTATAGGTGTATTATTTTTGAAAACATATTCAGTGACATAATTTTGATGGTTGTTTGTCGCTATCTGTTGGTTACACAATGTAATTGCTTTCACCAACGTCAAACATTCAGCGTCAATGGTGATTTAATCTTTACCATAAATATCAGTGTTTATATCTGTACTATAAACTGTTCTCCCAGTACTTCTGTGCTATTTAATTGTTTGTAACTAACTGAAAAAGTGTAAAAACTGGATCTCTCTTGATGCAGATTTGAATGCAGCGCTTTGAAGGATTAATAAACAAATGCAAATCATTATCATTTATTGTTCATTTTGCGCGTGTTTGAACTGAAATCACGATCTTTTAATGTCTAATTGTGCAGTTTTACACTTACTGCATCAATGCAGGCTAAACAAGCAGTGACTGAAAACACCATAAATTAATAGCCTGAGAAAGCATTTAGGTCCCACCACAACTTTTCCCATCATCATTATATCTTACAGGGAAGTCAAAATGCTTTGATACATGTGATTTGAATGACGCTGGAGGCGATCTCTCTGCAATTGTTATAAATGTTGGATTAACCTGCAAGTTCAAAAAGGTTATTAATCCGCGGGTCACGTGCGTTCCGAACCGTGGGTTGTGATCAGTACAGATCACGGATCAACAGTGATCCGTTACACCCCTACTGTTTACTCAGCTAAACCAGCCAAATACAGGTTGGCCAGGCTGGGATACCAACTTAAAATTGCTAGCATACTAATCAGCAGGGAATATGTTGGGTAACACTTTATTTTGATGGTCCATTTGAGTATTAGTAGATTGTCTGCTTAATATCTGTTGATACAGACATTCAACAGACATTTAACTGACTATAAGAAACTTTGCAAGTACATGTTAACTTACACTAACCCTAACCCCAACCTAAGAGTCTACTTATAATATAATGACAATTAGTTAGCATGTAGTTGCAATGTACTTTAAATTCAACAAACGGACCATCAAAATACAGTGTACAAAATTGCATTGTTTTAATTGATCACCATCCTTACCAAGATATTTCTGCCTTTTTGCACTACTTTAGGGTCTGTATGCAGTTGGGAACTTTAAACCTAGTGAAGACACATCTCTGAAGATACATGTGCATCCTCCTATCCGACAACCCCTACCACCACAACCTCCACCACAACCCCAGCCGGTGGGGCCTCCACCTGCCTTGCGGGAGCCTCTGAGACCTCTCCCTAACCTGAACACAGATCCACCACGCTTACTTCCACCTAAAAGCCTGAGCATGCGGGAACGTCCAACCTCAGCACGCTCTGAGAGTATCCTGCTACGTGGCCCATCACACAGAGAGAACAGCTTGTCTAGCTTGAAGAGGGCAAGCACAGAGGTGGAGTGCATTACACCACCTAGTCCCCTCTGCAAGGAAAGCTTTGTGACATTCAGCAACACCCTTCCTCGTGTGCATTCAACTGGAGTTGAAGAACCAGTGCCACGACGCCACGCTGCTATCCATGCCTCCATGGACTCCACACGTTCTAAGCAGCTGCTCTCACAGTGGAAGATCAAGAATGAGAACCGCAAACTGTCTCTGCAGGTCATGGAGGCTGAGGCTGGACAACTGTCTCCCCAGCGAAGCATGGAACTCCGCTGCAGTTCTGAACCCTCTGCTGTCGGCTTGGATGGGGAGCTACGTGGTGGACCCCCTGGGCAATATATGAAGCTTGCTGCTAGTGCTGTGCCATTAGCCAATCATAATAACTCTGGTGGCTTAGCTGGTGGAGCCAGGGTATCGATTCAGTCGCGACCAGGGTCCTCCCAACTTGTTCACATCCCTGAGGAGACACATGAGAATGTGAGTTGCTCACATCAGGAGGACAGTGAGGAGATGAATGATGGTGGGGGAGGTGGTGGGTCAGCACGATCAAAATGGCTGAAGGTGGCAGAGAAAAGCACTGTCTGCCGGACTAACAGTCAGCCACGTATCATGCAGGTCATTGCAATGTCTAAGCAGCAGGGCATGCTACATGGTAGTCCTAAAAGTGAAGCCAGCACCGTGAGTTGTACTGGATCTATCCGTTATAAAGCCCTGATGGATCAGGAACCGAACAGTGGCATTGTTCGAGTGGAGGCCCACCCTGAGAACAAGCCTGTGGTTAAACCACCATCCACAGATGGAAGTGGATCCTGGAGGTGGAAACCACAGGAACGGGTCAGTATCCGACAGTCCCTCGAGTTAAATGATCTAAACCGAGATTCTGAAAGCTGTGAGTCATTGAGAGATGGCTATGGGTCCATAGATGGAAACCGAAGCCTACCTGACATGAGCAACCCTCACCATCCCCACTTTCATCATCACCACCACCAACAGAGTATCACCACCATTCGAGTCACACCAGTGGAAGTCAGCAGTGAAGCCACCTCGGAGACTCTCTCCACCACCTCCAGTCGAGACTCCACCTTGCGCAGGAAAGGCAACATCATTCTGTTGCCCGAAAGAGGACCTAGTCCTGACAACGCCAGGAACCTGCCTCACTTTTTCAAATCCTCCCCAACACCTCCCCCCATTTTGACTTTCAAAGAGTGAACGAAACCTCTTTCCATGTCAACCCTAAGAGTTGCTTTCCTCTCTGAACTATGAAGACAAGAGCCCCTGTTAGGGAACTGAGTAGACATGGTGAGTCTGGATACATCTACATTTCCTGACCGTTAGACACCACTGCACTCTCCAGAACACGTAAGACAATGTTGTGCTTTTTCTGTCTACATTCTGTAGGCCCCATTACAAAAACATAAGCACAAAATATGAAAATTGGGGCTGTTTGATAAAGGTATTTGTTTGATTTCATCTATTAGCTTTGTTATCGAATCCATTGTCTGTTGTCTAAAGGCAACGTGGGTGCTTTTAAACACTTTGTAAATTTATATATATTTTCTGAATATAAATCTTTGTACGTATATTGGGTCACACAATCACGTCTTTTAATGCTTAACGGTAATAATTGTGTTCGCTATGAAATGTTTTAGCCGGGCTTTCAATCAGACTCATAGCTTTTAGACAAATAGGAGAATGTTATAGTAATGTTTACAGAGGGTTTTAGCAATGGTGTATTAACCAAAAGGACGTATTGTTTAAGGGGGCTTATTTAATCACTGTGGGTTTTGGTGACCATAAATGAGCCATTTTCTCATTCAAACAGCTGAAAGCGCTCTTTGCTGGCATAGAGACAATGAATTTTTAGAGACTCTGCCTTTGGCATTGTAATGCAGTGGACAATACATTGTTCAGACATCAATGTCATATTGCCTTTGTAAAATATACAACTTTTATTCAGTTGCCAATCAATGCCAATGACCACTGTTTCACTCATATTGATTTGCGGTAACACTTTATTTTGATGGTGCATTTGAGTATTAGTATTCTGTCTGCTTAATATCTGCTAATACTGCTCGTTCAACAGACATTTAACTGACTATAAGAAAACTTTGCAAGTACATGTCAACTTACACTAACCCTAACCCCAACCTAACAGTCTGCTTATAATCTAATGAGAATTAGTTAGCATGTAGATGCGATGTAACTTAATTCAACAAACGAACCATCAAAATAAAGTGTGACCTGATTTGCAAGCCCCCTTATTTTGTTCTAGTGTTCTTTGAGCACAGGTATAATTGTGTTTATGGCTCATTGCTGTACGTTTACAGTGATGTAGTGTGCATCATTTTCTTACTTGTTCCCCCATTTTGCCTCGCAGGATGGGGTTATATAGCTACTAAGGTGCATTGTCCTCTTCATTTCCAAGCGTGTGGGCATAAACAAATGACTCATAGCTACTTCGCTGCACATTGCAGAGAAGCGTACAAGATATAAGAGCAATAGGAGGCCCCAAAGGTAATAGTGGGAATTCATTGCATATTTTTGTAAATGTCTAAAAATACTACTAATAATCATATTCATAGAGTGCCTCAAAAAGAAATATGCCTATTAGCTAGTGATTACTTAGCTCCATCTTATAGTAACTGTACAAACATGTTACAGGTTGCTGCTGTAATTATTACGGTGCAGAATCGACATATGTCGACAACCACTCTCATTGCCATCAGTTGGCGTTGAAAAACGGGCACAGTCGTTGCATAGAGACAAGTGCTAAACTAAGACGTTTTGATAAAATACACAAAATAGATAATGTTAGGATTCGTCCTGTGTGGCGTGTGTATTTCTAAACAGTTCTAAACTGTGTATTTGTATTTCTAGCTCATTGTTTACATCCTTGTTAGGACCATATTGTAATATATACATAAATATTGCCAAATAAGAATGTATGTTGAACAAGATGCTTTTAGTTAATGTAGGGTGTCATCTATATGATGTTGCTTATTTATTCATTTATTTTTTTTTCATTGATACAGTATATATAAAGTATACATATTTTGATGTGTCTGTTTTAAAAGAGTGAATCAGAACCAACACATTTTAAAGTTTTTATATATGCTTGTACAGTATAATTGTACCCCACATTGAGGCCTGTCCTTACATATGCATGGTGACTTAAAACTGTATGTACGGTAACTGGAGGATTTGTTTTGTTTTGCTTTCCTTTTGTAAATGATGCCTTTGATAGTGATGGCTGGTACCTTGATTTATACTCTATTCACACTCTGCGAAATCAACTCAATAATCATTCAATCTTTTTACCCCTGTAAATATGAATTTGTAACTTTGCCAAACTGTTCAGTGTTAAAGAGATCAGTGGGGTATTATTTGAGTGTCATAGAGACGCTTTATTAGTGCTCTAAACCACATATGGTACATCAGAGAGATGGCTTTTTGTTCAACCTGTTGACAGATATTTGGAAGTTGGCCTTGTGGGGTTTTGTTTAGCAATGTATTCTGACTAAGGATGATATGTCTTATTATATATTGAAATAAATGTTTGGTATCACAGCCAAAAGATACTTTTTTATTTCCACACTTTCCTGCATGGTGCCATAAAAAATATATCACTTCATTGTTTATATGACTTTTCTGCTCTGTTTCATTCCCTATTTATAGTAAAAAATCAAACATCTACCATATGTGTCCGCACATGTAGTCTCAACCTCAGACGGCACCACCCAAAGTCCTTTTACTAAGCATCTGATAAAAATTACATTTAGTTCACAACTGATTGCCACTTTTAGTACAACCAAAAGATGATACATTAATTTCAAGAGTTCCCACTTAGATATACTTGGCATTAATAGGAGGTTTGTCATGCTGTCCCGGGAGAGAACCCTGAACTCTCTGAATAATTGAGCCCAAAGCTCCCGCACGGTCAATAAGCATGTAAAGGGGATCCGAGATCGGGTAGGTCTCGAGAGCTCCCCTTACAAAGGGAGGAAAAGGAGGAGATGGGGTGGAAGGGGGAACTCTTCCAAAATGAAGACAGAGCAGTAGGGAAAAATCAGTCCATTTACTGTAAACTTGGATCACTCTGATTGGATTATTACTGATTACAGATGAGCAGCCAGTCGTGCTCAATCACATCATGTGCTCCTCTCGAAATTACTTTATGAAACTTCACGTATGGCATGGCCCTTTTTGAAATAACGTTTACACGTGTTCAACTCTCAAAATAGCTAGAAGGTTAACATCTACCAATACATACTGTTAGTCACACATTTTCAAATCACCCGTCTTGGACTGTCATTAATTTCAAACACAAAAAATGCCATTTCCACTAAAATTGACAAGATTGACATGTCAGTCATTGTACACACTAGTCGTTGTGCCTCTCCCTGACGGGTCACAAAATTTACACTTGCACATTTAAATGTACATACACTTATTTTTATTTGTTGTTTTTTATACTAGAAAAAAAAAAACAGCAATCCTTTAGTTGCTTACCTGTAAAAGAGCTTTCACTTGCGAGGAAATCCATTCACCATCCATTAAGAGCAACTCGTTATTCACTTTTGGTTGCACTCATATCTTCACCGACAACGTGACGTGCTTTTTTTAACAGTAATTCACTGTAATTTCAAAAAACAGTTCAGCACTGAGGCGATTCAGTGGCGCTGTAGGTAGTGCTGTCGCCTCACAGCAAGGTCGCTGGTTCGAGCCTCGGCTGGGTCAGTTGGCATTTCTGTGTGGAGTTTGCATGTTCTCCCTGCATTTGCGTGGGTTTCCTCCGGGTGCTCTGGTTTCCCCCACAGTCCAAAGACATGCGGTACAGGTTAGTTGGGTAGGCTAAATTGTCCATAGTGTATGAGTGTGAATGAGTGTGCATGGATGTTTCCCAGAGATGGGTTGCGGCTGGAAGGGCATCCGCTGCGTAAAACAAATGCTGGATAAGTTGGCGGTTCATTTGGCTGTGGCGACCCCAGATTAATAAAGGGACTAAGCCGAAAAAAGAAAATGAATGAATGAATGAGTTCAGCACTGTTAAATTTGGCTGTAAATTTACAGTATTTTTGACAGTGTTGGTAAGTTTCATGAGTTAAGTTTATAAGTTTTTTTTTATAAATACAGTATTTGATATACTTTCACCAGCCACTAGTTGAATCGCAATGTGCTAGAAACATTCCTCAGAGATTCTGGTCCATACTGACTTGTGAGGATCACATAATTTCTGGAGATTTGCCAGCTAACATCTATGATTCAAATTTTTTCACATACTAGATATGCGCTATTAGATTGAAATCTGGTGACTGTGGGGGTCATTTAAGTATAGTGAACTCACTGTCATGTTGGAGAAACCAGTTTGAGATGATTTGAGTATTGTTATGTGGCATTATTCTCCTAAAAAATTGATTAAAAACATGGGTACACTTGATCATAAAGGGAGGAACATGGTCAGCAATAATACCAAGGCTGTGGCGTTAAAAATGAAGCTTCAAGCTTGGTTGGTACTAAGGGGCCCGTAGGTAATTTCCCCACACCATTACCCTTCCAGGAGCCTTTACCATCTATACAAAGCAGGATAGAGTCATGCTTTCGTGTTTTTATGCCAAATTTGTCCACACCATTCAATAATATTTGAGACTCAACACACCAGGCAAGCTAATTCCAATCTTGTCCAGATATTCAGTCAACATAAATTTGCCAAGACATCATCTGTTGATCCTGGAACAGCATTACTGTCCAAAAACTTAATCACAATGTTTACACTATCCCTAACCATGATCATAATATAGGCTACTCCTTAAATCTAAGATAAATTTAAGGTGAATCTGAATAACGGATAAGCCCTCAACCCTTTGTTTTAGCCTTAAACTTATCAATGACATTTTATTGATTGATTGCTTTGTCTAAAATATTATAGTGTATTCCTAATGTACAGGTGTTTTGAGTGTTGTTAGCTTGGGTGACACTAGGAGAAAGGCCAATGCTCAGCAGTAGTTTGTTATACTGTAGCTCTGAAAGCATTCAATAGAGTGTCTGAAAGCCACATCAATCAGCTCATCCATCAGCATATCACTGATACTGTATATGTGCAAGGTTCAGCTGATTGGTGTGGCTTTCAAATGCTCCTGCATCTGTGTCGCTCAGTGAAGAACATCAGTCGATGATCATTTTAGCCAATCAAAGTCATTTCTGTTGAGCTTCTGAGCATAGTGGTTAACGTTAACCCATCACTTGCTCTCTCATTGGCTGAAGGTGGTCTCTGCAGTGCAGCTGACAGCACATTCAGATATTCGGCATGTTATATATATAAAGTTGAAGTCAGAATTAATAGCCCCCCTTTTATTTATTTATTTTTTTAAATATTTCCCTAATGATGTATAACAGATTCAGGAAATTTTCACAGTATGTCTGATAATATTTTTTCTTCTGGAGAAAGTCTTTTTTTTATTTCGACTAGAATAAAAGCAGTTTTTAATTTTTTAAACACCATTTTAAGGTCAAAATTATTAGCCCCTTTAAGATAATTCTTTTTTTCAATAGTCTACAGAACAAACCATCGTTATACAATAACTTACCTAATTACCCTAACCTGCCTAGTTAACCTAATCCACCTAGTTAGGCCTTTAAATGTCACTTATAGACTGTATAGAAGTGTCTTGAAAAATATCTAGTCAAGAATTATTTGCTGTCATCATGGCAAAGATAAAATAAATCAGTTATTAGAAATGAATTATTAAAACTATTATGTTTAGAAATTTCTTGAAAAATCTCTCCGTTAAAAAGAAATTGTGAAAAAAATAAACAGGGTGGCTAATAATTCTGACAAAATATAAATCAACTTTATATATATATATATATATATATATATATATATATATATATATATATATATATATATATATATTCTGTGTTTTAGCTAGCAGAATGGTCTTTGGTGACAAATCTTATTTTGACATATTTTGCGAAGTATACATGAGTGCGAGAGTGACCTTTACGCACTTACCTTGATGTGTCTGAGAAAATCTAAATATGCATCTCAGCTCTCAGAACTACATGGAGTAAATAAAAACAAAGACTGTGTATTTATGCACTATCAAATGTGGTTATAATGGAAGTCAAGGCAAAAACAGCCACCAACAGTAAATTAGGCAGAAAAAAATGAAAATCTAACAACGCATAAGAGGCAATGTTGTTACTAATTGTTCACATGTCCGAGACTTGATATCCAAGATAAAAGGTAAAAAAATCTAGTCCATAATTACTTTTTATATTGAAAATATGTCATTTTGCGTGTGTTTTTCACCAAATCAGTGACATCATTTGTGAACTTAGCAATTAAAAAGTTAAAATCCTGAATCCTGAAAATTAAAAAAAAAACATTTAGTAGTTTTCATCAGAACTGAGGTTGATTAACAGATTTATAATGAGTAAATTTGAACAGTGCACAATAGTTAACTTGACTATAATTTAGTAAGTTAATTACACATAGTTCATTTACTTAATCATTTTTAATGTATTAAGTAAATGATGTTTAATCTTTAAGAGTTTTATGTAAAGTCAATTAATCAATTTAAAAGCAAAAAAGGGTTTACTCTTTCTTGAAGGGTCACGAAACACTAAAACACATTTTTTGAGCTGTTGACAGTCATATTTGTGTCCCACACTGCTAAAAACGCTATTAGGACACATATATTTCACTAAAAAGTGAAAATTGGTTGTTTTGCATTATTTTGAGGAAATTTGTTCTTCTGGTTTGAAACGAATTTTTGAAGCTGCATCACGGCGATTAGAGACTTGCGTGTAATCCAGCGTGTAGACTGGATGTCTATACCTGTGAGTACATCGTGACATCTCTGAGAGTGCAGCATTAATTCATGAGAAAGACTTGGTTCAAACCAATCAGCGCGCTCTATTGTGTATGCGGTGCAACTTCATTAATATGCATGACAGCTTCGAAATTTTTACCTGTTACAGTGTTCAGACGGCAGTGAGAGGCCACGTTGTGTTGCTAAAACAAGTGGAAGAAGAAGAATTGTTTGGAGACACGAGTTGTCAGTGTTGTGTTAATAAATGTGCTGCAACGAAGGTTTTGTTTTCATTTCCCGCTATGAGAGCGCAGCTGGACTCACGTGTGGATTACAGTTCACGTGACACGCGGCAGAAATACGTGTGTATGGAACATTGTTTACCCGAGAGCTTTTCGCATCTGGAAATGATGAAATCCCGAATTGCTGCTCGTCTCCTTTTAAAAACGACACAGTTACAGTTGGTGTTGAATGTCCTGTCTCTACAGATTTGGTAAGTAAGCGATCAGTGGTCTTTGTTTGTTTATTCAGATGGTAAAGTTAGTTTGTATCGTCAGCAGTATTCTTTCAGTGTTAAGACATACCTTAGTCAAAATTATTTCTAAGTTACTAAGTTTACAGTACAATAATATCAGTACAATATTATGGACTGAAAGATCCGCTGTAAATGCTGCTCTCCGAGTGTAAACATGTAAACACCGCAATCGAACTATTACCGTCGTGTAGGATTTTCGCCGCATTTTGTGACAGGATAGTCTAGACACACATGGCTTTCTGACGCTACCTACCGAGTGCATCTAAGTTACCAAGAAAAGCGGAGGATTTTGTTCCCCTCCCATTCGCCATGCGGTATCAAACATTGCATTAAAATTACACTCTCCAGCAGTTCCTCAAATCAATCTCATTTGTTACGGGGGGCATGCAGGAAATGAAGTCCACCATTTAATAATTTGGCAAATAATTCGATTACTGATGTCCATGTAAACACAGTCACTGTCTTTCTCCTCTGCGTTTGTTTTGCGTTTGAAAATCAGCGCGTGCCCCCCCCCATACACTCCCACCTAAACAGAGCTGAACACACCCACTTTCCTGACTTTTTCCAAACTATAGGTGTGAAAACACCCTGCTGAAATGGGGGTTTCGTGGCTCTTTAAAAGAAACATCAACTAATTTTTTCCAGTGTATTTTTGTCTCTTCACATTTTAAAAAGTGGGGTACAACTAAACAAAGACCCTGCTTTCAGCATTTTTTTTTTTTTTGTGTGTTTTCCTTTTGTTCCTTTTGCGTGTGTCCTTTAAGATTGCATCAATTTAAAAACCAGTGAGCTGTAATCTCCATTTTTTTTAGAAATAGCAAATATCCAAGTCTTGTAGGACCTTAGGGCACATCTTAAGTAAACGCACTGACCAGCTCTAACAAATGACCTCGCATTATGTTCATAGCTGGAATCAAAGGCTCTCCTTCTTTTCACAATCACTTAATCTATATTTATACACTCCGCTCAGCTCAGTGTTTGAATGTGTGGCTTTTTGGATTAAACACATTCCTCTAGGAAGTGCAGAAAGCTGGGAAAGTGGGTCTGGTTAGCATTGCGGAATCCAATCAGTGGGTCCTAAGTAGGTCAGAAAGCTGACCTAAATTGAGGAAGAGATTCTTACTCCCCTTCATTTTACACAGCATCCCCTGAAGACCAATGCATTGTGTTGAGAAGAGAGAAGACCATGAACAGCTCAGTTATGTATCAGGCCAAGACAACAACAAAACAGCAATCGCCAAGAGGTAAAAGTGATTAAGAATGCTATGGATAGATGCCTGATCCGTTGCTTTCAGGCTTGCCAATGAACTGGCACATCATTGTTGTTGCACTTAAGCAAAAAAAAAAAACATTGCTCACAAAGAATATTACAACTCAAAAGCATATCTTGTGTCACCTGGATAATGCAAACAGCTACAAAGTATCTATCAAATGAATGTGAGCAATGTTTGCGTCCCTTATCATTCCAGTATTAGGACACTGTTTTCTTCTTTCAATTAGTTTTTATTTGTTCCATGAAGCTGTAAGTTTAAACCAGAGAACTGACAATGTAAAGCACACATACTGCAGTGTTTATTCTTTGATATGTTGGATCGTCATGGCATTTGGCAGAAAATCGTATTGCATACATCAAACCATCTGCCGCCTAGATATTTTCAAAAAATGGGCAATGAAAATGGGTTCATCACAGCTGACAGTAAAGACAGACGGACTATAATAAGACTGTCTGATTTCAGAATACAGTATCACTGTCCTCTTTTTTCATTACTACTATTTTATTTTGAGGCATTGACAATAAAAAAAGAGACATTTCAAAAACAAAGTAATTTGACTTATTTAATAATGACATGAATAATTGTCTGTTTTTTTAAACGAATGGTTTTGGAGCTGATTTGCATCTCCTGGAAAACTAGACTAGATCATTTTTAATTTTGTTTCTAAATAAAATGTGAATTTCCTTGTTTTTGAGAGATCCCTTACCTTTAACTTTTTTATTGATTACTGTGATGGATGTTAATGATCCTTCATGAAATGTATTTGTTTTTTTTTTTGTTTTTTATGAATGTTTCCATGTACTGTATACAGTCTTATGCAAAAGTTTGGGCACACCTGATCATTTTCGTAATTGCAAGCCATAAACTGCTGGCCTTTCAAATCAGCAATGTTATTCAGATATATTTTATCCTCTAGGGAAAAAGCAAAATTTCAGTTCTGACATAACATTTATTTAATTACCAGATGTAATGTGATTTAAGTCATAACAAAAACAGACAGGTGGAAATATTTGGGTACCCCGACTGAATAATGACATTAATCTTTTGTACAGGCACCTTTTGCTGAAATAACAGCCTGTAGATGCTTTTCATAGCCAAGGATAAGTCCATGAATTCTTGCTGAAGACATTTTGGACCATTATTCCTTGCAATTTTTTTTCCAGTTCGGTCAGGTTTGATAGGTGCCGAGCATGAACAGCCCTTTTCAAATCAATTCATAGATTTTTGATAATGTTCAAGTCTGGGGACTGGGATGGCCATTCTAGAACATTGAACATCTGAGCATGAATTCCTCTGTAGATCTGGAACTATCCTTTGGGTTATTGTCCTGCTGAAACATCCAACCCTGGAGAAACTTCAGTCTCTTTATTCCTTGATTGACTGATTCCTGAACATTGTTCTTCAGAATCTGCTGATACTGGGTGGAATCCATGCGACTTTCAACTCTGACAAGTTTTTCCAGTACCTGTGCTTGCCACACATCCGCACAGCATGATGGACCCTCCACACATTTTACAGTAGGTAGCAGGTTGTTCTCCTGGAATGCTGTTCTTTTTCCATCATGCAAAGCGCCTACGTTTGTGGCATCTGTCCATAGTACTGTATATTTTTCCAAAATGATTCAGGCTTGTCCAGATGAGGCTTTGCATTCCTCAAACGACTTTTCTTGTTGGCAGAATGCAGAAAAGGCTTTTCTGCATCACCTTCCATTGAGCTGTCCTTTGTGAAGAGCAGCAAGCAAGATGTTCCTAGAGCTCCTTGGAGATGGTCTGTTGTTTGTCTGTGACCATTCTAAACATTCTTCGCCTTTGCCTTTCAGATATTTTTCTTGGTCTAGCACATCTAACCTTCACAAGAACTGTTCCTGTGGACTTCCGTTGTCTTACTATATTCCTGACTGTGGAGATACTGTATTATGACTTCAGGTTTTGAAATCCACACAAAAGAGAGGGTGCCACCTAATTTCACACTTTTCAGTACTGCTACACTATGGATTTCTGTTTGAAAAACATGACATTATCTAGCTTTCTCTAGAAACCAAATGGCATTTCACTCTGATCTTCTCTTATGAAGAAAGAGCACATTACTAAGCAGCCACAGAGGGGTGCCCAATTTTTTGCATAAAACTGTATAAAATAACTTGCATGTTTAATTTGACGTGGACACAAAAGGTATATTTGATCCACATTCAAGAGTAAACAAGTAGGATATTGGCTTTATTTTTCACCTTAGCATGACATAGTGGCAAAAACTTTTTTTGTGATTATGCATATAAAAATGCTTCAACTTATAGTGTAAACAATGTTTTAATTTGAGGACATGCTGTATACAGTCCACTGAGGGAGCCAGATGGAGAGGTCATCTGGCAAAGATAATGCACCCACAAATCAGCTGCCAGGGGGAAAAACAATGTCAGGATCATTTCATGGCTGTCAGGCATGACCTGTCAAGGTGATGTCAAGGTGTCTTCTTCAACAGAGAGAGAGAGAGAGAGAGAGAGAGAGAGAGAGAGAGAGAGAGAGAGAGAGAGAGAGAGAGAGAGAGAGAGAGAGAGAGAGAGAGTTTGTAAACATTTGACAGTGAAGAATTAAAATAGTCTAAAAAGTTTAATACTCCATTAACCATGGCATACCCCACTGAGAGATACTGTACCTTACCATGAACACTTATTCTGGAATCTACCAGTGGCTGTGGTTTATTTTTTTAGTGGTTAAACAAGACATGTAAATGCTGTTGTGTATACTGGATCAAATGGTCAATGTTTATCATTCAATTCAATTCAATTCATCTTTATTTCTCTAGCGCTTTTACAATGTAAATTGTGTCAAAGCAGCTTAACATAGAAGTTCTAGTAAATTGAAACTGTGTCAGTCCAGTTTACAGAGTTGAAGTTCAGTTTAGTTCAGTTCAGTGTGGTTTAATTTTAACTGCTGAAAGTCCAAACACTAAAGAGCGAATCAATCGATGCGCAGCTCCACAAGTCCCAAACCAAGCAAGCCAGTGGCAACAGTCACGAGGAACAAACTTCACCAATTGACGAAAGTGAAGGAAAAAACCTTGAGAAAAAACAGGCTTAATTGGGCATGACCATTTCTCCTCTGGCCAAACTTGTTATGCAGAGCTGCAATCTAGGCGCCGGAGGCTGAAGAAATCTGGACGTCCATCGTGGAGAAGCTGCAGGTGTGAGTAGGTCACCAACTGGTGTACAGGCTGGCCCACGGGATGAGTGCGGAGACTCGTCTGTCACTGGGATCTTTCAGGAATCAATCTCATGCTCCCCACTCCTCCATGACCACCGCAGCATCTCCTCAGGGTACGGCCTGGTCCAGGATTATGGAAACTTCTGAAATAATAAAAACAGACTAACATGAGGGTAGATGCCGTTCAAATACCGTTCAAGCCATAGACTTTTCTCTCTGCTACCCTCAGGCAGATGATTCCGCAGCATCCGGTCACGCACCAGCTGACTGAAGGAAAGTTTCTCCCCTCAGACTATCAAGCTGATGAACACTTAACACACCCCACACAAACTCTTCCATACCCCGCACTGCACACCATCAAGATGTAGCATGCACTGCACTTTAACAAATCCATACTTAAAACAATACTGCCTACAACTATGTGTACACCTATCCATCATACGTATCGCTGTCAACATTGCCAATTTTACATTGTCTTGTTTTTTTTTTTGTGAGTATGTTGTTGTATATTGCACTGTCTGTATTTTGCACTGTCTGTATTTTGCACTGTTGTTGTATTTACACGATCTGTATTTTGCACTGTCTGGAGCCAGCACCTAAGCTTTTCACTCATCATAGCACACGTGCTGCTGATGATGTGACAATAAAAGTGATTTGATTTGATTTGAAATTATAATGTCTTTTGGGAAGTGTTCACGGCTCCAATTGCCCCAAATAATGCAGACTAACCATCCTTTAAAGGATTTGGATTTCAAAAGCATTTGAGTTTTATGTGTGTGTTAATGCAAAGAGATGTGTGTTTAATCTAGTTTTAAACTGACAGAGTGTGTCTGCTTCCCAAACTGTGCTAGTGTAGCCCTGCCAGTCCTACACCAACCAACCCGCTCCGAGCTGGAATCGAACCGGCGACTTTCCGCATGGGAGTCAGTTGCTCTAACAAGGAGGCTAAAGACCATGGCCCCTAGCGTGTATTTAGAGGTCAGAGGAGTGAGGTTTACCTGCATAGCACTCCACTAGCTGGCCTCTGCTACACTCGGAAGGCTAGGAACGCCTACAGTTGATTTTGATATTCTGGGAATAATCAATTGCTCAGAATTAACTGAGCGTATAATGGTATAAAAGAATTGTAAAATTTGACTTTGAATTTGCCATGTGCATCAGACATTTAGTCAGAGGTCCATGGTGGCCTCTGGCGTGACGTCTGAGGCTGAGACTAGATTTATCCTAAATTTTTGAATTCACATTTATCTGTAATTCATAAGCACACATTTGTTGTGCACTGTATAGTCAGTGTCAGACTTTTTTCTTTAACCAGAACATTGGAGAGCAGTAGCTAAATATGTATATGTAAATAGTTAAATGTGCTCCACAACAATAGCAGATAGTACATTCATCTATTGACCTTTTGAAAAGGTATTATGCAGTCTAAAATTTGTAAACTCTTCCTGAGTCTGTAATGTTTTAATCCATCACTAGATTTGCTTGTTTTGTTGTTTCTAGAAAGTCGGAATGGCATGAAAAAGCTCCAACCTCTCGTTGCATTTAAAGGGACACACTCAAAAAGTTTTCACTCACATCCAACTAGAGACAAATTTTATAAGCTATGATAAATGGTGTAGGGTATTGACCTGAAACATCACAGGCATATTCTGGGAAGCCCAAATAAATATATTCCATCTTTCAAAAATGATGCATTATACATCCCCTTTAAAAAACAACTCAATGAAGCCATCTTAGCAGACAGGATGTTATGTAACGTCCACCTACCTTAATATATTGTCTTGGGGAATGGTATTTTTCCATAACAACATATGTACCTTTATAAACACATCATCCACCATCAGGTCTGTCCATCACACAGAACACAACACTGTCCTTTTTGAGCACAACCAGCCAATGAATCTGGAAAGGCAAAAAACTGCAAGTTTGCCATCTCCGACCAGGTTGCCATGGCAACTCAGCAGCAGACTCTGGATAGAGCGTGAGTGTTTCCAATCAATGCTTTTTTTCTCTCTAAGATGAGTGTGCGCACATTGTGCAGCCAATGGCCTTGGCGGTGCCGCTTCTGAATCTGACAAACAACATGTATTTTAGATGCTATTCAGACCCTCTTGCTGGATAAGCAAGCTGCAAAAAAGCTCGTCAGACATCTTGAGGTTACCAGAAGGACAGGACGCCTACGCTTATTTTCAAATAAATGTTATTTTACACATCGCGACTCAAGCCACTGAGCATTTGCATGTCTCTTCTTACAAGACCACTTTGTGGTGCAAAGCAAATAAAACTGAAGTCTTAATGAAAGCTGGCCCATTATAGTGAGCCTGGGGTTTAACCGCAAAATGAAAACTCTCTCACAGGCTAAATGAGGGAAATTGTATTTCTGTTTCCTGCAGAGTTTTTCCTTAATTTAATGGCATCGCCCGGGGAGCCACGAAGAGCTGCTTGGGAATAGTGATGCGTAAATAAGTAGTAAAACTGTATTCATGCACAACCTGGCATGTAAATGAAGACTTTCGGCTTTTATGATGCCATTCACAGCTAGGAAAGACTGTGCATGATGCTGTAGAAGTATTATCAGTCTGGATGATTCCATTGGGAGGCTACACTAATTTATTGCCACTATTTATTTTAATCTTTATGGATCCTCACAGCATGAGCAGAAGAAACAGTATGTTATTTTATAATGATGACAGTATGCTTTGTTTGCAGAATATGGTTTGAGCTGCTGGGCTCTTGCCAGTTTCTACCCCAAGCCAGTTTCTACCCCAAAATGGACTAAAATACATTATGTATTGTGTTTACAACATGTAACAGTCATGGTGGTGAAGTGGGTAGCACAATCACCTCACAGCAAGAAGGTTGCTGGTTCGAGCCTCGGCTGGGTCAGTTGGCATTTTTGTGTGGAGTTTGCATGTTCTCCCTGTGTTTGCGTGGGTTTCCTCTGGGTGCTCTGGCTTCCCCCACAGTCCAAAGACATGAGCTATAGGTGAATTGAATAAGCTAAATTGGCCATAGTGTATGTGTGTGAATGAGAGTGTATTGGTGTTTTCCCAGCATTGGGTTGTGGCTGGAAGGGCATCCGCTGCGTAAAACATATGTTGGATAAGTTGGTGGTTCATTCAGCTGTAGTGACCCCAGATTAATAAAGGGACTAAGCCAAAAAATTCATGAATGAATATATATATATTGTATATATTTTCCTCAGGGTGCTCCGGTTTCCCCCACAGTCTAAAGACATGCAATATAGGTGAATTGGGTAAACAAAATTTGGCCATAGTGTGTGAATATATATATATATATATATATATATATATATATATATATATATATATATATATATATATATATATATATATATATATATATATATCCTGATATAGAAGGGAATAAGCCGAAGAAATGAGTGAGTAGATTTAACAAAAATAATCTACTAAAAAATATAATACTATTGTCACAATCAGCAGCAATCTAGGAGTTGCAGATCGCTGGAGAACTACAAATCCCATCATCCACCTCACACTGACACCAGTTCCAGTTCTCTCCCTGACTGCACACACACAGCTGGAAGCTCATCTTAGACTGATTACCAGGACTATAAATACACCTCATATTCACACACACAGTGCTGAGTCTTGCTCTCCTGTAATATTTCTCAACGCCTTCCTTGCCTTGTCCTTTCGTGGTTTTTAATCTTTGATTTGTTCATTGTTTTGCTGCCTGTACTGACCATTTGCCTTCTTTGTTTTCTACGCTTCTGGATTACCCTCATGTTACTGTTTGCTCCTGTTTGAGCATTGCTGCCTGACTAAGCTATTAAGCTTAGACTCTCAACCCTCAATTGTTTGGACCGTCAACTTAATTGTACCCTGACAATTAATTAACTAATATATATATATATATATATATATATATATATAATTGAGTCTCTTGTGGAGTACCTGAAAAGTTAAATGTGTGAAAACAGACGACACCCATACAGCAGGAGGCCATCCAAACACCTCCCTCGACTCCAGCCTGCCTGCCGTCTGCCCATGAATTTCCTGAACCCATCCAAAGCAAATGTGCTGGTAATGAAGTAGTAGACATCATGATTCAGCCTCATTCATTCTGTTGCAGGGCTGTTTCCTGCCTTTCCAGGTCAGTCCTGCTGCTTTATCTGCAATACACCTCAATGTTCTCAACACAGTCAAGAGATTCATGTCACTGGGCATGTTTACATTGACATCAGTAATCAATTTTTTTTTTAGGTTCAAAAGTGTTCCCTTAACATTTCCATCAATGTTTATTCCTTTGAGTGTTCAAAAGGTTTTAGACAATGTTTTTCAAAATGTTTTCAAAATGTTTCAGTCTCATGTTATATTACATTACAAAACATTATTAAAAGCATTCCATTTACATTAAACACTACCTGCCTCGTCGCCTATCCAAGTTTTAGGAACAAATATGTTCAAAAATGTTGATTCTGGTGACTGGGCTGGCCAATCCTGGAGCACCCTGACTTTTTTTGCTTTTAGGAACTTTGATGTGGAGGCTGAAGTATGAGAAGGAGTACTGTCCTGCTGAAGATGTAGTTCAACAGATAATTCATCAGAAAAATCTACCTTCTGCCACTTTTCCAAATGATCAACTAGAAGTCAAGTTATTATTTGTTGCTCTTACAACTGGGATCGACGACAAGACTTTTGTCAAGTAGTGTTTGTTCTAAGAATGTTTCCCTAACAAAGTTCTTACAATGTTCAAAACATCCAGAGACATTTAGATATTAGGTGTTTTTGGTTCTAACTTTATTCAAAACATTTCAGTTTCATGTTATATTAAAGTTCTCCGAATGTTATTTGCAACTGTCACATCCCCAGCTCGTTCCTGCTCACCCAATTAGTGTTCTCCTTCACAAACCACCTCTATCCAATCCCGTGAACTCTCAGCATCCTTTCTAATGATTTGCACCTGTTCCCCATCACCAAAGGACACTATAAAGACCCATCTTCTCCTCTCAGTTGTCGGCCAGTATTGAAGTTGGATGGTTGTCCTCATCGTCACTCCTGCGGCATCTCCTCTTCTTCCACGGATGTTCCTTATGAGTCTTTGAGTCCTTCATACTGATCAAGGGAAGTGATTATTCTTATCTGATGTTTACTAGAAGATCTGCTATCACTCTGATGAACTGTGTGCCTATATACTCCTCAACGGATGTTCCTTACATGCTTTATGATCCTACTTACCGATCTAGAGGAATGCTCACACTTTTGTTTACCAGAAGATTGGCGATCTACTGGATGAACTGTCGATATACTCACCTGCTGATGTTCCAGCAAGCGAACTACACGTGAGATCGATAACACGTGAGATCGGACCTTTAACTGGCTGTAACTGTACGTTCGCAGCGAAAGCGTCAAAGGTTGCTCTGGCCACCCTGGCGACAACGCTCTCTGTCTTTAGCTCCGGCGGCGAGAGCGTCAAAATTCGCTACATTGATCTCGTATTTAAAGGAGCCGTTGCAGCATATCAGCAAATCCGTTACATCCCTGCATAAAACATGCTTTCTTACGTGAAGATGTTGCACACTTATTATCAAATTCATTTAACTACGGAAGATCTAGCTGCATGTGGTGTGGCTTTGTTCCACTTATCCGATGTGTCTATATGTCTGAAATATCCTGAAGCCGCAATACTGCTTTGTATTGTTGCATGAGATTCCCGCTTTTTTCCTCGCCAGTAACTTCTTTTTTTTTTTTTTTAAATATATATATATATATGTTCCTGTAAGAAAACATTGGAAATCCGGTGACCGCAATCAAACCCTTGGGAACAAGTGTGGTCGGAACCAAATTTCACAGTGACTGTGTTCTCTGGACTCCTCTCAAGCGGTGGACTTTTACGTTCCGATTGCTTGCCGCCGAACCGCCTCACTAAATACCGGCATTTTGAGGGTGACACGCGATTGGTAATGGGCGCAGTTTGATCTATTCGGCCTTCCATACGTCACAGCTCATTACCATAAAGTTGACTTGATTTCAACTCTCCTCGACGCCCACACCGGCGAATCGCTTATCGCCGCCGGCTCCCATTGAAAATGAATGACTTCCGGCTACTTTGACGCTCTCGCCGCTTTCGGTGTGAACGTACAGTAAGAAACTTTGCAAGTACATGTCAACTTGCACTACCCCAACCTAACCGTCTAATGTAATGAGAACTAGTTTGCATGTAGATGCAATGTAACTTAAATTTAACAAACGGACCATCAAAATAAAGTGACTAAACATTCCATTCACATTACATTAATTTTCTATTAAAGTTTCAAGAATTTTCCAGACATTATATGTACTCAATAATGCTGTGTGCTAACATTTACACTAGTTTACTTCTATGGAACATTACTGAATGTTCTCGTAATGTTACTGTGGCTGGGTTACCTTATTCTGAATAAAACATTCCCATGCAATGCCGTCTGATGTTTGCTTCAAAACTGTACTTAGCAGCCAACAATTTATCTTCATGTGGTAGCTGTATCATGAAAAGTTATCAGTTTAATATTTTTACAAAAAAAGTGTCAAGTGACAGTGGATATTAATTATTGCACACAACAATATACTTTTGTGTTTGTCATCACACTGTTGACAACCGCCATGTTGGTAGAAAAAAGTCCTACATGGCGGTAATAGTGTGTGTACTATTAAGGAGTGTATGTCTATACTGCTCTTCTATAATGTGACTAAAACCTGAATACTTCATGTCTTTATTCTATTTGTATTTACTGTACTTTGAGTATGGGTTTAGCCACATTAAGGTAATCAAAAATCTCTTGTTTATATGGTAGATTCTTAATCAGAGTATTACCTTAATTATATTAATATTGGAATATTGTTGTCCATTTAAACTTATGAGCAAGTTTTGTTTGTTTTAGTTTTTTGTACAATTAACCTATATGTCAATATTTTGGAATTCTAGTTTTTTCTAGTTTTATCCTGGCGATTTGTTTCAGGTGCGACTGTTTCACATTTTGTCATGTTTTCAAAAGTAACTTCATACAACAGTGTGTCCTCTGGGCTGAAACACCTAAAAAATGTGACTGTGGAAATGTAGGTCAGACCGTGCGAGACCCCCAAATCCTGTTACAGGAATCCACACACACACAGATGCTTTGGGAATGCAACAAAATATAGATGATGTAACGTCAGTCCTTCTAAAATAAAATCTTGCTCTTTGCTAAAATATGCTGCCAATTCACACCGTTAAAATCCAGTGTATTATAGGCTATGATGGAATATATGGTTTTGCATTTCTGTACTGATTTTGAGAAAATGCAATGTATTCAAATGTTATAAGTATGTTATAAAGAGCTAAAAAGAAAGCATGCATCATCGTACAGTATTCTGGTTGTAAAACGAAAAATATATATTTACAAGCTGGATAGATTCACTTTTATTTCACTTTATGGTTTAGTTAATTATACTGTTCCATTTATGAAACTGTGTGATGGTGTACAACCCCAAATCAGAAAAAGTTTGGACAGTATGGAAAACGCAAATGAAAAAAGAAAGTAGCGATTTCCAAATTTACTTTGACTTGTATTTCATTGCAGACAATATGAACACAAAATATTTCATGTTTTGTCTGGTCAACTTTATTTAATTTGTAAATATGCATCCTTTCCTGTCATTCAGACCGGCAACACATTGCAAAAAAAGTTGGAAGAGGAGCAATTTAGGGCTAGTAATCAGGTCAATTGGTTAAATAATGATGCAATTTGAAACAGGTGATGTCAACAGGTGATTGTAAATATGATTTGGTACAAAAGCAGCAACCAAGAAAGGTCTAGTCCTTTAGGAGCAAAGATGAGTCAAGGATTACCAGTTTGCCACAAATACATGAGAAAATCATTGAAATGTTTAAAAACAATGTTCCTTAAAGAAAGATTGGAAGACATTCAGATATTTCACCTTCAAGAGTGCATAACATATATAAAAGATTCAAGGAATCTGGAGGAATTTCAGTTTATAAAGGACAAGGGCGCAAGCTTAAGCTGAAAAATCGTGACCTCCGATCCTTCGGGCGGCACTAAATCAAGCATCATCATTCATATCAAGAGATATCACCACATGGGCTCAGGACTACTTTGGCAAACCTTTGTCAAATACCGTAATACTGAATGTAGTTACCTCCACAAACGGCAGTTAAAAATGTACTGTGCCAAAAGGAAGCCCTATGTTAACAGTGTCCACAAGCGCCGGTGTCTTCTCTGGGCTTAGAGGTATCTGGGATGGACCATCACACAGTGGAAACGTGTACTATCGTCAGATGAATCAGTATTTTAGGTAATTTTTGGGAGAAATGGACGCCGTGTGTTCTAGACCAAAGAAGATAAGGATCCTCAAGACTGTTACCAGTTTATGTTTTTGAGTAAAAATACATATCGTATTCTATAATTCTGTGTGTTTTTAATATATATCTTTTTATAATTTTTATAATAAAATATATCTTTGTTTTTACCTGGTTAAGGAAAAATGCTCAGTCACCATCCACCACACACCACACCCGTGAACTTTCACCAGACTACTAATCACCCACACCTGCACTTGCAATCACCAGCTCACTATATATACTCACCTCATTCATCCACTCACCGGCTGGAATCAAATTTGGATGGTTTTCCTTGACGACTCTCACGATTTCTCCTGTGCTCTTCCGTGGATGTCCTCTTTCTCCTGTGGATGCAAAAACACCTGATTAAGGGAAGTGACTGTTATTATATTGATGTTTACCGTAGAACTGAATTTACTATATGAACTGTGTGTGAGATCGCTCTCCCTCTGCTACACCAATCACCTGCTTCACCTTTCTGCTGTTGTTGCATCGCACAAATAAATACCCTTAAAGTTTATCCTCCTTTGTCTTCCTTGTGTGGCCATGACAACAAGTAAAGTTTCATTTGTGAATAGATTTACTAACATGAACTAAACATGAACAATACTTGCTTTATTAATCACAGTTCAACATTTACTAATGCACTATTAACATCCAAATTCATGCTTGTTAACATTGTTGTGAGTTAACAAACAAACGGACAACGATATTTTCATTTGCATTAAGTAACGTTAACTAACATGAGCAAATACTGTAATGTATTGTTCACTGTTTGTTCATGTTAGTAAATGCAGTAACTATTAACTAATACAACATTATTGTATAGTATACTGAAATAATGAATAATATAATTTCTGTGCTACACAATCTATGTATTAATAAATTTTAAAATACAATATAGACCAACACACACTATAGTGTCACATATTATCAAATGTATCATTGTACATTGTAGTTTACTTATGCTGTAATGTATGGAGCTAAATATATGCCAAAACATGTTTGTGCTGCATTTCAGTGAAAGCTTAGGCCATGCTTCCTTGCGAAGTATTCCCAGTTTACCTGCCTTACCAAGCATTGTTCCAAGTGACTTTCATGACTGCTATCCTGTGTATGACCCTGCCTGCCTTGATCACGTACGTTTTCTGTCTTTGCCCTCTTGATTTCTTTTGGACTGTTTATTGTGATACTGAACTTCTGCCTGCGCTCTTACTACGTCTTCTGGATCTGCCCCTGTGTATGTCGATTGGTTTGGACCGCTTACATGTTGCCAACTATTGGCCTGTTCACACATTGATGTCTCTGCTTAAGCCCCTTAATAAACTTCTGCATATGGATTCTAATACTGTCTCAGACTCCCCGTTACAATTATTGACACTTGTAATTTTATAAATCAGAATTTTTATATGCCATTCATTTTTATTCAATTCAATTCAATTCAATTCATCTTTATTTGTATAGCGCTTATACAATGTAGATTGTGTCAAAGCAGCTTCACATGGAAGATTATAGTGAATTGAAACTGTCAGTTCAGTTTTCAGAGATTCAGTTCAGTTTAGCTCAGTTTTATGAATTTCTTAATTTGAATTTGAATTTCATAACTTGAATATTGAACATCTGAAATTTAAGACAACTGAATTTTTAAAGGCTGAATTTTTTTTATAGACACATTTTCAAACTTCAGATTTTTTTGCATTCTGAATTCACTGACTGCAGTTATCCAGTTTGTAAAAATAGAGTTTGAAGTTTTTAAGATGAAGAAATTCAGAACATCAAACCCAATATCCTAAAATTCAAAACCAGAAATCCAGATCATGAAATTCAGATTCAGCAGAAAGTAGGTCAGGGGTCATCAACAGGGAAGAGTAGACGATCAACGAAAAGTCAAACTAAGAATTTTGGCCAATCACTGAGCTGTGTGAGCTTACTGGTGTATGTGAGGCTCAGGAGGACACATTTCTTCTGCAAACTTACTATCGGGGGTCAGCTATTTTCATTAGTTTGTGTAATAAATATATACATGCTTCTGTGAACCAAATTCATATATTTAATTCAATTACATCTCATTGGTTAATCAATTTTAATTACATTTTTGGTGTTTTGAGGGATAAACAGCTGATTCGGACCTATACTGTAACCTCTGATGGTTTATTTCAGCAGACAGAGGGCTCCTACACCTTTAGTCACATTTAAGGCCTTTTCAAGCTCTTTCCAGGTGCATTTTCAAACTGTCCCAGCATTTTACAGCTGTGGTAAATGACATATTTGACTGCACACACTTCTTCATCAAATTATATAAGATGCTATTTATTACAGTATTCTATAGTACAGCATAGCATATGGTATAGTATTTTAAGGAACATTTTTAAGATATGTTTGCCCCAAAGCCCATTATTGACACTGAGATGCTGTCTCTTTTAAATATCATCTATTCACATCTAAGATGTCATATTTAACCTCACATTTATATTCATTTGAATGATCTGATTTTTTCATATATATAAAAATATTACATCATTTTTGGCTAAAACACATTGAAACCAAAATGTCCAGTAGGTGGCCCCATATCTCTATCTTTGTCACTAAACTGTTCATTCAGATCCATTCCAATCGGCTCATTTATACTGTACATGAATTAAGTGACTCACTATGAATGACTCGCTCAGACCTCGTTTGACCTCGTTTGAGTGCTTAAAACTTTGTTTCAAATGGTCACAACATAAGAAGTGTTAAAAATTCTATTGTGAATAGAGTACAGGGAAAGCCACTTGATGACTTTTTAACAAAATGTATGTTTTATGTGACCCGACACCGAAAGCAGTCTTCCCCATATTTAAAGCTAAGATGCATATGAGTTTAATTTTACATTGGGCTATATGTAGATAAAAAAAAAAACATTTATTCTTACCTATTTCCAGACACCCCCCCCCCCCCAAACACCCACCCTCGTACCGTGTAATTCGCACCGTGTAATTCGTCCTTAACTATAAATCAATCAGAGGTGAGTGATTCTTAGTTTGATTTTTCGGTGATCGTCTACTCTTCCCTGTTGATCACCCCTGACCTACTTTCTGCTGAATCTGAATTTCACTATGGTTTTGAATTTTAGACTATTGAATTTGATGTTCTGAATTTCTTCATCTTGAAAACTTGAAACTGTATTTTTACAAACTGGATATTTGCAGTCTGAACACAGAACACAAAAAAATCTGAAGTTTGAAAATACGTCTATAAAAAATCAGCCTTGAAAACTTCAGTTGTCTTAAATTTCAGATGTTCAATATTCAAGTTATGAAATTCAAATTAGGAAATTAAAATTAATTTTTTTTTAACTACATAAAAATTCAGAGGCAACGCAGTGGTGCAGTAGGTAGTGCTGTCGCCTCACAGCATGAAGGTCGCTGGTTCGAGCCTCGGCTGGGTCAGTTGGCGTTTCTGTGTGGAGTTTGCATGTTCTCCCTGTGTTTGCGTGAGTTTTCTCCGGGTGCTCCGGTTTCCCCCACAGTCCAAAGACATGCGGTACAGGTGAATTGGGTAGGCTAAATTGTCTGTAGTCTATGAGTGTGAATGAGTGTGTATGGATGTTTCCCAGAGATGGATTGCGGCTGGAAGGGCATCCGCTGCGTAAAACAAATGCTGGATAAGTTGGCGGTTCATTCCGCTGTGCTGACCCCAGATTAATAAAGGGACTAAGCCGAAAAGAAAATGAATAAATGAATAAATGAATAAAAATTCAGATTTATTAAAGTACAATTGTCAATAATTCAAATTAACACAATTTAAATTCAGATTGTTTTGGCATATTTTTAGCTCCATATTATGTATCTATTTAATCTGTAAGTATATATTTAATGTATCTGTACTGTATTAAAATAAACCCATTTATAACACACCAAATCTAGCATCTAAATTTAAAGCCGAATAGCAAACAAGTAGTTATTGTGAGGCGTGTGTTGTTTCTGCATGGATGCCCTGTAATGTTGAAGAGAAATGTGGATCATGTTTGCCCGTGGATTGGAGTGATCAGCGGGTGGTTTCATTGCCTGTAGGGGAAGAAACAGTTCTCATGCATGTGAACGTGCAGCAGACTTTCACTTAAAAAAAAAAAAAAACACACACACACACAAAACGTTTCTTCTCCTCCCCCTGCTGGGCTGCTCACACAAAACTGCGTAGAACTGGCAAAAGCTCAGTTTGTATGTAGGAAGTTACGCCTTGGCCTGGATGAGAGTCAGAAGAGTTGAGCTGAGTGGTGAAGTAAATGAATTTTTACAAGCAGTGATGGAAGATCTCAAACCCACAAGGGTGGAGGTTATGCATATAAGAAACATAGGATTTACACTGTTACAGAATATTACGTTGATCAAATGTTTCTTAAGCCAATAAAGTTTGATGATATGCAGAAAATGTTTACAATTTTGCTGTTTGTCCAGTTTGGACAAACCCAAACTTTTGAGTTTTATTGTGTAATAAAGTATAGTGTATGCCAAGCAGTCCATACAACTAGTCAAACACTGTGGCACAGTGGGTAGAGCTGTTCCCTTACAACAAGAAGGTCGCTGGTTTGATCCCTGGGTCAGTTGGCATTTCTGGAGTTTTGCATGTTCAGAAAACATAGAGTTTGCATGCTCTCCCCATGTTTGCCTGGGTTTCCTCTGAGTACTCTGGTTTTCCCCACAGTCCAAAGACATGCGCTATAGGTGAATTGGGTAAGCTAAATTGTCTGTAGTGTATGTGTGTATGTCCTGATTCTCCAGGTTAAGAGTTGAGCATTTAGCTAACGACCCACCCCGTAAAAATTAGATGTTACGAAACACCAACATGGTGCCGCTAAATATCAACTTCGATATAAACGGCCCGGGGAGTAAGTATATATATATTTTTAGCTGTTAATCACTGATATGCCACCGGACTGAGTTATTGAATTAGTTTGAAAATGAACTGCCACTGGGTATTTTTGTACTTTTTAGGTAATAATTAATATAAGCACTAATGTACAGTATATATCTTTAAAGCATCTTGGATAGTGGTACAAACATTGACTTTTGAAAAGCCACTGTCCCTGACAGTTTTTTTATGTTTATTTTTGAGAGCGTACAATTATGTATTTAACTTTTTTTTTAAAGCGAGTCCACCAGCAATGAACAGTTAAAATAAAAGAAACCATTTTTTTGAAGGGCACGTACATCTGAAGGGTCTGCAAAGCCTTTGTTTGTTATTTTAAGACAAAGAACAGTGCCTTGAATGAATGGGGATGTTGAAAACTGAAACTGTGAAAGTTGAAGTTGATAATGTGATGTGATGAACAGTTGGGTTGACTGGAACCAACAAGCAGCAAGGTTGGCAGGGTTAAGGATCCTTCATCTAGCAAGAAATGCAACATAGGCTCATTTTGAAAATGTAGCCCCATATACAATTCTGGAGATCGCGAATTATGTAGCCAGATGTACGTATGGCTGCATTTCATCTCTAAAACCAATGCTATGGCACGGTATGACACTGTTCCTTTTCGAGCTTAACAGCTGACCGCTTCCCTCCATATGGACGACTTTCCCGCTGTTACCAGTTCGTCCAGTAAGCTCGCCATGTACGTTGGTGGACTTGAGACGCAGAGAGGAGTTGACCATGATGATGGGGTTTGACTCCAGTTCCAGAAAGCAAGTAAGACAAAAAAACAAAGTACAAAAAATAAAATAAACAAGTAAATAACAGGGTGAGAATGTGGTAAAATCTGAAAATGTAAAAATCCGGTGATGGCTTTTCTTTTTCTGGATTGCTTCTTAAAACTTTTGGATGGGTTTAGGGAAGGGGGTGGGCGCTGGTCAATCAGTGCTTTTAAAAACACTACAAGTGGGGTTTAGGGAAGGAAAAAGGTGGGCCAGTCGATTGCTAAGTCAGTCAGTCATTCGACAGCGACCTCTGGTGGATTTACGCAAGAAGAGCAGGCGCGAATGGCACTTGCAAGAGAAGTTTGAGATCTCAAAATGCGCACACAGTGGCCTCTGGTGGATTCGCAAAAATAAAAACTGCAAAAAGACGTACCTCTTGGGACGTATTTCGTGATCTCCATTAATGTATGTAGAGGTATGTTTTCAGAATGAGCCTGGGTTAAAGAAATGTCTTTCAGGCAAGCCAAGAAGTGAGCAGAACAGTAAATTGTACATCATACAGCTGGAATGAGAGGTAAATTGAGTGTAAACAGTGAGTGAAGTAGAAGAAAAGCAATGATTCTAAAAATAAAAACTATCGTAATGATGCCATGTAGATGTACAACAGAAGTGGACCAAATACTGAGCCTTGAGGTATGCCAGCAGCTTGATGTTGAGACTTGAACCACTGAAGCTGGTTTCATAAAATACCCTTTACCACAAGGGTTGACGGAAAAATCTGTTCATGAAAAACATGTCATGAAAACTGTGTTATGAAAGTTATTTTCAACTTTTATAATAACTTATGCTCTCAGAGATAAAGCTACAACAACCGTCACTGTGGTGTTGCCTTTACAAAGAGTATACTTTTGTGCTTTTTAGGTACTAATATGTACCTGCAACGTACCATTGTTGACCAATGAATTATAAACATGGATCTTGGATCATGAAGCAGGTCAGGCTTTCTGTACACCGTCTCATTTTATGTTTCCATGAAATAAAATAATGCACCTGGAGTGACATGAGGGTGAGCACATGATTACAGAATTATTGTGTAATGCATATAAAGTACAGTCAGTCACAACCCACAGTATATGATTTATACTTTTATTATGAATAAATGTGGGACACAAAACTCGTACTGTTTGTCTAATATGAGTTCATGTAAGCACACTCAGACTTTTCCGCCTCTGTAAGCTCACTAATGTCGCTGCTGTGTAATAGACAGGAAGTGGTTGAGGGGGCAGTGATACCCTGAGACTGTGGGAGACTGATGAGACAGGACACAGCCTGCTGAGACCCCCAATCATCTTCAGCTCATCCACGAATGACACTCATTAGGGAATGTCCTGGCAGGGACAGAAAACTCTGAAGAAGAAATTACACCGTGTAGTGTCTGTTTGGCTGAATGAGTCTATGCATCTGCAAGCATGCATGGTCGTGTGCTTGAATAAACCAGAGATCTTCACAGGGGGTTTGTGGTGGTACTGCAGGGGGTCCCCAATTATTGTTCAATCACAAAGGATGAAGGAATGAGTACATGCATAAACAAAAAAACATTAACAAAAGTTTTCTTTTAAAAGTTAACCAAAGTTCAGCTAAAGAGCAGCTTAGAGCTTAACTGTTCACAAAATGCATTGCTAAATGTTTTACATGAAGTTAAATGTTTAATTATGGCCAAAAATGTGTGCAAACATTTACAATTTCTATAAGTTAGTAAGATAAGAGGGTAACACTTTATTTTTATAGTCCATTTGAGTATTAGTAAACTGTCTGCTTACAGTAATATCTGCTGATACTGCTCCATCAACAGACATTTAACTGACTATAAGAAACTTTGCAAGTACATGTCAACTTACACTAACCCTAACCCCAACACTTACAGATTTTAGCTCCAACCCTAATCAAACACACCTGAACAAGCTAATCAAGGTCTTACTAGGTATACTTGAAACATCCAGGCAGGTGCGTTGGGGCAAGCTGGAGCTAAACCCTGCAGGGACACTGGCCCTCCAGGACCGAGATTGGTGACCCCTGGTATAGAATATAAAGTCATGGTGAAGTAGAAAAAGAATGAATATTGTGTATGACTCCCATGAGCTTGGAGGACTGCATCCATACATCTCTGCAATGACTCAAATAACTTATTAATAAAGTCATCTGGAATGGCAAAAAAGGGTTCTTGCAGGACTCCCAGAGTTCATCAAGAATCTTTAGATTCATCTTCAATGCCTCCTCTCTCATCTTACCCCAGACATGCTCAATAATGTTCATGTCTGGTGACTGGGCTGGCCAATCCTGGAGCACCTTGACCTTCTTTGCTTTCAGGAACTTTGATGTGGAGGCTGAAGTATGAGAAGGAGCGCTATCCTGCTGAAGAATTTGCCCTCTCCTGTGGTTTGTAACGTAATGGGAAACACAAATATCTTGATACCTCAGGCTGTTGATGTTGCCGTCCACTCTGCACATCTCTCGCACGCCCCCATACTGAATGAATGTAACTCCAAACCATGATTTTTTTCTTCATCAAACTTGACTGATTTCTAGGTCTATGTGGGTTCCAATAGGTCTTCAGCTGTATTTAGGATGATTGGGGTCCAGTTCAACAGATGATTCATCTGAAAAGTCTACCTTCTGCCACTTTTGCAAATGATTAACTAGAAGTCAAGTTATTAATTGTTGCTATTACAACTGAGATTGACAACATGACTTTTGTCAGGTAGTGTATTTTGTAAAACCCTAGCGTGTTTTATAACCACAACAACAATTCATTCAAAATTGTAACTACAGTATAAAGAATACAATATTTCTGGAATGATCTGAATTTTCTAATTTTGACTGTACATTTCACGGCTGACTGCATGTGCACCTGTTTTCAATCAGTACTATGACCACTGAGTGAGACATAAAGCATATAACATTGTTATGTGTCTTATCATCAAATGTCCTTTCAGAGATCGCACATACTTCTGAATAAAATCAGCCACACGCTGATTTATCATGCCTCCTATTTCCCATCTTAAAGATACAGATGTAATTATAGTACATGACGAACATCTACACAATTACAGTCTATGATCATATGATAAATAAAAAATCAATGATGTTTCCTTTGCAATTACATCACTCTAACCCTGTTTGATTGTAAACAATGCTCATATAATCTGAGAAAGAAAAGCATCTTTACCAATTGAGATTTACAACCAAAGAGAACCAAAGGGCTGGGATCATGTTTACGTAGAGTGGGATAAAACACCTTCCATTCTTTCTTTCTTCTTTTTTTCAAACCATTTTCATGGTTCGCTGCTTGACATACTGTGGAGGGCACTAGAGAAACATGCAATCCACTGTTGCCCATGTGAAAATTCACCATAGCAACCATGCCACTGAAGCAACCGGCGCGTCATTCACTGCAATAGACGACTCAGCTTGACACAGCACAGCCCAAACACTGTCACATCACTGCATATTGCAGATTAATCTTTAAATATGTACAGTATTCACCTATATGTTATTAATGAACCAATCAATTATGCATTCAACTCGTGCAGACAAATTAGAATGTACATTTGGTATATTGTTTGTGTTTCTATAACGTGCCTATGTCAGCCATGTTATTAGCAGTGTGTAATTGTGTCACATGTGTCAGCAGGCAAGCGTTTTTATCACAACCGCATATCAAGACCACTGAAGTGTTATTTGGCGCTGCCCCAAAACCTTTGTGAGACCAAATTTGAAGTGTGTGATTAAGGCTACATCAGGAGTATTAGCATATTAAAACCGTTCTGGTGTGTGGAGCAAATCCATTGTTATTTTTAAGCTGAAATGAGTCTAGACAGAATGAATGATGAGGTGAGGACCTGTATTTTGAAGATGCTATAATGTAATTGAAAAATTATATTATTGTATTAATGCCTGCTTTTCTCTGCACAGAATGGAAGTGTATTAAAGACTAGCTCTTGATGCATCATTTGTAGTGAAGCTGCCATTCAAAAACACAAGCTCTCATTTCACATTTTGCAAGGTCAACACTGTTTTGTTGTGTTATGTTATTTGTTTCTGTGCTGCTATAGCAGAACTGAGTTATAATAATGTTTTCAAGAGAAATACTGTTTGTGCTACTGATTTTTCTTCATGTTTGAAGAGATTTGGTTGGTTTGGGCATCTGATGCAGAGCAGTGCCATCTACTGGAGCATTCAATAAAGCACAATTCAGAATTTTAGCAGCATTTGGATGCAGACTTGGATTTGCAAGCTGAGACTGCATATCTCAGAGATGCAATATCAGACACAATCAGTGGTGGAAAGAGTACTGAAAAATCATACTCAAGTAAAAGTACCATTACTTGCCTAAAAATGTAGTGCAAGTAGAGTAAAAGTATCTGTTGTAAATATTACTCAAAGTATGAGTAAAAAGTAGCCCTTTTAAAAGTACTCAAGAGTAGTGAGTAGTGAGTTTTATGCTGTCAAAAGCTGATGTGTTTACATGTAATTTGTGCATGTGTGTGTAAACGTAACATTCTGTAGTGCATTTAGTTATTGCCCAGAAGGCACACAACATCATGAGACATTAATATTAGGTTAGATTTAGGTTGTAATGTCAGGTGACCAAAATTAATTATCAAGCCAGCAGCTAAGGACAACGTTATTTTGATGTCCAATAATGACGTCAAATGATGTTGATATTTGGTTGATTTTAGGTTGTTAGAAAGTGACCAAAATCCAGCTTCGAGCCAACATCTTAAACCAACGTCATATTGACGTCAAATACTGATATTTATTCATCCGGTACGGCAACCAAAATCCAACGTCTGATAGATGTCATAGGGGTAAAGTTCACACAATGTCAAGCTGTAACATCAATAGATGTTGATATTTGGTTGGTTTTAGGTTGGACATTGGATATTGATGTTGGCCTGACGTTGAGTTCTGACCTCAACCCGATTTTCATTTCCAAACAAAATGCAAAGTCCCCATGACATTAGGGTTCAACATCAATCAGACGTCATGTTGACATCCTGTGCCTGCTGGGTGTTTACTGCTGCGTTCACACCAGACGCGGAAGAAGCGTCAAGCGCGAGTGATTTACATGTTAAGTCAATGCAAAGATGCAAAGATGAATGGTGCGATACGTGCGAATGTACACACAGAGCTGGGTGCACCTCTGAAAGAATCTAGTGGTCTCAGACACTGCTCCAAATGAATCGACGCTGTTTTTCAGCCTTCATAAATCACATAAACAGTTATTTTCTCAATAAACTCCATGTTAGATATTTTGCAACGAAGCTACAGTCACCGGGCAGACAGAAGCCCTGTCCATCACGCGAATCCGCGTCTGTTCTGAAGGGAATTAGATGAGCGAATGAAGCGGATTTGACGCACGAATGAAGCGGATTTGACGCGCGAATAAAGCGGATTTTGACGCGCGAATGAAGCGAGTAAACTCAAATGTTCACGCGTCTATTTACGCACGAATAGCGTGATTTATCCGCGCGTTCCGCGTCTGGTGTGAACACAGCATAAGGCCATTTCGATCATTATACAGTAAACATCCGTCATCTTCTCATCAGTGACATGCATCTAAACAGCCTCTGGGTCAATGCGCGTAAAGATTTTGAACATCTTTATGGACACTTTTAATACTTCCAAACAGTTTGCTGCAATTATAAAGTGCACACGTCTTGAGGTAGTTCATTATGATGCGATTTATCTTCTATGTGCAATTTGATTGGACAGGAATCTCAGGACTGATTTTTCTAATCCCCATGGACAAGAAAATTAAAGTAGTGACTGCAGGTTAAAAGAAAGTAGTGGAGTAAAAGTACAGATACTGCACTAAAAATGTACTCAATGAAAAGTAAAAGAACACATTTTAAAAACTACTCAGTAAATTACAATTCCTGAGAAAAACTACTCAATTACAGTACTTTGAGTATTTGTAATTAGTTACTTTACACCACTGGACACAATGCACTCAGTGAAGCTAGTGACATCACTGTAAGGGGTAGGGATAGGTGTGGGCATTAACAAGCATTGCATGCAGCTCAGATTGCAACTGCACCGAACATCCAGACCCATCTAAGAAATTTAGCACTGTCATTTTGTCATTGCTGACATATGCACATTTTGTAACATTTTAGTTCAAGTAAAAATTCACACCATACTATTGCCTTATTACCTGCCTATTGCTGTTTATTAGCACTAATAAAGTATGATCTTATTTTACATCCCTAAACTCAATTACTACCTTACTATTACTAACAGTTAATAAGCAGCTAATTAGTAGTTTATTATGCTAAAATCTTAGTTAAGGGTTTGTTAATGGTGGGTTAATAGTGTGAACATAGTGCGATAGTGTGTACATTAAAATTAAGTGTCACCGCTAATTTTTATCATTTATTTATTATATATTTATTTCTTTGGTCCAACTTTATATAAAAGGGCATTAACCACTATGTACTTGCATAAAAAAAATATTTTAAATATAATAAAATAGTTACGTGTATGCATGTTACCTATTGGGCCCTATCATACACTCGCAGTAAGGCGCAAGACATGTTTGGCGTGATGTGTTACTTTTTTCAGACCAACGCAACCCTAATTTTCCCATTTTGCGCCACGTTTTTTAAATAGGAAATCCATCTGTGCTGCTTCTTGGACTCATGGGTATTCCGGACTAAAATAGAGGTGTGTTAAGGCACATTGTTGGTGTGTTGCTAATTTGAGAAACTGAAATAGACTGCACAATAGACCAGCTGAAAGACATGGAAGGGGAAACACCCTTACAGTCTCATTCACACACATACACTATGGACAATTTTAGCTTACCCAATTCACCTGTACCGCATGTTTTTGGACTTGTGGGGGAAACCGGAGCACCCGGAGGAAACCCTCGCAAGCATGGGGAGAACATGCAAACTCCACACAGAAAACAGCGACCTTCTTGCTGTGAAGTGACAGCACTACCTACTGGGCCACCACGTCACCCTCATGACAATTTGCTTTTGTATAATGTTATTATTGTTATTAATATTATTATTATTATTTTTATATGCATATTTATATTTGTTTTAATAAAAACAAGCTTAGATTTGTCCACCAGTCAGGTTTTAGACCAAATAGGGCATAGGACGTGTGTTTGGATATAACTAATTTGACCACATTTTGTTTTTATTGTTCATTTATTCATTTGCTGGAAATTAAAACCGAATTTAGAAATAGTTTTGAAACAAATAGTTGCGCTTAACAAACAAAATTAAATATGTAGGCTAATGGATCTCTTCAGTGAAGTGCGTACAACGCCATTTCCTTATCCACGAAAATAAAAGAGTAGTAAAGTAAAGAGTAAAAGTAAAGTAAAAAGAAAGTAAAGAGGCCAATTGGGGGAGGCTTGTTCTTTGTCCTAGCGCTGCAGATGGTCTGTTTAACTCGCTAGTGAAGCATTCAGTTTTTCCACTTACAAAGTCCGCCATGTAAATTGTAAATGCGCCATGGCGTGACGCAACTGACTCTTAAAGGGAATGGGAGATGAGACTCTGATTGAATTAATGCATGTTATGCTCAAAACACACCCATAACTCATTAATAGAATAAGCTCAACCCTCTTAGATCTTGCGCCGTGGCACAGAGCGTATTTTTCTGTCCTTAAAATAGCAAAAGTGGATTCGGACAGGCCCTTAATGCTTTTGCGCCATGATCGTTTAAATAGAGCCCATTGTGTTCGTATTGTATTACAAAACACATGTGGAGGATGGGGATAAGGTTAGGGACGGTATGGGTAGTTTGAAGAATGGGTCAGCAGTGTAATTATACATGCAATTACAGAAATTAATTACAAGTCTAATTACAAGAAGTTATTGTTAACATGCATGTATACAATAAGTGCATTGTACCAACTTTATTAATTTAAGCCTTTAAAAGAAAAAATATTTTTCTTCTGCTGAAAACTGTATGACTTTGAAAACTGACTTTGATTAAAGTGAAATTAACATTTCCATTCAAATTATCTAACTAATTTGATTCAAGACAATGTATTTACAACCTTCACAATGGTTAGGGAAACGTTACATTATTTTTTACTAGCAAAATCATAGCAAACAGTAGGCCTGTTAGAGAAAGTTGTAGTAATAACATTCTGAAACTGTTTTGTTTCTGCAAATAATAATCAGGACAAATTTCTTAAAGGTCACACAATCTGATGTAAAGATTTTTATAATTAAAACTGAATCCAATCTCATAGGTTTAATATTTGTATTTCACATTTATTTTCTGCTAAAGGTAAATTCAAAGCTTATTCACTAAACTTAGTCTGTCAATGACCAGTCACTGAGCAACTAATGACAGGCTGTTAGAATGTAGAATCTGGTGTCCATGGCAATGGAAACAACACTGAACAACAGCATTCAACTTTGCCTCATTCATTTGCTGTTGAATGCAGAGTGCGCCTATTCAGAATAATCTGAATATTTTCCTTTATTAATACACATACATCATGTGTAAGATTCTCCCATAGGAACCACCTAGAAACTATCCAGAGCATGCTAGCAACTGTCTAGAAACAAGTCAAAACAGCAAACATCCTGAACATCCTAGAAGCTTCCTAGCAACTAACCATTACACACCATAGCAACTGTCTAGAAACTTGTCAGAACACCCTAGCAACCAGATTTAAGGCGTACAGTACATACAGCATCTTCTCCACAATGTTGTTGTCTGTGGTTTTAAATTGGGCAAGAATAGATTTACTGACTGTCAGTTTTTTTTTTATCTCTTATTAGCATTGAAAAATGTTCTGAAAGTGATTACAGTGTATTGTTTCTTTCAACTCAGGGTCTTTGGAGATATATGCCCAGGGCTACATATTTTTGGGAACCGTGAAATATCCTACAAAACAAAATTTCTCTGTCCCAGCTTTGGCCCACACAATCAGGTCTGATTGTCTGGCTTCCAGACAAAGGGCAACATGGATCATATCTGGGTCAAGTCACAGCCAAGTTAATAACTCATAACTGGGCCAGAACTGGGCCAGATAGGTTGGTGTGTCATGATTGCAATGAAATTGATAAAGCTTTAGGCACACTATGGGCATGTTTTCTCTCAAAGTGGCCTCATTGGTAAAAAATTTTCTTTACTCAAAAATTATTTTAAACGTGGCCCACATATCAGTTTTTAACATCTGGGCCAAATACTACATTTTACATCTGGCCCAAATCTTGAGTGCCGCTTTAAAGACAGTGCCACCTTTGCCAAACCCAGGCCATGTTTGGGCCACATGCTGTATGCCAGTGCCAGATGAGTGCCTGCTGTGCCAGCTTTATAACCAAATCTGGGCCAGAATTCTTTGCTACCTTGGATGTCCCTGGGCCTAAGTCTGCTTGCAGTTTTTGTTTTCACAAATCCACTAGAGGCCACTATGTACATTGTTCATATTCTCTAATGCATTACTGTGGCACATTTTCTCATACGTGTCATTTGCACGTCCTTCTAATAAATACACCAGAGGTCGCTGTGTACTTTTCTGTGAATCTCAACAACCTTCTTGCATGCGTCCATGAGAAAGAAGCCTTCTCATGCTCATGATGCATATGTCAGCTTGCTATTGACTGACCCACACACCTCTTTCGCTAAACCCAACCGATAATGTTTTCAAAAGCAAACTAGAAGAGAAAAGCCACCACATACTTTCACCACAATTTCACACTGCTCTTTCTGACGCCATAGAAGGCGAGCTACCAAGCAAACTGATCATGCTGGAATAGTCATCCATAGAGATGTAAGGGGTTAGAAGTTTTTGGCAGTGTAATAAGACCCCATAGCGTTCATTTTGCACACAAAATTTGTGAAATGTAGCTCTGGGCACATACAGTACAGTTGAAACCAGAAGTTTACATACACTGTATAAAAAGGCACATAACTATTTAAAAAAAGTCAGATGTTAATGTGACTAACCCTTTTTCTCTTTTAGGTAAGTTAGGATTATCAAATTTGTTTCTGTTATGCTAGCAGAATAATGAGAGAGATATTGTTTGAGATTGTTATAACTTTTCTTGAAAGTCAAGTTTACATGCAATAAAATTATTATGCCTCTGAAAAAGTTCAGATGATGGTGTCAAGGTTTTGGAAGTTTCTGATTGGCTAATTGACAACATTTGAGTTAATTGGAGGCACAATTGTAGAAGCAACAAAAAAGCCAGATAACAATTTGCTAAATTACATTGGGAAAAAGACAAATTTTTGGAGACATGTCCTGTGGTCTGATGGAACTAAGATTGAACTGTTTGGCCATAATGACCAGTGTTACATTTGGAGGACAAAGGGAAAAGCTTACAAGCTTAGGAACACCATCCCAGCTTTGAAGTATGGGGGCGGCAGCATCATGTTGTGGGGCTGTTTTGCTGCAGGAGGGACTGGTCCACTTCACAGCATAGATGGCATCATGAAGAAAGAACATTATGTAGAAATACTGAAGCAACATCTCAAGACATCAGCCAGGAAATTAAAACTTGGCCACAAATGGGTCTTCCAAACAGACCATGACCCTAAGCATACTGCCAAATTAGTTCAAATGAGCTTTAAGGAGAACAGAGTGAATGTTTTGGAGTGGCCATCACAAAGCCCTGAACTCATTCCTATAGAAAATGTGTGGCCAGAGTTAAAAAAAAAAGCTTGTGCGAGAAGCAAGACAGCCTACAAATCTTACTCAGTTACAGCAATTCTGTCAGGAGGAATGGGCCAAAATTCCTGCAAACTATTGTGAGAAGCTTGTAGAAGGATAACCAAATCATTTGACCAAAGTTATACAGTTTTAAAGCAAAGCTAAACAAAAAAACACCAGGGAAATGTATGTAAACTTTTAACTGTCTAGAAATAAATAAGAAATTCTCAAAAAAAAAAAATCTCTAATTATTCTGGCATTTAGCAAATGTAAATCATTTAGGTAATCCTAACGGACATAAAATAGTAAACGTTTAGTATGATTTACCATCAGACATTTTTAAAAAAATGGTTATGTTCCTTTATTTAGAGTGTATGTAAACTTCTGGTTTCAACTGTGTTTCATGGTTTCAAAAAATGTAGCCCGGGCACATATGCCCAATGAGCCTTTGTTGGTTTTTCCACAACTTGAGCATTTTATCGGAGAGCTATCTTTATCAGTATCTTCATAATTATCATGCTTGGTGTAAAACATGCCTTTAAAGTCTGCGGAAGTTGCGGCAGATTTGTTCAAAACAAGTATTTCCAAAAACAATAAAATTTAATAGGACGGGGTTATTTTTTCCACTTCTCCTATCATCTGGCACTAACAGTTGAAGCGGCATTGCTAAATATATTGTGGCCAAGATGTCAAACTGACATTATCAGAGAAGGACTGCCATTCCAGAGTAGAAGTAAATGGTTTGATTTTGATTGAAGATTACCAAAACAAACATTCTTTTTTTCTGTGAATTAACTTTTATTTAATAAATGTTCACTTGAAGAGTAACACTGTGCTCTAGCACATTGAACATTGTAAATTTGGAATTCGTGCTGACTTTAAAAATACTTAAATGCCAAGCTCTTAAAAATACTTCAATACTTTTTTCAAAACTTTCAAGCTTTCAAAACTTTTTAGTCTTTAGTCCTTTTACCTGTAGGTTAAATCTGTTCAGAATTCATGTTCAGAATGTTCAGGCACAGATAATCCACAAGCTTCCAAAAAAGTACTTTCTCACCTCTCTTACAATACATTTATGTCACTGTTCTGTTCTGTTCTTTGAGCATTGCAGCACTGATTGTTCTTGAGAAGGAAAGTCTTGCTGAAGTCATTTTGCAGGCCAACAGAGCTCGGAAATCAGATGTTCATTTTTATGGGGATCACCAGACCTCGGTTGTCTCACAAGAAGCCCACAAAATTCTATCTGATGTGTAACATGTAACACTCACAGATTTATGAGTTTACGATGACAGGTTGGGGAAAAATATAACTTAATTATTAAAAATACATGCAGTCGTTCTACATACTGTATACTTATGGCTCAAGTAAAACAGAATGTAAATGGCTGATTTACTGTAATTTTATATGGTCATATATGGTTTAAAAACATACACACACTTGTAGATTTAAGGGACTTCCCATAGACATAATGATTTTTATACTGTACAGACTGTATATTCTATACCCTGTTAGGAAAAAGGAATATTTGTTTATTATTTTTGTCTCTATTTCTTTTCATCAAACAATTATTTGTATTGGTCATTTAAGGGTCATATATTAACTGAACTTCTACTGTTGTGTGTGCGATGCTGTGCATAATAATTAGCATTTTTGCAGAAGTAGATACATGCTGGTCCAAAATTAAATTCTGCTCTGCAGAAACTTTCTGTCTGAAGAAAGGTGTTAAAACTGAACACAGAAAGTCTTATGCTTTTAATGTTGTGCAGAGAATTCATAGAAAAAGAGGACTCATGTCTGGGGTGCGGCCAATAGAAGACTGGAGAATGATTGACAAGTGACGAATTCCACTAAACTCCACCTGTTAATATTAGCTGCCGATTTAAGTTGAAGTCAGGAACCGAAAAGGTTTGCGCACCTCCTTAATGTAACTTTTACATTGCATTGAGGATAACAGAATTCTGTTAATCGAATTATTCATTTGTATCCAATAAATTGTTACGATTTCTGACATCAAAGAAAAACCTCTCCTGACCTTTTTTATTGAACACGCATGGAATTTATTAAATATTCCAACAACCATTACCCCAAACCTACTCCTAAACCCAACCAACACAGGAAACAATCTGCATTTTTATATAATTAATACTTAATTCTGTGTGATTTATGAGCCATTTTCTCATGGGGACCAAAGAAAATGTTTATATGAGGTTAAAAACAAAGTTGCAAATACAAGGTGCACAAACATGGCAAAATGATTCCTAAAGGCCTCTGTCTAAGCAATCTGGATTGTTTGTAAGGACTGCCTGACTTTTGAACATAAACTAACACACTGCACTTCTTTAATCAATACCCTGTGGCAAGAGTGACAGCCTTATTGGATTAGGCCAGAAAAGTGGGTTAAGCATCTTCTTGGATTCCAGAATTATACAAACGTAAAGGTGCATGCTGTCACTTCCCAAACAGATACAGTTAAACATTTTTTTTTTTAGCAATTGTAAAGCTATTTAAAGGAGTGTAAAAAAAGGTAATTACAGCAATACAAAATAAGTGTGCTTTTATAAATGTTAGAAATAGATTTACTGACAATAAAATTATTTGATGTGGTATAATAAGATCAAAAAATAATAAAATAATCCAACTAAATTACTGTACACTGAACATTTTACATAATATTTTATTTAAGTTTTATTTATTATTTGAATTTGTTGCACGTTTTTACGTATTTTTAGTATACTATTTAATAATCACACCATAATCAGATAAAACATAAAATAAAATAAATAAATAAAAGGGTCTACATTGTAATACAGTGGGGGAAATAAGTATTCAACACCATTTTTTTCAGAAAACGTCTTTCTAAAGGTGCTGTTGATTGGAAATGACACAGGAAAAAAGTACTGAACACACGAAGAAAGGGAGGTAAAGCACTGAAAGCCCAGACAGCAGCTGAAGTCTCTCAGTAGTTATTTAACAACCCTCTGCCCTTCGTCATTTTAAATTAATATTCGCTGCTTCAGTCCAACATCTACATTACCAGGATGATGAAGATGAAATCAGAGTGGACATTACAGCAAGACAATGATCCAAACCACAGCCAAGGACACTCCCAATTGCTTTCAGAAAAAGAAAATCAAGCTGTAGAATGACACATCATGATAGAATAAATGTTGTTTCAAGATGTGGTTAGGTAAAATGGTAATAATTATAATTATGAATAATTATATATGTGCACAGACAAATTATATATAATATATAAATAATAAATAAATGTGGCAATATTCCATAAACATATTTCATTTAATGGTAAATTTAACATCAAAGTCAAGCAATCAAGCAGAAGTGCAGAAAAAAAAAATCTCTCTTAACCTGCTCAGTAAAAATAATGCCACAGATGTTATCAATGTGCTATTTGAAGCAGGCTTGCTGTCTGACGACCACTTTTTATTTTCCGGATGTCTCTTTAAAAGCTCTGAGTGACCTCAGCTGTCCGAGGGCAGGAGCCTGTGATGCCCCACCTCACACATACCCTAGATATCTAACAGCACCAGTCATTTGATCAGGAAGCAGGAAATATGACAGATGCTACTGCAGCTTTCAATAGTTTGTTTTTAAATTTGTATTATCTGCCTCTTTCATTCATGAATCTTATCTTTGAATCTTTTATTTTAATAATTTTTCAGCAAATTTACAGAAGCTTGTTTCAGCTGTGGAAAACATTTAAGGAGCTGTAACTTTTTATATTACAAGTTTGGTTTTCTCATGTGTGAATTATTTTGCAATTACAAGTCATAAACTTCGTAATTGTAAAAGTTAACATCTTGTAGATCTGGACATTTTATATATTTTTTTTATATTTTATGTTTATATTTCACAATTCTGACGGAAAAGTCAAAATTGTGAAGGGTAAACATGGAATGGGCTATATGCACAGCTAGTGTTTTTCAGCCAATGATGAACTTTTAGTGAAAGCTTTATGTGACTATTTTCAATTTCATAAGGTTCCTTTTACAGCATCGATGTTGTAATGTAATTCAAATATAATTAGTTAAATAGACTTAAACATCCATTTGGTTAAAGCGTAAAAAGAGATGAAAACCTGTCTAACATAGTGTCGTCAATAGCAGCACTACTAAAATACTGGGGTAAAATTAATTTCCATATTTTAAAGACATGGTGCAGAAAAATATAATTTAATGCAGTGCTTCTTGTTTGGTCTGATACCCACTTTATATCGTATCTCAGCCAGGCAGTGAAGATTGCTGTTTTTTTAAAGAAATCAGATCTTAAACTCTGTGATTTTGTATGGGATGACCATTAACCGGAAGCCCTGGGGCTGGCTGATTGAAATTAAAAGTCTGAGTGCATATACCCTAATAGGAATTAAGTAACAATCTCAAGAATGGTTATAAAACTTGCAATTGACCCTTCGCTAAGCCCCGCCCTCCTTAGTTACTGCTGCTATGCCTGTCAAGCTTTTGTGCCTGGCCAGAGATTCATAGGGATATAATTAGCCATTTTTGGCGAACAGGTGAGATATCCGAGAAAGCCGGACAAAAAAGGACTGCAGTATGCATTACATGCGTATACTCACTGTCACGATCACCAGCGATCGTCAGCCAGAGATCGCTGGTAATCACACACACACATTCATATGGACTACAAATCCGCCAGTTCATGGACTACATTTCCATACATACACTCCGCGCACACATGTTCCAGATCACCCTTTGATTACACTCACAGCTGAAGCCACTCATCCACTGATTACATGGACTATAAGTACACCTCACTGACACACATGTTTTGCTGAGTCTTGTATCCTGTTTAGTGAACATTACGACGCGTTTCTCCTTGCCTTGTTTTCCCGTGTTTAGACCTTTGCTTTGTTTTGTTTTGATTATCTCTGTACGCCGCCTGCCTTGTGACCATCTGCCTGATATATCGACTACGACTCTGGATTGCCCTTATACATCTGATTGTTCCTGTTTGACCATTGCTTGCCTGACCCTGCTAATAAAGACCTGCATACGGATCTTCACCCCGTTGAAGCGTCTCACTTTATTACAGAAGACTCAGCCCAACATGGATCCAGCGGGTATCAAGATCATGCGTCTGCGTCAGGAAGCCCGGTCTATAGAGGAGTATGTTGAGGATTTCATTGGACTGGCACATCTAACATCCATGAGTGAGTTGTGTTTAATGATTTTCTTTCGTGGAGGACTTTCTGAGCCCCTTTATACCACAATGCCATTACACCAGCCCCACTGGACGTTAGAAATATACATCGAACTGGCATTACAGATGAGTGGGTCCTCCTTCACTGTTGGCAAGGTGGAGGAAACCCCTAAATGTTTTTTGGGAGGGGGCAATAAACAGCAAGACCCGCTGGCGATGGGGCTTGCTGCCCAACCCAGTAACACCATTATGCTGGCATCTCCTAGACTCTTGTCCTCTGTTCCCCAGCCTAGACCACAGTCAGCTCACAAAATGGCCGCCAACAGTCCAGTCAAGCACAAAATGGCCGCCTCCAGTCTGCCATGTCACAAAATGGCCGCCTCCAGTTCTCAAGCTCACAAGATGGCCGCCTCCAGTCTGCCAGTTCACAAAATGGCTGCCTCCAGTCCTCCAGCTCACAAAGTGGCCACAACCAGCCCTCCAGCTCACGCAGGGGTAAGCGCCAATCTGCAAATAGCTCAAAAGATGGTTTCCTTGTTCCAAGTCTGTTCCTGCCATAGTTCCTGATCTCGTTCCTGTTCCTGAAAAGCCATCACCTGAACCACCAGAATGGCCACCACCACCTGAGTTACCTGAACTGCTACCACCATCAGAGCTTTTACTGCCAGAGCTGCCACTACCACCACCAGAGCTGCCAGATCCTCAGTCACTACCAGAGCTGCCAGATCCTCCAGAGCTGCCAGATCCTCCAGAGCTGCCACCGCCAGTGCTATCAGAGCCGCGGCCATCAGAGCTGCCAGAGCTGCTGCCACCAGAGCTGCCAAAGCCACTGCCGCCAGTGCTGCCAGAGCTACTGCCGCCGCCATCGCCAGAGCTGCCGCCACTGCCTGAATTTCCTGAATGGCCGCCGCCGCCTGAGCTTCCCGAATGGCGGGCGCCAGATCCCCTTGAATCCCTCGAATGGCGGGCGCCAGATCCCCTTGAATTCCTCGAATGGCAGGCGCTGAGTCCCTCTGAATCCCTCGAATGGCAAACACCAGAGTCCCTTGAAGTCCTTGAATGGCAGGTACCAGAATCCCATGAATTCCTCGAATGGCGGGCGCCAGATCCCCTTGAGTTCCACGAATGGCCAGAGCTGCCACCTCAGTTCCACGAATGGCCAGAGCCGCCACCTGAGTTCCACGAATGGCCAGAGCCGCCACCTGAGTTCCACGAATGGCCAGAGCCGCCACCTGAGTCCCACGAATGGCCAGAGCCGCCACCTCAGTCCCACGAATGGCCAGAGCCGCCACCTCAGTCCCACGAATGGCCAGAGCCGCCACCTCAGTCCCACGAATGGCCAGAGCCGCCACCTCAGTCCCACGAATGGCCAGAGCCGCCACCTCAGTCCCACGAATGGCCAGAGCCGCCACCTCAGTCCCACGAATGGCAGCCAAAGCCATGTGATTTCCCAGAATCACTAGAGCCATGTGACTTCTCTAGGCCTCCTGAGCCAAAGCCTCCTGACCCACTGGGGTTGAAAGAACTGCCAGTGCTCCTTGAACCCAAGCCTCCTGACCCACTGGGGTTGAAAGAACTGCCAGTGCTCCTTGAACCCAAGCCTCCTGACCCACTGGGGTTTAAAGAACTGCCAGTGCTCCTTGAACCCAAGCCTTCTGACCCACTGGGGTTTAAAGAACTGCCAGTGCTCCTTGAACCCAAGCCTCCTGACCCACTGGGGTTATATGAACTGCCAGAACTCCTTGAACCCAAGCCTCCTGACCCATGGGGGTTAGATGAACTGCCAGAACTCCTTGAACCTAAGCCTCCTGACCCACTGGGGTTGTACGAACCATCTATACCTGCTAAACCCAAGCCCCCAGACATACCGCAGCTCCACTCTCCGGGCCCTCCGCAGCTCCACTCTCCGGGCCCTCCGCAGCTCCACGCTCCAGGCCCTCCGCAGCTCCACTCTCCGGGCCCTCCGCAGCTCCACGCTCTAGGCCCTCCGCAGCTCCACGCTTCAGGCCCTCCGCAGCTACTCTCTCCAGGCCCTCCGCAGCTCCACTCTCCAGGCCCTCCGCAGCTCCACGCTCCAGGCCCTCCGCAGCTCCACGCTCCAGGCCCTCCGCAGCTCCACGCTCCAGGTAAACCTCCGCTGCATGGTCCTGGCCCTCCATCCCTCCCCCTGGTCCGCCTCAGCTCCACCTCCCGCCTGAACTGTTTGAGGAGCGTCTGGAAGCCGCTCCGTAGAGGGGGGGCTATGTCACGATCACCAGCGATCGTCAGCCAGAGATCGCTGGTAATCACACACACACATTCATATGGACTACAAATCCGCCAGTTCATGGACTACATTTCCATACATACACTCCGCGCACACATGTTCCAGATCACCCTTTGATTACACTCACAGCTGAAGCCACTCATCCACTGATTACATGGACTATAAGTACACCTCACTGACACACATGTTTTGCTGAGTCTTGTATCCTGTTTAGTGAACATTACGACGCGTTTCTCCTTGCCTTGTTTTCCCGTGTTTAGACCTTTGCTTTGTTTTGTTTTGATTATCTCTGTACGCCGCCTGCCTTGTGACCATCTGCCTGATATATCGACTACGACTCTGGATTGCCCTTATACATCTGATTGTTCCTGTTTGACCATTGCTTGCCTGACCCTGCTAATAAAGACCTGCATACGGATCTTCACCCCGTTGAAGCGTCTCACTTTATTACACTCACGAATATGCAACTGATTAAAAAATTATTTAATCAAAATTGAAGCTAGCCTAGCCGCCTCATACGCTAACCATTCAACAGCTTAGTTCATGCACAGAAGGAGAGGTGAAATTTAAAAATAGTCTAATAATAACAAATTAAACTGTGATTTCTTTTTTTTTTTGCCAAAAAAGCCTAATAGACTATTGCTGTGCAATGAAATATAGCATTACTAACCGATGAGGAAACACGCATGTACAGTGCTTCTACATAATTCATTCATAGAAAGAGCAGCCAGAAAGGGGAAAATGATGGATTTGTGCTAAATATTAGCATCATTGCTACATAACAATGTACAGTATCTATAATTGTCATGTTTGTGTGCTTTTTGTAGTTTTTATTCTAATTTAAGTGTAAATTGAAATGCAACTCAAAGTATAAATAGCAGAAGTGAACAAACAGATTTTCCCTACCTGCAAATGTTAATCCAACACCAAATATAAAAGCAGACACTAACCCGCTATAACGTCATCACCAATGACATAATCTCCAAAAGACAGACGAAAACAACGGTGAATTGTAGCTCTGACATGGACATGAGGGTTATAAATGACTGAAAAACAGCTGCGGGTGAAGTATGTATATTGATCGCAAGTGCTCAGTTTGTAATCATATCTCTGTTTTGTTTTGTTGATATGTCATTCAAATATTCGAATAGAGATGGAAATATGACTATATTGTGCTGCTTTTACGGCCCCTCACACAGCTTGATCCATGCTGGCATTTCTCCGTTTGGGTTTTAGGTTTTGGAAAGTGAAACAAATTCCACCATCCCATCTAAACTTTTAGGATACGGGGTATCAGATTTGCAGAATCCATATGCACAACGCTTTGTTTGCCTCGCTCGCAAGCTTGACAGAACGTCTGTGCGTAGCTACGGTTGCTAAGCCACGAAAGGTGTGTGGCGGTTTTTGGGTGTGGCTTAGCGAAGGGTCAATTGTGAGAGTTCTCCGAAAAAAGTAATTTTTTTTACAAATATACAAACTTCAAGAAATTTAAGTATAATTAACTTTAAGAAAACTCAAATCTGAATTTTTAAGAAAAATTTAGAAGTGTGAGATGTAAACTCAACTGCAAGATGTAATCCAAGAACAGTGAGATTTAAACTCATATGATGGCCAAAATTAGAGTATACTGTAAAAAAATCTGTTATTTCGCGTTTTTTCACTGTTATTTCACTGTCGTTTTACGGCCGTTAAATGACAGAAATTAACCTTAAAATAATAGACTTTTTTTTTAACATTGTCGCTGCCATATTTAAAAGATATGGGCTGTTTTTGTTTTGTCTGCATGTTGTGATAGCCACAAAATGAATTAACTGTGGGTGGTGCGGTGGGGCAGTGGGTAGCGATTTGGCCTCACAGCAAGAAGTTCGCTGGTTTAAACCTCGGCTGGGTCAGTTGGCATTTCTGTGTGGAGATTGCATGTTCTCCCCATGTTTGCGTGGGTTTCCTCCAGGCGCTCCAGTTTCCCCCACAAGTCCAAAGAAATGCTCTATAGGTGAATTGAGTAAGCTTAATTGTCCGTAGTGTATGTGTGTGAATGAGTGTGTATGGGTGTTTTCCAGTGATGGGTTGCTGCTGAAAGGGCATCCGCTGCGTAAAACATATGCTGGATACATTGGCGGTTCATTCTCCAGTGGCGACCCCAGATTAATAAAGGGACTAAGCTGAAAATAAAATAAATGGAATGAATGATGAATGAATGAAATATCTATATATATTCTAGGTAACTCTATTTCACTGTCAATGTCACACAATCATGTTCTTTCACATGATTCAAAGAAAAGCCTTTGACATTTGCAGAGGACATGGGATAGTTTTCAGTTTTCAGTAAATATATTGACTCTATTCCAGAGAGATTTGCTGCTGGAGTTGCTGCAAAAGGTGGCCATATACCAAATGTCAAAGTTAAAAGTGGATAAAAACCATACAGTATGACTTGATTCATCTGATACTTGTCATGCTAAGAACTGTCTACCTGTCTTATAAACATCATAAAGGAAAATCATGTTTTGAAAACAAAAAGTTCAACATTTTCAGACCTGTAATAATAAATCAGTTAATAAAATCAGAAGTAATGAATGAACAATCATTTACCAGTGACCTTCCTGCCAAAAACCAGCACTGAGAGTACAACTCATGAAACCCCAGTGCTGGGAAACACCCATACACTCTCTCACTATACAGTCAGTGTGTTCAATTTACCTACACTGTAAAAAAAAAAAAAATTGGATTTCACAAAATTCCTTCATCCTTCATGCAACACAAATCGATTCAGATTAAAAACAGTTAAGTTATCCCCTTAAAAGAATATGTGTTGATTCAGCAAATTTTAAATAAGTAGTTTAAACAAGCAGCAAAAAAATTACTTTTTTGAGTAAGTATTGCAATAGGGGAAACCGGAACACCCAGACAAACATAGGGAGAACAGGCAAACTCGACATAGCCAGGACCTTCTTGCTGTGAGGCGACAGTGCTAACCACTGAGCTCAGCACTCTTCATTCTCTTCATTAGCTGCAGCAGTAGGAATGTCCCGTCCAGACGTGGGTCTCATTTTCTAAAGCTAGTGTGAATAAACAGCAGGGTCATGTAGGAATGTCTGACACTTGACTGCAGCTTGTGAGTCGCCCCACGTCAGAATGATTTGTGGTACTGTTTTTCTGCCTAGAATGCAGCACTGAAGAGCACTGTATACAGAATCTTAATGGGGTTACAATGGAATAAACCCTAAATGTCAGTCAAATGTTTTCCAATTAAATTAAACAAATTAAAATAACACATTGCTAGAGAAAACTTAATACATGATTCTATTATACAATTTTGCCCAACAAAGACAAGAAATATAATAATAATAATAATGGTAATAATAATAATAATAATAATAATAATAATAATAATAATAATAATTATTATTATTATTATTATTATTATTATAGACCTAATAATAATAGGCATAATAATAATAATAATAATAATAATAATAATAATAGCCCTAATTATTATTATTATTATTATTATTATTATTATTATTATTATTATTATTAGGTCTATAATAATAATAATAATAATAATAATAATTATTATTATTATTATTATTATTATTATAGACCTAATAATAATAGGCATAATAATAATAATAATAATAATAATAATAATAATAATAATAATAATAATTATAATTATTATTATTATTATTATTATTATTATTATTATAGACCTAGTAATAATAATAATAATAATAATAATAATAATAATAATAATAATAATAATAATAATAATAATAGCCCTAACAATAATAGGCATAATAAAAAAAATAATAATAATTATTATTATTATTATTATTAGTAGTAGTAGTAGTAGTATCGTTGTTGTTCTTGTTCTTGTTGTTATACATTATTAATTAATTGATTGATATAAATATGTTTATTAATATTATTGTTATTATTTTTGTTATTATTAAAATACATGTTATAAAATAATGTCTGTAAGCGTATATACACCAAAGAGCCCTGTGACAACTACAGTGCTAATTAAATGAACATACTTGCACTTTTTTTCTCAAACATTTACTGATGAAACTGTATGGACAGAACAACTGAACAAACTCACTGACATTTCATTGGCTGAGGGAAGGGCTGTCAATCATGGCGACAGCACCGGCGCGCGCCCTGTCCGTTAAATGAGCGCTGCGTGACGACTGCGCGTGAACTCAGGAAACCCTGCTGGATTTACGTCCGACTTAATCGGCCCGGTAAGTGTGTGCGTGTGTGTTTAGGTTTCTTATTGAGGATACACTGGTAGTATTGTGTGAAGGTCAAAAATCTGATAGAAGAATATGTCGAATTTGTCAAAAGTTTTGTTCATTTGTAAGTGATTGGAGCTTCTCAGCTCATCTTCAAATGTCATTTGAGCTGCAGCTATGAACATGCCGACTTTTCCACGCATCCTGCGGATCGGTTGACATTTACTTTGGGAAAAGTGAGGATTTAAACTTTCACCTACTTCTTAAATTAGTCATAAAAATCTCCACGGTGACATTTTAAACTAATTTAACTGCACCGCAATTTAGATTTTCTATATTTATTCCTTGAAGGTATTTGCGTGGTCACAAAACCGAAAGTTGTGTTTATTTTTTCATTTATTTATTAATTGTGAGTTATTTTTTGTGGGTTATCTGCATTCTGATATACAGCGATAACTGTACAATTAGTAAATGTTTGTTGAGTCAGGATGTTGTTATGGGAGCAGATGTAACAAGAGATTTACATCTTAACTGAATGGTGATCAGATTAGAGGAGATTAGGAAATCTTCCTCCTGGCTAAAACTGACAGGGAAACTGACCATGTGCAGAAGTGACCTGTAAAGAAAATTAATATCATATCTAAAAGCCAATCAGTTTGTTAATTTTGCTACATATCTGTGATGTAACCTGTCGCTGTAGCTCAAACGTTTTGTAGCCTATTTATTTTTATTTTAAATCTAAATTCAGTTTTCATATTCTGTTTGGGCCATATGTGGCATGCATGTATGCAATTCTGTGAGGTTTCAAACCTTGACCTCACTTTATAGGCAATGAATTAAAGCACAAATGGATATAAATAGTCATAAGGGTATTTATCAACTTTGTTTAGCAGTGTATCAGTTTGGTTCCTTTCCGAAAGATATGTGAGACTGTCAGAGAACCAGGACCACCATCTCAAACTCTTTAGGCAATGTACCTCTGGGTGGCCTTTGCTAATTTTAGGCTATGCCTGAGTCTAGTGGAATTCTGGAGCATAAGGGTTTACCTAACTCACCCATAGGTCTGAAGATAGATATACAGATAGACAACGTAACTCTTTCTGTAATGGCACAGTAACAGTTTTATGATGAAAGCTTTGTCAGGTTTATGGTTCAGTCAAAACCTGAGGCGAGTGGATACAACTTGATATCTGTTGAAATTATTAATCAAATTCTATCTGACAACGTTTGAGTTGCCTGGGCCGATGAAAATTTTCTATAGGTCTATATATGTCTTTGCTATTTTCAGTCAGTCAAACAACCTGATGAATAAAATGAATCACAGTTTCCACAAACATATCAAGAAGCACGAATAATTTTGACATTTGGTAATTTTAAGAAATCAAATCAGCATAGTAATATGATTTCTGAAGGATCGTATGACATTGAAGACTGAAGTAATGATGCTAAACATTTTACTATGCCATCACAGGGATGTGCATAAAATTTTTCAACATCTTGACATTTTTTTTTATTAAAAATATCTTACAATAACTTGCAGATTTGAAATGAGGGGGATAAAAACAACAGAGATTATCAACCCCAATGACCCCAAATATTTTTATTTTAATTATTACTATGATTTTATTGTGTATTGATATTGGTTGCCTATTAATACAGTAGTTAACACCTTGGTCTGTGAATGGCAGCTTTCAGAATATGCTAATGAGCTGAACTTTGCTGTGAGTTGAGGACAGTGATTGAGTATAGCTCTATGTGTAAAGCAGATGAGCAGGCTTGTGTTGAGTCAGCAGGATACTGTCTATATGAAACATGGACAGAGACTGGAAGTCTGGAGTCCTTCTCACATCTCCTGGGAAAAGAAAGAGCAGCCTAGAAACCCACAGACCATGTTGTCACTACAACATGACAGTCTCATATTTCAAAGTACCTATGTCAGTCAGAAATTTAAAGGTACTGGATTTGACTGAAGGTCTATCAGATCAGGTTAAATTTAAATTCATTTTGATTGCCTGTGTATTTTAAGCCAGAAAGAATAAACTTGCATGACAACATTGTACAAAAAAGTAGAAAACCTTTTTTCTTTTGCAATTTTCACGTTTTACATGGAGACGGAAAATGTTGTTCAGTTGATCCCCATTTACACAGATCTGCAAAACTGACTAAAAACACAGTATTTTGCATCAGACCAGTAGGTAGCGATGTCAATTTCAGACACATACTGTACACATCTGCTCACATACAGTATACAGTCTTGAATGCAGTTTGTCATTGTTGCTTTAGCACATGTATCCATACAGCAGTGCACATAACTCACTTTCAAAAAAATTCAAGCCAACAAAATTAATGTCATATATAAAACTATGGATACAATTTGTTGTTAATATCTCAATAAAAGTTATATTAAAAAATTTAGATCAATTGATATTTATAATAATCACAATAAAGGGCAAATACTTTTTCTTTTGGGTGGCACTGTTGCCTCACAGCAAGACGATCGCTTGTTTGAGCCCCGACTGTGTCAGCTGGCATTTCTGTGTGGAGTTTGCATGTTCTCCCTGTGTTCGCGTGGGTTTCCTCCGGGTGCTCCGGTTTCCCCCCACAGTCCAAAGACATGCGGTACAGGTGAATTGAATAAACTAAATTGGCAGCAGTGTATGTGTGTGAATGTGAGAGTGTATGGGTGTTTCCCAGTACTGGGTTGCAGCTGAAAGGCCATCCACTGTGTAAAACATATGCTGGATAAGTTGGCAGTTCATTCTGCTGTGGCGACCCCTGATGAATAAAGGGACTAAGCCCAAGGAAAATGAAATGAAATTAAAGTTGTAAAAACTAGACAGGGTGACGCAGTGGTGCTGTAGGTAGTGCTATCGTCTCACAGCAAGAAGGTCGCTGGTTCAAGCCTCGGCTGGGTCAGTTGGCGTTTCTGTGTGGAGTTTGCATGTTCTCCCTGCGTTCGCGTGGGTTTCCTCTGGGTGCTCCGGTTACCCCCAAAGTCCAAAGACATGCGGTACAGGTTAAATGGGTAGGCTAAATTGTCCGTAGTGTATGTGTGTGAATGAGTGTGTGGATGTTTCCCAGGGATGGGTTACGGCTGGAAGGGCATCCGCTGCGTAAAAACGTGCTGGATAAGTTGGCAGTTCATTCCGCTGTGGCGACCCCGGATTAATGAGGCGAGGCTCGAACCAGCGACCTTCTTGCTGTGAGGCGACAGCACTACCTACTGTGCCACTGCGTCACCATAATGCAATTCACAACCGGAAAACACTTGTGAATCACAAAATACAGAAACTGTTAGTTAACAGATATTTTTTTTTTACAGTGGATCCTAACAGCAGTATTTTCAAGAGTTCACACTTAGCTGATGATTGATAATAAAGCGTGTTTGGCATGCTGTCCCGGGAGAGAGCCCTGAGCTCAGGATATCCTTGAGCCCGGGGCTTCCTCCCGTTTGTAGGGCGACAGGAGAGTCTGAGCTCAGGTGGTCTCGAGAACTCCCCTGCTGTGAACTACTGTATATATCTGGCTAAGAGTTGCCTTAGAATGCTATTTTGATTAGTCAATTTTCCTATTGTGCCTGTTTTTGAACGGTGGGAGGAAACCGGAGAACCCGGGGAAAACCCACGCGAACACGGGGAGAACATGCAAACTCCGCACAGAAACGCCAACCGGCCCGGAGGGAAACGGACCAGCGACGTTCTTGCTGTGAGGCAACAGTGCTACCCACTGGCCGCCGTGCCGCCCAATCGGAGAAGGGGAGGAGTAGGGGTGGAAGGGGGGGGATTCTTCAGACGAAGATGACTGGAGCAAAGCGCTCTGGTAATTTATAGTGTGTCTGTGTTCATCTGATTGGCGCAATATGCGGAGTTAAGTGATACCAGCTTAATCATAAGTGTTCAATCATAAGCACGTGATCCTCTCGAAATTAGTTTGTAACCAAACGACACTTTGTACAGTATAGCAGAAATTAGATAATGCAATTGCACAAAACACTATAACTGAATAACAAAAGTAATGTAAATGTATTGAATAAAGTGCATTTTATCTAAACTATTATCACTGCAAAAAAAAAATGGTTTTGTGTATGACTGCTACCTGCACTATAGGTGAATTGAGTCAACTAAATTGGCCGTAGTGTATGTTTTTGAATGTGAGAGTGTATGGGTATTTGCTAGCACTGGGTTGCAGCTGGAAGGGCATCCACTGTGTAAAAACATATGCTGCATGTCCACTGTGGTGACCCATGATGACTCTTCACAAAACTATACAAGAAAACCTTGACATTACTAGAAAATTCATTAAAATATTTCTATGCAATATTGTTTCATAATCCTGCATTAAACTGATGTGGCAATAGCAGGAGGACACATCTGCCCTATTTCAAAAGATATTTAACTATAAACTGCATGGGTGAATGAAGCATGAAGATATTTTAGGGATAAGCTAGCCTTAGGTCTTGGATGGCTATGAAACCCCGCTGTGTCTACAAGGGGTCACACACTTGGACACGGGCAGCCAAATGCTGTCAGGCAGATTATTTATGGTGCATCACAGAGACTGTTTTACCACCACTGCTATTCATGGAAGCAGTGATCTTTAGAAAGCAGGAAGCAAGTGATGATGAATGGACTCCTGTAGCGAAATATCGGTGTCACCGTATGGAGTTTGACCTATATCTCCAAATACACTATCTGACTATCTCACTATCTGGATGATGATTTTATAGTGTCACATAAAGGTAACTGTTTGTATATTTTTTATTTTATTATTTAGAAGCAGGATGGAGGAAACTGAGCTCTTAAAGGAACGTCTTCAAGCTATTACGGTAACCTGCTTTTTTCAGGGCTCTCTGAAAATATTGATTCTGATTGTTTTTGTATAATGATATTTTAGGATATTTTTACGTGACTACAATGTATTAAAATGACAATTTAAAATTTTTTAATAAAAAAAAGTCACACACAAGCTACAGTATTGTCTTTGTTCACACTGATCAGTGAAATCTACAAAAAAAAATGCTGCATTATAGATACTAAGCCAGTAGTTGGCAATGCCACTGTAAAAAAATACACAAGATGTGTAACAAATTCATCAGACTAAAATTTGATCGTTTCAAAAACGTACAATTGCATATTCAAACCACCCAAAAGTTGTTGTTGGCTAAATAAATAATAAATAAACACTAACCGGCCACTTTATAAGGTACAGCCGTCCAACTGCTTGTTAACGCAAATTTCTAATCAGCCAGTCACATGGCAGCATGCCTTTAGGAATGTACATACTGTATGGTCAAGGTGATCTGCTGCAGTTCAAACTGAGCATCAGAATGGGGAAAAAAAGGTGATTTAAGTGAAAGTGGCATGATTGTTGGTGCCAGACAGGCTGGTCTGAGTATTTCAGAAACGGCTGATCTACTGGGATTTTCACGCACAACCATCTCTAGGGTTTACAGAGAATGGTCCGAAAAAAGTAAATATCCAGTTCTGTGGGTGCAAATGCCTTGTTGATGAATGGCCAGACTGGTTCGAGCTGATAGAAAGGCAACAGTAGCTCAAAAAAACTCGGTTACAACCGAGGTATGCAGAATAGCATCTCTGAACACACAACACGTCCAACGTTGAGGCGGATGGGCTACAGCAGCAGAAGACCACACCGGGTGCCACTTCTGTCCACTAAGAACAAGAAACTGAGGCTGCAATTTGCAAAGGCTCACCAAAATTGGACAATAGAAGATTGGAAAAAGGTTGCCTGGTCTGATGAGCCCATTAGTACCAATTGAGCATCGTGTCAACACCAGAACTCAACTCAATAGAGCACATTTGGGATGTGATGGAACAAGAGCTTCGCATCATGGATGTGCAGCCGACAAATCTGTAGCAACTGCGTGACGCTATCATCTCAGTATGTACCAACATCTCTGAGGAATATTTCCATTACCTTGCTGAATCTATGCCACAAAGGATTAGGGTAGTTCTGAAGGCAAAAGGGATCCAACCCCTGTACTAGTAAGGTGTACCTAATAAAGTGGCCGTTGAGTGTATATGATATGTATATTTTTTGTAGTTAATAATAACAGCATTCATTTGTATATTTGATCATTATGGCAAGTGTCTCTTCCATGTCACTATTTGGGTTTGTGTGCATTTACCCACAGAATAAGAAGAAAATACAAGAAGAAATTGCCCTTAAACGGCTTGAGATCGACAGAGAGAAACTGAAGCTTCAACATGTCAAGGTACCTTCTTCATGATAAATGTGTAATAATTTCCTATTCGTTAGAATTTTTTTTATGTTATAGTTTGATTTGCTTGTATTTAATGCATGTCTGTGTGTCGTTCATAGAAAAGGTCCATGCGAGATCTGTGGCTCATGGATGGGATGAACAGCAGTACTGCGCAGGAAACTCAAAAAGCTCTTGAAGATGCACAACAAGCTAAAAACCTCAAGAGCAGCATACACCGGTAAGACGTTGCAACACAGGCTCATTGTAAAAATGTACCTCTGTATACATTTCTGGAGTTTGTGAATCATTTAGCCAGAGCTACTTATGGTGCATTTTGTCTTTAAAACGAATGCTACTGGGCGGTCTGTTTTTTTTTTTTTTTGCGCTACCAGCTCTCCACTTACCTCCGTGTGGATGGCTTTTCCACTCTTACTAGTTTGCCCAGTAGCTCGCTGTGTACATTGGTGGACTTGAGACACAGAGAGGAGTTGACCATGACGATGGGGTTAGAGCAGAGCCAGCCCTCCCTATAAGCAAACTAAGTGGTTGCTTAGGGCCCCACCGCCACTAGGGGGGGCCCCACAACTTGCTAGTTGTCTGAGCCGTTTCCTTGCTGAAATCGTTTTATTTGCATTTTACAAATTATCTTCCTTGACAGTGCTTTGGTATTTAAATATTTATACATTTTCACTGTAAAGAAAACAAATTTTTTGATTTTATTAAAGTTGAAATTGTTTTTGCGTGAAGGTCATGTGATCAACAGGAAGTTCGCAGCATCTAATTTCTTGTATGTGCTCTGTTCTCACGGTTTGAGTTTGCTCTTCCAAGGTAACCTGCAAGACCGACCAGTCACCACAAGAACGGGAATCCATACACAGACACAGACATTGCCTTTGCTTCATTGCCTGCCCCATTATATACCTAATTGATTTTGGAAATTGGACCACAAAATGAAACAAATCTAACATTTTTCTTCAGGCGTAGAAAAACTGAGGGGAGAAATTATGACGAGAAGAGACAAGCACAAAACTATTTTTAGCATTGCTTTTAAGTGCTAAAGATGATGTTAAAGACAATCTGGTAGTACATATATTGAAAATAGGCAATTACTAATAAGCAATAAAAGCACTGTGGGCCAATACTCCACTATGTAGAGCAAGGGAGGACTCCAAAATTATTCTGCTTAGGGCCCCCAAATGTACAGGGCCAGCCCTGGGCTAGAGTCCGGCGAAGAACGGTTCCAGAAACCAGGTAAAACTAAAACAAAAGGCAAAAAATAAAATAAACAAGTAAATAACAGGGTGAGAATGTGGTAAGATCTGAAAACGTGGTAAAAATCAGGCGAGGGCTTTTCTTTTTCTGGATTGCTTTTGAAAACACTGTCGGTTTGGTATAGGGAAGGGGGTGATCGGGTCAATCAGGGCTTTTGAAAAACACTATCGGTTGGATTTAGGGAAGGGAGTGGGTTGGGTTTTCAGTTGGTCAGTCAGTCAATCAGTGAGTTAGTCGACAGCGGCCTCTGGTGGCAGGAATGGCACCCACAAGAGAAATCTGAAAAAGCGTACACAGCGGCCTCTGGTGGATTCGCAAAAACAAAAACTGCAAAAACCGTAGCTTCTGGGACGTATTTCAGGATCTTCAGAAATGTATACAGGGGTACATATCAATAATGAGCCTGGATTGGACATGGGAGATTAAAGTTTTTACTATACTACAGTATTAATAGTACTATTGTACATATAGTATCATTTATATGATCTATGGCTATTTGATTTAAAAATACCATATAGAGCAATCCTAGAAATACAAATTTACTATGTTAGTTTTGTTAATGAATGTCGATTAGATTAGGGTTATAATGGAAAATCATGTTTTCTGGTATCTTCTGAATACTGTGAATATATTTTCAGACTTTTAAAAGTCTTTTGTACTGAACTCAGTGAACTTCAGGGTTTGCTTGATGTTTCTCAGCAAATGCCACGTGCCCTGTGGTGCCCTAATGAAATCTATTAGAGTGAAGTATGAGGCAAGAGCTGTGCAATGCTTCGTAACCGCATTTGCATTGTAGTAGCAATGAAGTCAGAGGAAAATGCTAAAAAAAGCTGTTCCCATGTCCTTGAAAAGCTGCTACATGCAGGTCACACCCTGGCACAAATTCTGCCGCCGGGTTCATTCTTGGCCAGCGTGTTTAATGATTCAGACTGATGATGATTCTGACTCAGCATCAGGAGGACATTTAAACTTTTACTCTTAACCCCTTCATACCTGAATTATCTCCCAGATTTCTCTGTTCTTAAGGCTTTCATTAATAAAACCAAATTAAAAATATATAATTTAAAATGTCAGTAATCTTTAACAGTTTTCTTTTACAGTTGTACTTTAAAAACTGTGTACCAGCATGAAATGAAAAATAAAATAATTCAAATTGCTAATCTTCAATTTAAATTTATTCTGAAGATTACAAATGTTCGAGTTTTTGTGTTATAGGGTGTGAATTATTAGAACCCACTTTACATTATAATAGAGAGACATTTAAAGGGATACAGTAGTTCTGCCAAATATTTATGTTCTGCCATAATTTTTTTTTCTCTAACCTTTTACTTGTTTCAAACTTTTATGGGTTTCTTTCTTCTAATAAACACAAATAGGCTATTTTGAAGAATGTAAAGTATGTAAATCAATGTTTACAGGTTTACAGCTTTCTTCAAAATATCTTCTTTTGTGTTTAATAAAAGAAAGAGTGAATAGTCAGTACATTTTCACCTTTAACATTTAAACCCACTATTCTTTATAAGGGACAGATATATTTGAAAACAAATCTGATTTACAGCTTGCAATTTTATAATTTATTTTATCCTTCTCTTTTTCCAGTGTTTCCCCTACCATTATATAAGGGGGCGCCCCGCCCTCCCAATGGCTGTACCCACCCCCCTGGAAGTCACGTTAATTGTATTATCTATATAGCGCCAGATCACAACTTCTTTAAAAACACAAGCTATATAGCCATATGTAATATTTTATTTACACAACAGCATGTCATTTCTGTTCTGCGCTCACATCACTGCAGCTAAAATATATACAGATGCAGACATCCCAAGTCTCTCGAAAGTTCCGGGAGTCTCCCGCAAATGCATAGAGACTCCCGGATGCCCGCAAACGAATGATAATCTACCGGAAATCGCACGTTTCCCGCCTGGTCCTCAAATATGTCCCGCATCCCTCCCCGCTCTTCAGATACGTCGCACACGTGCCATGCTGTGATCTGTGAAGCGAGCGGACCTATGTCCTCTATCTAGTGTCTAGTTATGACCTCTCCCGGAGGCTCTGCGTGTCTTCCGCAAATTCATACCGGCTCCGTGATCCCCCAAAATGAATTAAAATACCCGGAAATCATGGTGATGAGAGTGAATGAGCAAGTGAACAGATCGCGAGAGGCACAGTGATGGTCTAAACATTACATTTGATTGGTTAAATGAATAGAGCAGTAAAGATACGCGAGTGCAAACCTCCCTCTCTCTCTCTCTCTCTCTCTCTCACTCTCTCTCTCATTGAGGGATCTGCTGTCAATAGTTGGAGACAAGCAAAATATTGGAATGGTCCTGCATGTATTTAGGCCTTTTTTACATATAACAACTGAAAGTTCTGTGTTTTTGACAATATTACAAATCTTATATTACAAAATATTACAAAAGCTGGCTGGAATTATTAGATAAACCTTTTTTTTAACATAAATATTTAATAATATAACTTCTTGTAATACACTCATTGCTATAAGAAGTAGTTTATAGGCCTATTTTCTTTTAGTAAAGAAGTATTAGATTTATAGATGTGCATTTTTACAAATTTTCATCTTTCATCATTTGCAATGTTTCCAAATTGCATTGTTTGTCATTTTTCTTTGGCGGTTCATTCTGCTTTGGTGACCCCTGATAAATAAGGCACTAAGCTGAAGTAAAATGAATGGATGAATTATTTTCTGTAAAGCTGCTTCTGGTCATGACATGTTCACATCTAAATTTTTATAAGAGACATGTTTAATAAATGTCTCAAGAAATGTTCTTCCAGAAGCCAATAAAGATACATTGCAGTGACAAAAGCTGCACAGTTTGTGAATAAAAAAAGATATAAAATAAATGTTCATTTATAATTTACAAACGGTTGTACAGGTCAAATAGTTTTCAGTTATTTACTGCTGTCATTAAAAGCCACGGTGCGTCTGAACAGTCACCCCCCCCCCCCCCCCCCCCCCCCCCCCCCCCCCCCCCCCGAACTGTAAACCTAGGGGAAACACTTTTCTATATATTGTAATTAATGAAGTATTGGCAAATATAGCAAAAAATGTGAATACAACCATTGAAAACGTTGTGCTGCTATGCTTACTTCAGGATATTTCACAAATTACAACATGCAGAGCTTTACTGTCCTTTGATTGGATGAGAGATGTTCAATTTCAGGGACAGCAGGCTTTAAATTGGGTGAAATGCCCTAGAAGCAAAAAAACAATAAGAAAAAAAACTTGTCCAATAGTATCTGGATGCAGCCTTGATTATGCAGGCTAAAACTGCAAGTCTCGAACTTGCAATGTCAGACGCAATGCCACCCCTAACGCACGGTTAGGGATGGGGTAAGGTACGTGCATTAAATACCATTGCATTCAGATCAGATTGCAACTGCACCAGGTCTGCATCCAGACCTCTCTCATGTGATGTCCACTAAAATGGCTGAAGGGTCTAAAAGGGTTGTTTAAATTTGCCTTGATAACGCCATAACAGCTTACTATGCTTATACAGTCAATTATTGAGTGTACTAAGTGTAAACAGTGAAAATGTAAAACTGTAGAATGGTTGGGTTTAGGGGTAGGATTGGGCAAAGAGGACAGAATATACAGTCTGTACAGTATAAAAATGATTACTTCTGGGAAGTCTCCAAAAAACATGAACATGAAACATGTGTGGATGCATGCTTGTTTGTGTGTGTGTGCCAGGTGAACTCTAGAGATCATCAGATTGTGGAAGTGTTGTTTAAACAATAATTGTGCCGAATTCTCTGTAGGATAGAGAAGGAGATTGAAGCATTAGAGAGGGAGGAAATGAACATCTCAACAAATGAAGGGCTGATTCTGAAGAGGCTGAAAGTTGTTGAAAAGTCTCCAGAGGACATCATTAAGGTATGGTGGTTTTGATGTGGCTAAATTTACATGCTCTATGTGAATGTAAATATTTACTGGTACATGATTATTTCTGTATCTTTACAGGCAGTGAATTCAGACTTTGCATCAGGTAAATACTGTAAACCTGACTATTACAAATATTCCAGAATTTATTTTGAGTGTTGAATTATGGTTTCTGATTATTTTTTCGCTGTTTTTGCAGAGCCAATCTATATCCATTCAACAATTCCAAATATGCTAAAGCCTAGCACACCTCTATTAAATCAAAGGAAGAGACAAGACTTGGAAACTGAAGCAGAAAATGACAAAGCCAAACCCGGTAAACATTTCAGATCGTTTTCAATATATATCTATACAGTATTATACCGTAGGACTGCAAAAAAAATAAGGGTTTCCTAAAGTGAGGTTCACAGATTCTCAGATTTGGGGTTCAAATTCTCAGGAGTTGGTTGTTTGGTTGATTAATTAAATAAACTGACCAAAGTTATCAAAACATAAATGTAAACATACATTTTTTTTAAAAAAATGAATGAAATGCATATTAAAAAAAATCATTTATGAAGAACCAAAGAAAAGGATGTTTATCGGTGGCTTCTGAGCTCAAAGTTTGATCAATTTACTTTTCTATTGTAATATTGTTGACTGTTTTGATTTCTTTGCAGCACTGAATTTATAACCAACTACGCACAATTCTGCTGAGTGTATGTATACAAATCTATTGGCAATCGGAAACATTTTAAATAGTCATAACTGAAAAAAGCTATTGCTGAGTACACGCTCCCTAGCTGAATTCTGTATCTTCACTGAAATGATATACAGTGAGAGATTAATTCCACAGCTTCAGTTATTACAATGGGAGTTACCTTCAGCTGATTATGGTGACAAGAAATGCTAGTGAGAATTGGTTGGGAAAAAAGTCTTGATTTGAGCATCCGTATAACAAAAACAGACAACTAAGAAACAACTAAGAAATATGAGATGTTGTGTTAACACTTTTTATTATTATTATTAAAAGCTAAAGTGTGTTATATTTGTGCCACCAAACTGGGGAAAAAGTTAACCAAACAGCATTATCATATCAGTCCAGCTGTAATTGGGTGGTCAAACAGATTGCCCCTCCAAACTTACTCTAGTAAGTGAAATTAATGTTGAACATGTTAACTGTGCACATTAAAGAAATAGTTCACCCAAAAATAAAAAAAATCTGTCATGCTTGTTACTGTCCAGTGAGAGGGCTTTCAGCTCAGAAAGACACTCTAAGTACATGATTTTCCATATTAAAAGGAGTTTTTGTTCTAGCCAACACCTGAAATATATATTTTAGAAATGGCGTCTATTTAATGCAGCTGAACAACAGGATAAATGACAATGATCACCTCAGGTATACCTCATGTGCTTTAATTAGTGTTAAATGCTAATAACGTGAGTATGAAGGCCATTTTACATGACATTTATTGCCATACTACTGAAAGCAGCAGCAGATAGTTCACCTCAGATTTTAAAAATAAAATAAACCATTTTAAATTGAACTTTAGAACTGTGACTCAGTGCAAGCAAAACCTAATGTTTACGTTCATAATATTTATATTATTTGCTAATTAATAACCACCTCATGTGGAACTCTGAATCTGCATCTCATTTCGGAGGCTGCTACTGTCCACCAGAGGTTGCATTTTGGTCGTGGACACATACTTTGAGAGCCTTCCTGACTGAATGAATGAAATGAATGTTTTCCACAAAGGCAACCAGGGGTGCTGAAATATAATTGTCGGGTTAAAGGCGGGTTAAAGGGAACAAAACAAAGACAGACGTTCTGGCACGTAATGCACACTTTCAAAGCAGAATATCTGACTTTAGCATTGTTTTTCAGATGAACAAGAATGTTCACTTGGCATGTTTCTTAAATATCTGCAAACATATGATGGTATTTTTATGCTTTAGAAGAGTCAAACCCTTACATACAGCACCTTTAAGTAGAATAATTTGAAAGTGTGGAGAGCGGTATGCTGAAGTTTGAGAGAGATAACAGGGTAGAACATACTTGATTATTTATAAGGGTTTGTATTAGTGCTGATTGGACATTTATGTCAATGATGAATTAGCCATGTCAATGATCTGTGTATGCTCCTTATGAAATTAGCTTATAAAACTTCACTAAATTTGTATTGTTGGATGAACTATCCTTTTGAATGTGCACATATTAAAACATTCAAAAAATAATATATTTGACATAAATTCCATTTACAGGGCTCAAAATTGCAACCGTTTTGAAATGTTATCTATGCGACCTCAAAATATATTTGGGAGCATAAAAGTGCATAAAATTGTTTGCGTGCGACCAGTTTTCACAGCAAAATGTTCACTGCATGAGCGGATTTAGGAGACATTCACGCAGAATGCATCTTTGCACTTGAAACGCAGTTTAAAACTGTTGCCATGTCAACTTGCTGCAGTAAACAAAACCCGCAATGCTTGTCCCGCTCAGTCAACGCCTTCTGCCTTCAGATGACAGGAGAGCTACAACCGCGAAAATGTAAAGCGCTGAAGATGAGAATGAAAACAACACGGTCAGATTTTGTTTTAGAAACCACCTAAAGCAACAAATAATGGCACATCTGATTACTGATCGTGGTGAATGTTAATCCACAATCTACATTTGTCGAAGAGTGGATAAAAGACTTCCATTGGCTTCAAGTCCGCTATGAAAATAACTAAAGCATTCACTGTAAATTTTCAGGTAACTGTTTGCCACATCTTCACATTTTAAGCACGAGATGTTCTGTTTAATCCTTCATTTAATCGCCAGATGCTGTCAGCCGTGCAGCTATAAGTAAAAGTTAACACCACGTACACCATTGCAAAAGGGCTTGCATTGACTAAGATTAAACTAATATTGCAGCTCATGAAAAGACCGGTATTGCTATTAAAATGACGTATACAAATAATAAGGTATATGTCAAAAGCATCTGTGCAATATCAGACATCACCCGTGAGAACACAGCACATTAACAGATTTATTCATGTCTAGTAGTGCGTGCAGGGCCGGTAAGGGGTCCGTCAGTGTATCTTTTGGTCACTCAATTATGTTATAAAAATGTTTTTTCTTGTGATAACGGGATTTCGTTGAGACATATTTTCCTCACGCAAGCATATATATTTTTGCTTGTTAGTTTTATTTTAATTAGTGTTGATTTCAAATGCAATAAATCTGTTTATATAAAACTTAGCAACGGTGGGTGCGACTAAATTTTGACTGGTGCGCCTAAATTTTTAAAGTTAGGAGCACCAGTGCTACCAAGCAAAAACGTTAATTTCGAGCCCTGATTTATCTCTTACAGCTTTGTTTGCCATGGAAATTAACGTTCAGAAAGACTTGCGCACTGGTGAAAGCCAAGTTCTCTCATCCTCCACCATTTCTCCTCAAGAGCTCCAGCAGAGGGGCATCAAGGTCTATGATGATGGCCGAAAGTCTGTCTACGCCCTGCGAACAGACGGCCACCAACCTGGAGCCAACGGAGTAGATGAACTCAGTCCGGTGGAGGTCGAAGAGCTGCTCAGACAGGCCTCGGGAAAAAAGAAAAGGTGTAATCAAATAAACCCTTCATACCCCTACAGCATGCCCCATCAACTACAATCACCCCCTGAAAACCACAAATCCAATGGAGGTCAAGATCCCTACAGCGTGGACCTATCTGCATGGCCTGAGCTTGTGTATAATGATGGCGTGGGCTATCCAGAGGATGCAGGTCATCGACTTCCTCTTTTGCCAATGCCGAATTATAACGACAGACCAGACAAGTACTTTCACAACACCAACTGCAGCCATGAGTTACACAGAGGAGAAAGGCCATATCACAACCGGGGAACGAGGCATTTGGATCAAGACATCAGAAACAATAGCTCGTGTTCGGCCTACTCTGAGGACTCCAAAATCAGCGTCCTGAACGCAATGCCATCGGACGAACCAGTCACTATGATCTTCATGGGCTACCAGAATGCAGATGATGACAGTCAGAGCTTTGAGGGATCTGTTCGAGCTGAGCTGGTGATCATTGGGGATGGAGATGATGATTCCAGTAGGATCTGTCAAACCAATCTGAACTCCAATTCAAACAGAGGTGGCGTAGAGGACGGAGCAGTTACAGGTACCCAAAAGAGCAGAAAGGTCAAAAGAAGGCACAAGCACTGCTGTGTGTTGATGTAGTTCCACTAACACTCTTTCAGATCTTCTGTGATGCAGCTTCTAACCAGACTGGCTTCCTTCCGCTTTGCATGCTGGGTTTCGGTTTTTCAGTGTCTTAACAAACTTGCTTTCTGTCCTTCTTGTTGGCTGATGATGATCAAAAAAGGTTGTTGTATATGTGTAGCTTTTAATCATGGGTCTTCAAGTGGGACATATTATTATTACTTAAAAGAAGGGTTTTGACCACCCCCTACTGGACATTTAAGGTACTGTACTATATATTCGGGTTACTTTCAGTTTTTCTCAGAAAAGTAACAAAAGTAACGCACATGGAGATTATTTCTGGGGCTAATTTAAACGAAATATATGTTCGCAAGTGCTCTATTCTTGCTAAAGCTAGATTTTTTGTAAATATTCATGGGTCATTAGTAGGCCCACACGGAATCTGCGCGCGCAGAATTCCGCAGATTTTCACAGATTTTTGGGCCATCATTAATTCTGTTTATTTACTTAAAGTGAACTATTTGCAGTTAATCTAATTGGATTTGCATTTTAAACATTAAATACAAGTTTAAAAGATATTATTTTTTATTTAACATATTAAGGTTTTAGTTATGATACTCCCAAAATAATTCCGCAGATATCTGCATTTTTACCAAAATTCTCCGCAGAAATAGCAAAAAACGTCCGCAGATTCCGTCTGGCCCTAGTCATTAGATTATAATCTGTTTTATTCCACCTGTATTGTGTTGTACAAACACTTCTTCATGGCTTACACGTTATGCTGGTGATGTAAATATGATAATATTCAATTCAAATTGTCCCTTTAATAGATTTTCCTAATATGCATATTAAGAATGGTATAAAAATATATCTATACTTTTCCCCTCTTTGTTGTAGTTTTACAAAAATATTATGATATGATATTGAGAAGAACAATTGCCAGTAAAGTCACTAAAGTTACCCAAACTGCATTCTGCTGTCTTACGCTATCTGTTAAACTTTTGGTGAAGCAACAATTGATTGGGACAGAATAATAATAATAATTATTATTATGCCTATTATTACATTGTAGTATTTTCATAGCATCTTAAACTACCCCTTCAATATGTACAATAAGAAACAAAAAAGAGCTTTGATACTCAGGGGAAGAATGTCTGAGTGCATCAATTACATCATGAATTTTCAGTCACTGATATGGCCCCACGCCAATTTCAGTTTGAGACCCCTGACTTAAAGTAATAGTTTATCCAATATAGATCATTTATTCACCCTTAAGTGATTTCAAAGCTTTATGAGTTTTTTTTGTTTTGTTCTGTTGCACACAGAAGAAGATGTTTTGACGAAAGCTGTAAACCTGTAACCATTGACTTAGGAACAACTATTATGAAAGTCAATGGTTACAGGTTTTCCACATTTTTCGAAAGAACTTATTTGTGTTTAACAGAAACAAGACACTGAAACCAGTTTGTGACAAGTGAAGGCTGAGTAAATGACAGAATTTTCAGTTTTGGGTGAACTATGCCTTTAATTTCAAGTGATTTTGGAGAAAGATCAATAATAATTGACCTAAAAGCGAAGCTAAAGTTCTAAATAGTTATACCGCTGTTCTAAAATTTGCTGTCCACTTTTTTGCTTACCAAGTCTTCATTTATCTAATCATAAATAAATGTAATAAATGTATTAGTGAAATTGTATCACATTTTTAAAATATATTTTTATGTTAATGTAACAATTTTTTAATATTATTATTATTTTAAAATCTATTTGAATCATGTAATTGCAAATTTAAATTTTAATTCAGTGTTACACGATCCTTTAGAAATCATTCTAACATGATGATTTGCCACTTAAGAACATTTCCTCTTAATCATTATTGTCTTTGTAAGACTTACTAATTTTGTTTGTCATCTTTTCTTTTGATCAATTAATGAACAGATGTATTCATTTCTTTCAAAACTAAATCTTTCTGAGCCCAGTCTATTGAACATCACAGTCCCTCCTTTATGATATTTTAATTTCACTCAATAAAGTGATTACACGATTCTGTACATTAGAATTGTTATTATTTCGATTGATTTGCAATGCAAGCTTCTTAATTAAGTAAATATATTAATATGGACCCATAAACATGCTAATACTTGTCTGACCTACAGTAGATAACGACAATCAATGTTATAAAATACGTATATTATCCATTAAAGTAGGGGTGTCCAAACTCGGTCCTGGAGGGCCGGTGTCCTGGAGTGTTTAGCTCCAACCCTAATCAAACAAGCCTGAACCAGATAATCAAGCTCTTACTAGATATACTCGAAACTTCCTGGCAGGGGTGCTGAAGCAAGTTGATGCTAAACTCAGCAGGACACCAGCCCTCCTGGATCGAGTTTGGACACCCCTTAACTAAAGCGTCCTTGAGATAGCTTGAAGACCCCTGTTTTAGAGTTTTACCTCCCTCTAGTGGACATTCACATGTTTCAAAATACATACAATATGAAATCACCGCTTTTCATTTTCACCTGCATGCCAAACTTGCTATACTGTTCTTCTTTTTCACATTTTGCATGTTGATGTCTCCTCTTCGGCTTTGACACTTACAGTAATTAGCATGACAGCATGTCATCTACTTTGATATATGAATTCTGCATTTCTGTCACTCATCCTCTTTATTTTGCTTTGGTTTTATGCATGTGTTCTGTGATGAGAGATTAACCTTTTGTAATAAAACTGACTGAATGAGTCTTGTGCTTTGCCTGTTTAATATACTTATTAATATTCTAAATTCTTAAATAATACAGTCATGTCAATTATGTCTGTACTATCAGACATAATTATATGTTATAATTCTGTTATGTGCTGTTTTTTATGTTATTTATTTGGCAATTTTAGCATTTCACAATTATCTATTTTGTTTATGTTTAGTTACCAAGACACATTCATATTTTTTTGCGAATCTAATTATTTAATGCTAATTTATTTATTTTAATTTTGCACCAACACTAGTCATGCAAACACTGTAGCTAAATGTGTTTGTCAGTTCCGTTTTATTGTGAAATCCTGTTTCGTACACAAACACAGACATTGAGAGGACAGACAACTGCATTCATCAAGCGATGGTCTTACACACACTGTCAAGTTTTACAGATGACAACCATATTTGGATATGAATTCCCTAAATTATCATTGTCTATGTGTACGAAACATAAATCACTCTCAGAGTGCATTCTGGAAGTGTCTCCATTTCCCATAATCCCATAATAAAATTATTATTTATTTATTTACTTATGTATTACTTATATTACAATGTATACTGTAGGTTACTATACTGTAGATATGTAGTATGTAGAAGTGTGTGTGTGTGTGTGTGTGTGTGTGTGTGTGTGTGTGTGTGTGTGTGTGTGTGTGTGTGTGTGTGTGTGTGTGTGTGTGTGTGTGTGTGTGTGTGTGTGTGTGTGTGTATATATACAGGGAGTGCAGAATTATTAGGCAGGTTGTATTTCTGAGGATTAATTTTATTATTGAACAACAACCATGTTCTCAATGAACCCAAAAAGCTCATTAATATCAAATCTGAATATTTTTGGAAGTAGTTTTTAGTTTGTTTTTAGTTTTAGCTATTATAGGAGGATATCTGTGTGTGCAGGTGACTATTACTGTGCATAATTATTAGGCAACTTAACAAAAAACAAATATATACCCATTTCAATTATTTATTTTCACCAGTGAAACCAATATAACATCTCAACATTCACAAATATACATTTCTGACATTCAAAAACAAAACAAAAACAAATCAGTGACCAATATAGCCACCTTTCTTTGCAAGGACACTCAAAAGCCTGCCATCCATGGATTCTGTCAGTGTTTTGATCTGTTCACCATCAACATTGCGTGCAGCAGCAACCACAGCCTCCCAGACACTGTTCAGAGAGGTGTACTGTTTTCCCTCCTTGTAAATCTCACATTTGATGATGGACCACAGGTTCTCTATGGGGATCAGATCAGGTGAACAAGGATGCCATGTCAAAGGAAAGGAAGTTGCCTAATAATTATGCACAATATATATATATATATAAAAAATCATTATTATTATTATTTATTATTATTATCATTAAAGGGATAGTTCAAACTGAAAATTTTCATCATTTACACATCCTCCACTTGTTCCAAACCTGTTTAAGTTTCTTTATATTTTTGTTTAGTTACCAGTAGCCATGTTTCTATCCACCTACTATAATGCACATTTTGGAATGTGGCATTTAAATATACTTAAAGAAAATGCCAACAAGCAAATTATTTAGGAAAAAATGAAAAAAAATAATTAAAATGTGCATAGACTATGATAGAAACACATTTTCCAAATGAACTCTAGCATGCACATCAATAGTCATGTGATTTTGTTTTAACAGATCATTTGATACACTGTAAAACCCAACAGTCAACTTTATCAAATGAAATGAGTATAGTTAACTCAAAATTGACTAAAAGTTGAAGAGTTTTGTACTCAGTGTTGGAGGTAAAGAGTTAATTAAATACCTCATTACTTCAACTTAAAAAAAGTTCACAGTACTCGTTTAGATTCGTTTTTTTACTTAAATGGTTTGTAGCAATTGGTTTCCTCAAACGGTTTGAGTTGCCTTAACTTATTGGGTTTTACAGTACTCAGTTGGTTTGAGTTCTCTTCATTTATTGGGTTTTACTGTGCTCAAATTGCTTCGTTTACTCAAATGGATTAAGTTCACAGTACTCATTAGGATTAGTTTTTGAACTAACAGTAAATGGTTCGTTGCAATCAGTTTCCTCAAATGGTTTGAGTTACCTTAACCTTTTGGTTTTTACAGTGTAATAAAAGGAGCGCAATGGGATGGCTTTAATGGACAAACCAGCGGAAGACCTGACGGTAACACTTTATTTTGATGGTCCATTTGAGTATTAGTAGACTGTCTGCTTAATATCTGTTGATACAGACATTTAACAGTCATTCAACTGACATTTAACTGACTATAAGAAACTTTGCAAGTACATGTCAACTTACACTAACCCTAACCCCAACCCCAACCCTAACCCCAACCTAACAGTCTACTTATAATCTAATGATAATTAGTTGCAATGTAACTTAAATTCAACAAACGGACCGTCAAAATAAAGTGTGACCGACCTGACATTACACAACATATGAAATATAGTTTTGGTCATTCTAAAAATCCCTCAGCTAAAGCCCATCATAAAAGTGGTTCAGTATTATTACCATCATGAGCATCAGTGCTCCCAAAGTGCTGTCTAATGTCTCCAAAATCCATGAAATGTGTTGTCCTTGAAGACCTCAGTGACTTGTTGTCACTCAAAAACTTAAGTACGTGACTACAGTTGTTAAGTTTTTTCCTCCAGGGAATATACAGTAGCTTGACAGTCAATGTCGCTACTAGCTAATTTTTCAAAGTGAAGTGAAAAGTTTTCCTTTTAAACTCCACCGGAAATGTAACAGCAGAGTTTCCATAAGCAAATGACAGAATTTCTGAGTGATCTATTGCTTTAATGCTGAAAAATTGACTGATTACAATGTCCTCACCCACACAGATGTTGCATGAAAAGATAAGTGACTCACAACTTCTGATGCCACACTAACTTAAAGCCATTATGACGATATGTTGCTGCTATAGACTCGATATGAATGATGTCATGGTTTATGTCAAGAATAAGGGGCCGAACTCCTACACGTGACCCCATTTCTGTCATCTGTTCATTGAAGAATGTGCAATCCAGTCCTGTCAATTTCCTTCAGAAACGCGCACACACATTCACTCCAGTGGTGGGCAGATAATTTGCAACGCATGAGGCTTTTAAGAGGCTTTTAAGGAGGCAGTGCTTGAAACACTCTTATATAATCAATCTTGGGGATTATATAAATGGGGATGCTTGTTTCTCAGGACGAATGTCTTTAAGGCTTGAGTTGTTAAGATGAATCTTTTCTTTAAACTGATTGTACACAAATAGATTAGTTAGTGAGATGAGAGGTACTATATCAGTGAAAGCTAAATCCATGCTGTTTAAGAACTTGTGATTGTTTTGGAGAATAGAATTGAGCAGCTAAATCAATGTGTTTTTTCTCATGCTCTCCACAGAATTACAGATACAGATGGAGAAACTGGGACAAACCGTGTAGTGGTCAACATCCATTTGGTGGATCTCTTGCTGTAAAGGTAGTTAGACATCGACATCTTGGCAGTTTTGTGAAAATAAGTTGGAAATATTAACACTTCGGTGACATGATGGCTCAGTGGTTAGCACTGTCAAATCACAGCAAGAAGGTTGCTGGTTTGAGCTCGAGCTATAGGTCAGTTGGCATTTCTTTGTGGACTTTGCATGCTCTCCCCGTGTTCATGTGGGTTTCCTCCAGGTGCTCCGGTTTCCCCCACAAGTCCAAAGACGTGCGCAATAGGTGAATTGAGTAAGCTTAATTGGCCGTAGTGTATGTGTGTGAATGCAAGAGTGTATTGGTGTTTCCTAGCATTGAGTTGTGGGTGGAAGGGCATCTGTTTCGTAAAACATATGCTGGATAAGTTGGCGGTTCATTCTGCTGTGGCAACCCCTGGTTAATAAAGGGACTAAGCCGAAGGAAATTAAATTAAATGAAATATTAACACTTTTCAAGGAAAAAAAAAGTACTTTGAGGTGTGGACAGGTTTTTTTTCTTGCATGGGATGAAAAATACTTCTCTTGACTTTTCTTCTTAAATTTGTGACTTTAAATTTAGCCATATTGAATAAACTCAAAATTGCAGGTTAACATCTCATAAATTTTGGAATTGAGCAATGCAAATTGAATAAATGTTGATTTCTGAGTTCAAATGTTAACATAAAAATGTTTTTAAAAATTTGTTTACATCTTGCAATGTTGACTTTTGTTTATTCGCAGAAGGGCCAAAAAATAAACAGAGACAATTGTGTGAAAAACTTTATGTGAGAATTGTGAGAAATTTTAATTGTGACAACCTAAGTTCACAATTGCAGAAAACCTGAAATTCTGAAAAAAGAGCTAAAACAAAGAATTGCTAGAGAAAAAATAAAGAGCTTTTTTTAATGTTGATTTGTATATAGTTATAAAAAAATGTTGTTATCTTGGAGTTTGTGACTTTTCTCAGAATTTCAAGTTTGTCTTTCTCTTTTTTTTGTCACAAATATTAAAAGACATTAAACTGTCAGGAAAAAAGTCTGAATTTTGAGAAACTTCTTGCAGTACATTTCTCCAAGAATTGCACAAAAGTCAGAATTGTATGACAAACTCAGAACTGTGCAGTTAGCATTACAAGATAAGCTCTTTATTACATTAAGCAGGTGTAATTCTGAATAACAGATTAATAAATTAAAACTCATTACAGAATAACAGTCTATTTCTCACCATGACATTTTCATCATTCATTCATTTTCTTTTCATCTTAGTTGCTTTATTAATCTGGGGTCGCCACAGCGGATTGAACCGCCAACTTATACAGCATATGTTTAACAAAGCGGATGCCCTTCCAGCTCCAACCCATTACTGGGAAACATCCATACACACTCAATCACAACCATACACTACGGCCAATTTAGCTTATTCAGTTCATATAGCGCATGTCTTTGGACTGTGGGGGAAACCACAGCACCCGGAGGAAACCCACATGAACACGAAGAGAACATGCAAACTCCACACAGAAATGCCAACTGACCCAGCAGGGAATTAAATCAGCGACCTTCTTGCTGTAAGGTGACAGTGCTAACCACTGAGCCACTGTGTCGCCCGCCACGACAATTTGTTAACTGAAAAAAGGCAGGAACAGGCTTCTGTAGTGTACAGCCAATCATTTGTTACCTGTGCTCTTTCTTTAGTTAACAATAGTAAACATCATTTACAATGTTAGTAATGATGAATAAAAAACAACATTTGGAAAGCTATGATTAGACATTCATTCATTTTCTTTTCGGCTTAGTCCCTTTATTAATCTGGGGTCGCCACAGCGGAATGAACCGCCAACTTATCCAGCATATGTTTTTATGCAGCGGATGCCCTTCCAGCTGCAACCTATCACTGGGAAACATCCATACAAGCTCATTCACACACATACACTACGGCCAATTTAGCCTACCCAATTCACCTGTACCGCATGTCTTTGGAAACCGGAGCACCCGGAGGAAACCCACGCGAACATGGGGAGAACATGCAAACTCCACACAGAAATGCCAACTGACCCAGCCGAGGCTCAAACCAGCGACCTTCTTGCTGTGGGGCAAATCTGCTACCCACTGCGCCACAGCTTCGCCTATGATTAGACATTTAAGCATAAATAATAAACCTTCAAAAAAAGGAAGATACTGCTGTAATTTTTCAGAATATGGAGTTTTCTTTTGAGACGTGTAGTCTTTGTGAAACAGACTGACAATAAAACCTCATGATGTGTCTGTGTTTTACTGACAGCTTCTTGATATGCCTCTATTATCTGGACTAAAGAAGGAATTTGTCTGTCTTGTGTCTTTTTATATCAATACTAATTAGATGTTCTTGTCAGGGTCGTCACTGTTAGTCCTTATTTGCTGTCCAAGTGGACTTTTGTCTCTATTAAACACAAAAATAAAAACAAAGTTCCCACAAAAATGAAAAGTCAGCCTCATTTTGTTCAACTCTTTGGTCAAATGACTTATTTGTCCTCTGAAATATAACATTTTAAATGGTTTAGTTTAACATTTTAGTTGATATTTTTCATTTTGTTCACACCAAGGATAGTAACAATTAGGAAAATAAATAGATTTTGGAAGAAAAGTGTTTCAAATATAAAATAATATAAATAGTCCACCCCACTAAAACTATAACAAAAACAGCTGAAAAGAACAACATACTGTAGATGGAAACACTTACAGAATGTTGCTTTACAGCTGATGAAGGACAAAAATCTGAACAACCAAATGGAATACAAAACTGCAACAGATGCTGACAATGATAAATTATAAAAGAAATGTAGTTATATTGAGAATTGCTTAATTTATATATATATATATATATATATATATATATATATATATATATATATATATATATATATATATATATATATATATATATATATATATATATATATATATATATATATATACACACACACAGTTGAAGTCAGAATTATTAGCCCCCCTTTGAATTTTTTTCCTTTTTTAAATATTTCCCAAATTATGTTTAAAAGAGCAAGGGAATCTTCACAGTATGTCTGATAATACAAAAAAAATTTCAACACATTTCTAAACATAATAGTTTTAATATGTCTTCTCTACAACTTAATTGTTTTATGTTCAGTCCACTTACATTCATAAAAACTAACAAGTTAACTTAATTAGCTCATGTTGTTGTAGCAAAAATCTTTTTTTGTGGAACTCAGCGCTCAACTTTTTAGTGTATATCATTCATGTTTTTATACTGTGCCTCAGAATTTATAACTTAAGACATACACCACCTGACAAAGTCTTGTCATCAATCCCAGTTGTGAGAGCAACAAATAATAACTTGGCATCTAGTTCAACATTTGGAAAAGTGACAGAAGGTAAATTTTTCCAATGAATCATCTGTTGAACTGCATCCCAAGCATCACAAATACTCCAGAAGACCTATTGGAACCCACATGAACCCAAGATTCTCACAGACATCAGTCAAGTTTGGTGAAGGAAAAATCATGGTTTGGGGTTACATTCAGTATGGGGGCGTGCAAGAGATCTGCAGAGTGGATGGCAACATCAATAACCTGAGGTATCAAGGCATTTGTGCTGCCCATTACATTACAAACCACAGGAGAGGGCAAATTCTTCAGCAGGATAGCGCTCCTTCTCATACTTCAGCCTCCACATCAAAAGTCCCTGAAAGCAAAGAAGATCAAGGTGCTCCAGGATTGGCCAGCCCAGTCACCAGACATGAACATTATTGAGCATATATGTGGTAAAATGAAGGAGGCATTGAAGATGAATCCAAAGAATCTTGATGAACTCTGGGAGTCCTGCAAGAACACTTTCTTTGCCATCCCAGATGACTTTATTAATAAGTTATTTGAGTCATTGCAGAGATGTGTGGATGCAGTCCTCCAAGCTCATGGGAGTCACACACAATATTCATTCCTTTTCCCCTGCACCATCACTTTATATTCTATACTGTACATTATTTCTGTTAAGTGACAAGACTTTTGTCTAAGCAAAGTCAGAGCTTTCTGTCCTAATAAAACAAGTAAAAATCAATGCATGATCATATTATATTTTGGTAAAATAAGCGTAATCTAGAGGCCTTTGCCCTTCATATAAGCCACATCTGATACTAAATGATCAACTAGAAATCAAGTTATTATTATTAATGATAAATAATAATAATTCCTAAAACTTGTTTCTAAAACTTGGATATCTCTCTGGCCCAGATCTGGTCCACACAATCAGCTTTTGTTTGGCCCATTTGCCGAAGTGAATTACGGTAGATGATTGGACCAAGTCTGGCTTCAATACAAGGGCCAAACATGGACCATATCTAGGCCAAGTCTCAGCCAAGGTAGCAACCCATAACTGGGTCTGAACTGGGTCAGATATGTTGGTGTATCACGACTGCAATGAATCTGCTATGGGCGTGCTTTTTCTCGAAGCGACCCGATGGGTAGAATTTTTTTCTTTACTCAAAAATAATTGAAATGTATTTTAAAAGTGGGTCATGATAGGCCCACATATACATTTTTAACATCTGGTCCAAATACTACATTCGATATCTGGCCCAAGTCGTGTGTGCCGCCTTAAAGATGGTGCCACCTTTGCCAAATCCAGGCCATGTTTGGCCCACATGCTGTATACCAGTGCCGGACGAGCGCCTGCTGTGCCAGCTTTTTGCCAGATCCGGGCCGGAATTCTTTGCTACCTGGGTATTTTAGCCCTGTTAAGAGAAATTCAAACCAGACAAAGCAATGACCTTGAAATTTTGGATATATTAGGTTGTTCTCTCATTTATTTTTAATCTCCACGGTGTAAAAGTGCAGCTTTGGACAATCTGCTAAAAATTGTGTATTTACAAAAATCATTCTGATTTTCTTAGCAACATGAGGGTGAGTATATAAGATTTTTAACCAAATAATTGTATTATTTGGCTGTACTTTAAGAAACTTGAAAAAACTAACAGAAACTGGACAGAAAATAATGTTGTTTTCTTTTTCATTATTATTTCATCACTGTAGTCTTGTGAAAGCGATAGTAGAGTTATGTAAAAAGTCAGATTAAAGCTGATCCCTTAATACACTTAAGCCTCTGTATTTGATTCGGTGCACCGACGACTTACAGCAAACTGTCTGATAGCAGACGTCTGGTGCGAGCTCTGTTTTTTGTTTTTGTCAGAGCCATGAGAATTCTGTGCAAATATATTTTTAGACATGTTCTCCTATATGTGCCTGTGTGTATGAGAGAGCTTGTCATGTCTGTCAGTGGAGTTACTGTGCTGCCATTGGTCGAATCCCACGCATTCAATCAGAGCTTCTGTCACACACACATTCACACACTAACACACACACATACATGCACAGGAAGAAACGAGACCTCCAGTGTTAAAGCAGCTCCAGCACTCACAGTGAGTATTCACATTCTCAACTTTTCTATTGATGTCTATTGAATAACATGCTGTACTGTCAGACATCTGTCAGTTTGGGGATGGGGAGATGAGTCATTGTGCACCGGTGTCTTTTGACAGAGTTTAAAAAGGGGTCAGATTTACACGCTTTGCCACTTTTTTTTGTGTATTGTAGTGGGATGTTCATGAAAGCAGATGATAATTATGAGAGAGAAAGAGATAGATTATGCAATTTTTGTGTTAGCTTTTCAGTTTGTTGGAGTGTAGGATACTCGTGCTGCTTTTCCGTCAAGTGTGTGGGATGGAAGTGACAAACACAGAGGATGGGGGGAAAAGAGAGAGAGAAAAAAAACACACACAGGCAGTAAACAGACGGAATATCCTTCATCAAACTTACAGTTGGTTTTGTTTTTTTACCATGTCAGTCTGCAAGCAGATTTAAACTGGGAAGAGAGAGAAAAAAGAGCTCATGAACATCCAAAGATGTTTACCTTTATCAGTTTTGCAATCAGATCATCCCAGATGGGATAAGTTTGCATTAGAATGTTGTGCCACTGCCATCTTTAACCCTTTCAGAATTTCGTGATGAAGGCATTTGACTTGTAAGTTTAGTTAGATGGGGAAATTATTCAATGACTAAAGGTTGAATCTAACATCATTGCAGCAGAACAGAAGTGGCAGGTGAGTAATATTGAATTCTGGGTTATTCCTGGAAAAAAAAAAACATGTTGATGATACACATGAAGACTGATCAGGCTTAGAGTCTCAATGGAGGGTGAGATAAAAAAAAGTAACCACTAAACACCATTACTAACTTCTCTGTTTAAAATCAGATGTGGTTTGTCGATGCCAGCACAGATGATTCAGAGCAAATAAACCCTCAGGATTTTTTTCCCTAGAAAACACACACACGCACACCAGCAACGAGTTTTTATATGGAAGCCTTACATTCAGTGAAATACTAAAATATTTAGACCTAAATTAATATTTTGAGTCTAATTATTTGGGAAGCAGCCAGTTCGTCACCTTAGAATTATAATGTTCTATCTGACATTTTTGTCAAAATTGAGTTATTGACGTATTCTTATATGACAACTTATTTACATTATAGGATGTTTTTTTATAAGTTGTTTACATTTTAAGACTTTTTATTTAAAAACAAAAACAAATGTTACACACATACTGTTTGCTACGGAATGCAAAAACTTTAAAGCTCAATATCTCAAAATCCTTCAGAACGCAGATAGTAGCTTAATTCCAAGGTGTCGAGTTGTTTTTGTTAAATAAACCATTGATGGTGACTTAAACTCCTTCACTTGGTGTTGGAATTCAAACCATCCTGTTATTGTGCGATAACGGCTGATATGCATTATGCCTTATATGACTAAGTTAACACTTTATTTTGATGGTCCATTAGAGTATTAGTAGACTGTCAGCTTAATATCTGTTGATACAGACATTCAACAGACGTTTAACTGACTATAAGAAACTTTGCAATTACATGTCAACTTACACTAACCCTAACCCCAACCTAACAGTCTACTTATAATCTAATGAGAATTAGTTAGCATGTAGATGCAATGTAACTTAAATGTAACAAACGGACCATCAAAATAAAGTGTGGCCATGACGAATTCTAGAATTGTGGATATACGTCAAACATTTTCCATATTTTTTTTTCTTAAAGTGAAATGACATACAACAAATATGTACAGTATAATTTACAGTAAACTGAATCCATTAATAATGTAACATTGTATTTTTGTTAAAACCTTAACAGAGTTGACATCTTCAATTATTTTGTGCTTTAGCTATCTTCAAGCCAGCTAACCTCAAACCAGAGACCCCATGGCATGTATAAAAAAAAAAACTAAAAGTTTTATGTATTTTGATCCTATTATTGTTTTAAAATTGAATTCGAAATTCACTGAAATTTCACAGATACAGAGCTGACATATAATTAACCTGATGTATCCTAAGTATTTTGTACAATTTAATGAGAAAAGAATAATGACATGCATCAATACCTTCCAGAGGAAATTAAATCACTTGGAGTAATCAATAAGTCCCATGTTTTATTGTCATTCCAATTTATTACCAGAGTTTACCATATTGTAGATAATGTATCTTATGCATTGTAAGATAATGTATTTCTGTAACTGAAATATGTTTCTTGCAAATGTTTATAGAATTTAGTAGAGTAGACACACTAACACACAATATTGTGTGTGTATATATTAAAAGTAGTTAATAAAATAAAACAATTAAAACATACGAATTGAAAATAACTTTGAAGTGGTCGGTTGATTTTTTTTTGCAGAGCTGTAATTATAAAATTAATGTCGCACATCAAGAATGACCTTGTTCAAAATGTGGACTGCATGTTCAAAATTGCGTGGGCAAAACCAAGCGCTCGATATTTGGTATAGAGAAGAGTGGGCGCCCAGAGGGACAGAGCTGCGCTGGAGCTCAGTGAAACCAGTGCTGGCAGGGCTCAGGCATTCAGTTGCATTGGTTTCTGTCAATATCTGTTCTATCCGCTCTATTTCACCTTTGACAATTGCTGGCGGATCGATAGGTCTGATTAGGAATTTGTCTTGATTTTCCCTCGTCGAGTTCAACCATATGAATTACTCGCGACGCGTCGCCATTTGGTTACTCTCGTTATTTGTGCATCTAATTCAGGCATGTGCGTATTGCGGTAGATTGGAGATGATATCCGTTTGGCTCCTCTTTTTAAAGCTGCTGGTATGTATTAAAATAATTATGCATCTGTTGCATCCGTATCTGCTTTGGCGAGAATCTGCATGCGCAAGGCACGAATAAAGAGGGAATGATGAAGGAATTCGGTGTGCTGCGTTTGTGCTGTCGTGTTTTGCAGAGTGTCCGGTGTCTTTAAAAAGAGTTATGAAGCTGCATTGTCTTACTTCATAACTGATCGGTATACATTCTTAATCTGCAGATATATACCATATAATATAATTATCATAAATAATAATAATGTCATTTTACTAATCAAATTTACTAAATTTGATATATTTATTATATTTGAGAGAATTTGATTTAAAGGGACCACCTCAAAAAGCAAATCCATAATAGATTCTGTTGAAAATCCATCATTATTCACTTTTGATGAAAGGAAACATTAAAGTGAATGGTGACTTAGGTTGTTAGTCCTTCAAACATCTTCATATTTGGATGAACTATCACTTTAACGCAACACTATTGGATAACTACTGATGACATCATTTTTGGTATCTGCAGAATTCCACCTCTGGCAAAGTGGGCATGATGATGTTTAGACATCAGAAATGTATTTTCTAAAATGGGCAGGGTGGCTCAGGGGTTAATGGCGGTCACAGCACCAGCAGGCATGCATAAAAGAACATCCTATTCGCTCGATATTTGCAATAGATTTGTTTCTCTCTGTATGTCACAGGATAAACTCAGGCTGATAGCCCTAATAAACCTGCATGGTGCTTTGATAAGGCTGTCTCTGACTGTGGAGCTGTGTTGGCTCATACTGTATAATAAACAGCACAGCCTCCTTGAATAGAGCATGTTGCCAGGCAACGACTACTTTTCAGTGAAAAAAATAGCAAAACAGACCTTCTGAAATCAGATCTTGCCAATAAATTATGACTAGCCCAGTATCATACGAAATGGCATTATGATCAGCACAGAGAAGGGGCAGGACAAATAATTATAGTGATAAATTAGGAAACAGGAACGTGACATTGTCATTGTTACTGTAGTTACACTGATAGTACTTTCAATAAATAAATATATACAGTGGGTGACACTTTAAAAGGAGCATAACCACCTCGACTTGTACCACCGCCGCTCTAAGGCTGCATTTACACTGCAGATCTTGATGGTCAATTCCGACTTTGTGATCCGATTTTTTTTGATGATCGGCTAGCATAATCTTTTAAAAGTGACTTGTATCTGATTGTCTGGATTTACACTGCACACAGCAAAGGCGCAATGACCCGGAAAAAAAGAGCGGGCGCTGACTGACAGCTGATAATAAAAGAGCGCCCTTTTCTCAGTTCCTGTATTTAATCTGTTCGCAGGGTTTCATTTTTTAAAATTCATTTTGACAAGCTGTTTTACTATGACAGAAAAGTTCTCATTTAGCCATCTTTTAATTTAGGCCTTTTTAAACCAGTAGGCATCCTCATGTAGTGACCATGGTGTGATTTATGCACGTGATGTATGCAATAGTTTTATACTAGTTTATATTGGTTACGTGGCAGATGTTGCACTCTCTCTCTCTCTCTCTCTCTCTCGTTAACATGCGTAAATACTTGTGCTTCATGACAATATCTGTCTGTTATGAAATGAAAGTGTCAGAGTTGCCGTCATTCACTAGGGTTTTTAATGACTTGTGACTCTCCAATTTACCTGCTTACACTGCAGACACGAGGGCATATATCCGATTCATATCGAATAAATTTCCACATATGAACAAGGCCTGAATCTGATTTGAGTAAATCGGAATCCATGTGATTTTTTCCTGCTCACACGTACATGGGCCATTTTCGATCTGTGCCACATGACAGAAAATAAACGGAATTTGAACCAATTTGTCACTTGAACCATGCAGTGTAAATGCATACTCAAGGAGTAAGACCGTGTTTTTAGGTATGTCCACAGTTTGCGACTATGCTGGCAGGGGGCAAAAAGGGACGGGATGCGAACGGACAGAAATAGCCTACAGTAGCTGTAAATACTCTGCTACTTGTAAATGAAGATGAAACAATGAAACAAAGCATTATAATTCCTTCATTCATCATTAAAAATTTGTTAACAAGTTTTATTATCATTGTAAACTTGTTAAGTGAAATGAGGATTCATTTTGGAAAGTAAAATTAAAGAAATAAAAGACAACTAAAATGAAAGTACAAATATGCATACAAATAAGTAGGCATAAATAAATAAATAAATAAATAAACAAAGCAGCATTTTAGCCTAAATATAAATAGATGTACTGTGTTATTTTAAAGTGATAGGACTAAGACAGTCAATAAATTAGCTTTTTCATTTACGTTTTCATTTACAGTTTTTTGTTGTTGATTATATTTTACTATCTCATTTTATGTCTCAATTACTGTACATAAATAATAAATGATTAAGTAAATAGGCCTAAATAATTATTTATTTAAAGACATTACCAGCGAAACACTGAGAAACGGTCCGGCGCTATTTTTATATTGACTTACTATAATTAAAAAAAAATTTGCAAAGTGGTACTAAATGTACTTTCTCAGAGGTGTTCCCCTTTTCTTTGTTTAAAATCACAATCTGACAGACCTTATTAAAATAGGGGCAATTTACATGAAAAATTTTTTAACTAAAACAGAAAAAAGAGTTTTGGCTTTTTTGTTTGCATGATATTTTATGGGCATGAAAATGCAAACCTTACAAAATGATCACAGAGTGCAAGGTTTTGAAAACTATGTCATTATTAACCCAGTGTGCATTACAAAAACATTATTTTATTTAAAGAGTGATATCACATGCTTGCATATTTAGCGTTCAGCCTGTTGGCATTTCGTCACCTTGGAATTATAAGGTTCTATCTGCGTTCTGAATGATTTTAAGATATTGAGCTTCAAAGTTTTTGCACTCCATAGCAAACAGTATGTGTGTAACATTTGTTTTTTAAAATAAAAAGTCTTAAAATGTAAACAACTTATAAAAAAACATCCCATAATGTAAATAAGTTGACATTTAATAAGAATATGTCAATAACTTAATTTTGACAAAAATGTCAGATAGAAACTTATAATTCTAAGATGACGATTTGTAAGTTGAAAACTAAAACAATGATGTTGGACTGACATCTAAAGAGCCTGTAAGGATAATGAAGTGTTTTTGGTCACTTTTAAGATGAAGAGAGATCATTTTGGCTGCATTTACACTGCATGGTTCAAGTAACCCAATTCAGATTTTTTTTTCTCCCATGTGGCACAGATCGAATATGGCTCATGTACGTGTAAGTAGATTTACCCAAATCAGATTCAGGCCTTGTTCGTGGTGGAAATTTATCTGATATGAATCCGATCTGTGTCCTCGTGTTTGCAGTGTAAGCAGGTAAATCGGATTTTCACCTGTCAATGCGAGTCACGTGTCATTAAAAACCCTAGCGAATGACGTCAACTCTGACGCTTTCATTTTGTAACAGACATCACCAGTCCCAAATCCTTAAATCTCTAGAACAAAAAAGCTTTTTTTATTGTCATGTAGCACAAGTATTTAAGCATGTTAACGAGAGAGAGAGAGAAAGGGAGAGAGAGAGAGAGAGAGAGAGAGAGCGCAACGTCCTCCACATAAACTATATAGGCTAAACTAATACTGTTGTATACATCACGTGCTTAAATCACACCATGAAAATGACATTAAGATGCCTACTGGTTAAAAAAGCGAAAATTAAAAGAAGATGGCTAAATGAGAATTTTTCTGTCATAACTATACACTGTAGGCACAGGACGTCAACATGACGTCATATTGACGATGTACCTCAACGCACCCCAATGTGGTGGGAATGTTGGATTTTGTTTGGAAATGAAAATCGGGTTGACGTCAGAATCCAACGTCAGGCCGACGTCAATGTACAATGTCCAACCTAAAATCAACCAAATATCAACTTCTAATCATGTTACACTTTGAAGTTGTGTGGACGTTATCACTATGACATCTATCAGACATTGGATTTTGGTCACTTTCCAGCACAACCTAAAATCAACCAAATATCAACGTAATTTGACGTCGTTATTGGACATCAAAATAACGCTGTCCTTAGATGCTGGTTAGACATTGAATTTTGGTCACCTGACGTCATGGTCTAAATCTAACCTAATATTAATGTGTTATGATGTTATGTGCCTGCAGGGTAGTAAAACAACTTGTCAAAAAGAATTGTAAAAATGAAACCCTGCGAACAGATTAAACACAGGAATGGAGAAAAAAGGGCCCTTTTATTATGAGCTGTCAGTCAGCGCCCAATCTTTTTGTCCTGGTCATTGCATCTTTGCTGTGTGCAGTGTAAATGCAGACACTCAGATACAAGTCACATTTAAAAGATAATGTAAGTGGGTCATCAAAAAAATCAGATACAGTCACAAAATCTGAATTGACCATCAAGATCTGCAGTGTAAACGCAGCCTTTGAAATTGTTGTTATTCATTTTTGTGGTGAAAACTTACTCGCATATTAGAGAAGAGACTTTTAAACTCTTCAATTTTCCCAGCAGCATGTGGGATGTTGATGTGTCTCCCTTATTTATCCAGCTCAATGAACTCATCCCCTGATTACAGCTGTTTTACATTTGAGGTAACCTAGAGGTAAATTTATAACAGAAATTGGAAATCCCAGATTTTGCAACTCAGGTTTAATGTAAGGCAACTCTAAAACCTTTTCAGCCCATTTTGAAATGGCATGCTCACTTATACCTCACGGCTTGAATTCCAGAGCAACTTGATAAACTAAAGTAACATTGTGCATTTCTGCTAAAAAGAAAAGAAAAAACAAGGCTGGATCTTCTAGCGAAATGTCTATATTAATGGCAACATACTTTCCAAATAGTTGGCATTTGTCATTCGCCTTTATAAGCTTGGTGTTTCTTTAATTCTAAACAAACTTTTTCCCCATTGTGACTTCCATAGAGAGCCACAGCTGGTGTGGGAAGGTCATATGGAATTGAATTAAATGAAGGCAAAGAGGCTTCTGTAAATCAGCAACAAAAAGAGCAGGAATACCTCTCTGAAGCAGTCACCATGGAGACCAACCAGCTTTCAGAAATGGCTGATCTAACAGACTGTAAAATGGATCCTGGGTGTACAGAGAACCAGTCATGTCAATTCACAGAGGACGTGAATGATTGTTTTGTCGCATATTTCTCAGAGTGCCTGGATACCAGACAGAGCAACCCCCACGAAGACCTGGATGGGCAAGAAAGTCAAGATCTGGATGAGCAAAAAAACAAAGCCATAAGCAATGAATGTGACAGCTCAGGTGAATCGGATGGGAGCAAAGACTCTCAAGAAGGCCTTATGCTTAAGGTCAACGAACAAGAAGCATCAAATGACATAGAATCTTTGACCTTAGAGTCTCATGAAGACCCCCAGATGAATGACCAACCAGAAGAAGAAATGGAAATCAACAACACTTATGAAGCCCAGGAGGAAGAACATGAAGAGGAGAAGGTGGAGCCACAAGAACAACCTGAGCTGGAGCAGCAAATGAATGGGCTGATGATTTCTGAAGTGCCAAATGAATCTTGTCCAGATATGGATCAAGACAACTTAAGTGACTGTCTGGTTGTGGAGATGGCCATCATTTCATCAGATAGTGATGCTGAGGAGCCGTGGAGGTCTGTAGTTCCACCAGCTGTCGACAAGGAAGAGGCTGAAAATAATAGAGATCTCTTGGGCATGTATGAAGCAGAGACAATCCTGGAAGACCAAGCAACACAAGAAGACGATGAAGTGATTGACAGCAATGCTGAAGATGAAGCTTTGGCTTTAAACATTAATGAAACCGAGATTCTAGAACAACCAGACTGTCCCACCGAATGTGAGTTGCAAGATATTTCTTTGGAGTCTACTGTCCATTACTGCAGCTTAACCAAGATTGCAGAAGATGAAGAAGAGCTTGCTAAAACTACCAAGCACAGCCTGCAGCGTTTGTCCTGCTCAACTTCAGAACTCGACAAGAAGTTGCCACAAGACTTCTGTGTGATTCAGGAAATGAAGAGTGAGAATGTCAGCACAGAGCATCTGGATTTCAGGGTGACTCGCAAGCAATGGCAGGAGATAGAAGAGCAAACCAAGGGTCTGGTGCACCGGCCAATTATGAAGCCGGGATCTTGCCAGGGTGGACACAGCTTCATGTACACTCCTGTCCGCAACATTGATCGTCCGCGAAGGGACCCTGACATAGAAAGCCTTAGCCTTGGGGATTACCAAAACACTCAGTTTAGCCCCTGTTCGGAAGACTCTGGTCTAGATGACACAAGCTACAGGTCCCCTTATGATGAGCCGGAGACTCCAGTGGAGCGGGAGATCCGTGAAGCTCTTGAACGAGAGGAGAATTTCAGACGGGAGAGAGCAATGGCAAAGATGTCTTCTGGTGACCCTATGCAAGGTAAACCTCGGCCTGCCGTTCTTCAACACAGCAGATCAGAGCCTGGAGAGAGAGGACGGATGTTTGACACACCGGAGGACAGGTGCAGGTCTCAGAGGTCTCCTGGTGCAAGAACTCCAAGTTTGTCAATCACCTCCTCCCCTGGAAAAAGTCCCACATACCATGAAATGACTGCCAACAATGTCATTATACTAGAACCGGATTCGTACCCCACCAGCCAACAGAAAAAAGGGAAGGGTGGACTGCTCTCTCCAAAAACAAGTAACTTCCAAGAATGGCCATCAGACATGAACAACGTCATCATCCTAGAGACGTCCAATCTCATCATTCGAAGTGCCTCTGAGTTCTGCTTGAGCACTGCATGCCAAGAGACTCAAGAGAGCACGTTTCAGAACAATCCCTTCTTCAAACTGCGCTCCCACAGCACCCAGTCTCTGGTGGATCAGGAGATCAAATTGGTCAAGCAAAGAGAAGAGGAGCTTAGGAGGCAGAGAGCACAGCTATATGTAAAGGAGAGATACGACACAGTGCTTGTGTCCCCCAGCCAACTGCAGAATTTCACTTATGAGCGATCAGGTAACATGAAAACTAGTAAAGCAAGGGTCTATGACCCTAATCTTGAGAGTTCCAGTCATGTAGACTTCAGTTCCAGATCTGCTCAAACATACCTATTTATCAAGTTACTATACCTGTAACCCAAATACTGTAGTTACTTAAAGAGTTAGTTCACCCAAAAATGAACATTTACTCACCCTAAAGTGGTTCAAAACCTTTATGAGTGTAGGGTAAGTAAATGACAGAATTTTTGGGTGAAAATTGTTTACTTGTTTAAGGGTAAGTCATTGTTTACTTACCCTTAACTTGAATTACATGTTAATTCAGCCCTAGTAGAATTAACATATAGCTTAAAGTTTTATGTAGTTATATTTTAATTCAACTATAGGGCTCTTGCCCTAGTTACATGACGTGTAAAATTTTAGTGCTATTTTCTAGTAAAGACAGCTATTTGGGTTGAGAGTGTATGAATTGGTTTAGGCATGTTTGATTGTGGTTGGAGCAGAAATCTTCAGGATGGTATCTACTCAGGAGCAGGCCTGGAGACTTCTGCAGTACAATAAAGTGTCCTTTCTTTTATTTGGACATTTTACAGGAGATGTAGCAGCAAAATCTAAGTCATCCCCCTCCTCTCCATCGAAAACACGCAAAATGGATCGCTCTGCTATGTCCTGTGACCACAAGGTACATTATTTTGAAGTTTGCTGTGACTCAAATATACCTTTTTTTTGTAAAAATGTACACACTTTTCAGTTTGTCGTTTCATGTATCATGTTTAACTGTTCCATTGCAATGCACTTTACTATGGAGCTAATGATATGCCAAAACAATTTGAATTTGAATTGTGTCAATTTAAATTATTGACAATTGTAATTTAATAAAACTGAATATTATATGGCATTAAAATGTTTTGAATTTGAATTTCTTAACTTGTATTTGAATTTTTTAACTTGAATATTGAACATTGAAATTTAAGACAACTGAATTTTTTTTAAGTCAGTTTTTATAGACGTATTTTCAAACTTCAATTCTGAATTCATAGATTGCAGATATTGGGTTTGTAAAAACACAGTTTCAAGTTTTCAAGATTAAGAAATTCTGAACATCAAATTCAGTATTCTAAAATTCAAAACCAGATACTATACTATATGCTATGCTGTAGTATAGAATATTGTAACAAATAGCATCTTACATAATTTGCTAAAAAAAAAGTGTGTCCATGCAAATATGTAATTTACCACAGTTGTAAAATTCTGGAACAGTTTGAAAATGCACCTGGAAAGAGCTGGAAAAGTCCTTAAATTTGACTTTGGAAAAGCCCTGTGTCTGTCGAAATAACCTATCAGAGATTACAGTATAGGTCAGAATCAGCTTTTTATCCCTCAAAACACCAGAAGCTTAAGTAAGTCTGATTAACCAATGATATGTAATTGAATTAAATATATGAATTTGACTCACTAAAGCATGTATGTTTAATACACAAACTATTGAAAATAGCTGACCCCCGATAGTCAATTAGCAGAAGAATTGTCTCCTCCAGAGCCAAACAAATGCCAGCAAACTAATGCGGCTCTCTGATTGGCCAAAACGCTTAGTTTGACTTTTTGGTGATCATCTACTCTTCCCTGTTCATCACCCCTGACGATCTGAAATTCACAATCGGAATTTCTGGTTTTGAATTTTAGAATACTGAATTTGATGCTATGAATTTCTTAATCTTGAAAACTTGAAACTGTACTTTTACAAACCCAATATTTCCAGTCTGAATTCAGAAATGAAGTTTGAAAATACGTCTATAAAAATCTGACTTCAGTTGTCTTAAATTTCAGATCTTCAATATTCAAGTTAAGAAATTAAAATTCAAGTTAAGAGATTAAAATTAAAAAAATAAAATATAATGGCATATAATATTCAGTTTTATTAAATTACAATAGTTAATAATTCAAATGAACACAATTCAAATTCAGATTGTTTTGGCATATTATTAGCTCCATACTTTTCTATTTTTCATTCACATGTCTTAACATCTCATCGATCTGTACCCATTTCACCTTGAAACTGGAAACTGCATGCAGTTTTACAGGTGAAGCTTTTTCCTTTAGTTCCCTGAAGCACCTTACCATCGAGTCAGACGAAAAAGTGCCCTGGCCCAGAGGTGGGAGGCTGGAATCTTTGCCAATCATCAGGAACAAGACTGAGCAATTTGCCTAAATGAAGCATCAAAGCACAAAGCCAGTTTCCATTATATCCAGTATAAGCATGTAAAAATAGTTTTAAGGTAAAAAGTTAATATAGATCTGGAACTACATAATAGGTGAGTACAAAAATATTCACACATGATGAAATACCTTTTTTAAAATATTTTGGCTGCAAATAATATATTCATTTTGAATCCTGGGTACATTTTTATATATTGCAGATGAAAAATCTATACAATAATATATTGCTAAATTGCACTGTGTACAAAAAAATCATGGCAAACATTGAGAAATGTATTTATTATTCTAATTTCGCATTGCATACATCATTAACAACAATATTTTGAGTTTTAGATTAACAAATCAGTTCCTTGTTTAAAAGATATTTTGTCACTTTAAAATGACATTAAAAAATTTTTTTATCCTGATCAAAAGTGCAATTCAAAGCGATATTTCACCCAATATATATATATATATATATATATATATATATATATATATATATATATATATATATATATATATATATATATATATATATACAGTTGAAGTCAGAATTATTAGCCCACCTTTTAATTTTTTTTTCTTTTTTAAATATTTCCCAAATGATGCTTAACAGAGCAAGGAAATTTTCACCGTATGTTTGATAATATTTTTTTCTTCTGGAGAAAGTCTTATTTGTTTTATTTCGGCTAGAATAAAAGGAGTTTTTAATTTTTTAAAAACCATTTTAAGGTCAAAATTCGTATCCCGTTTAAGCTATTTTTTTTCCGATAGTCTACTGACCAAACCATCATTATACAATAACTTGGCTAATTACCCTAACCTGCCTAGTTAACCTAATTAACCTAGTTAAGCCTTTAAATGTCACTTTAAGCTGTATAGAAGTGTATTGAAAAATATCTAGTACAATATTATGTGCTGTCATCATGGCAAAGATAAAAAAATCAGTTATTAGAAATGAGTTATTAAAACTATAATGTTTAGAAATGTGCTGAAAAAATCTGCTCTCCGTTAAACAGCAGTTGAGAAAAAAATTAACAGGGGGACCAATAAATCAGGAGTTTATTAATTCTGACTTCAACTGTATATAATTCTGACATAATTTACCCACATTTCACTTGTTCAAAACCTATTTGACTTTCTTCTTATGTTGAGCACAAAATAAGATATTTTCAAACAAGTTGGTAGCTAGCACCCACTGGCTTCCATAGTAATTGTTTTTCATACCATCTTCTTTCATGTTCAACAGAAGAAAGAAACTCATAAAGGTCTACATGAGGGAGAATAAATGATGAGGTAATTGTCATTTTTGGGTGAACTAACCCTTTAAGACCAGAAAAAAAGCCATTGCTATGAGTGTGTAACAGAGTATATTATGGATGTAGCTTCCAGAGGTTTTACAAGTAGCTGTCTTCTGTACCATTATTACATTGTGAGCCATTTAAATATTTTATGCTTTGATTGCCTACATATATTGTGAACATTTATTCTTGTGTGAAAGTAATAATTTAAAATAGATGTGAACTTGCATCTTGCATCTTAATAGAAATGTTTCTTCCTTGCAGGATGTTTTCAATGCAAAAACAAAAATGTTCAAACCTTAAAATTCAATAAAATGAAAAGATATTGACATTGAACTGTATGACTAAATCGAAGCTCTCGTCCCAATTAATGTCCAAAAAAGCTGCCATATGATTCATTCCTTGGCTATATGTTCCCGATGGCAGCGAGCAGTGAGATACAGAATGCTGAGTTTCCAAGCACAAAAACGGCAAGGACAGACAATCTAAACTTAGTATCCTGTGGAAGCAGAAAGAATGGCATTTGGTTAGAAAGAACAGTAGGTTCCTTTTGAGTTTTTTTATTGTGGTGGTGAGATCTCTGTTGATTTCTGATTAAACTAATTTGTTTTGCTTTCAATATTAAAGGTTTAGTTCACCCAAAAATTAAAAGAATGTTATTAATTACTCACCCATGTGTCATTTAAACCCCTGAGACCTTCTTTCATCTTTGGAACACAACATTAAAAATACATCCAGGCAGTTGACAGGTTTATGGGCTGTTGTATAGGGCTTTATTTTGCAAAAACAACTGCCTGGATGAAATTTATCCCACTTTTTACATGGGTACTTGTCACAACACATATTAAATTAGACACAAACATTGTTCTAAGCCTTAAAAGTTCACTCACTCTCCTTCAGCTTAGTTTCTGCTTTATCAGGGGTCACTGCAGCAGAATACACCGTCAATTACTCTGACATGTATTATTGGCAGATGCCCTTCCTGCAGCAAACCCACACACTTTCTTATTAATACACTATGGCTAATCCATTTAACCCAATTCATCTATACCGCATGTCTTTGGACTGTGGAGGAAACCGGAGCATCCGGAGGAAACCCATGCAGACACGGGGAAAACATACAAACTATGCTGTGATGCAACAATGATAACCACTGAGACACACAGATGAAAACAGCTGATTGGAGCTGATAAATCCTGTAACCTACAGTATGTATTATTGAGACATAGGATGGTGCCAAACAGTCAGAAACAGCATTGTGACAGACAAGCATATAGATATACAACATATGGATGAGAACGTAGTGAACTTAGATGGTTAAGATGATTCGAAGTGCCCGGGTAAACCTGTGTTAGTTTCAGCGGTTGTTATCTGGGAATAACATACAGTAACTTGGAATATCATGACTTGTGACTGACCAAGCAGACTTAAGAATTTCAGACTGATGTGTCTGTGAATTTATTCAATAGTTTCTCTCCTCAGTGTCAGTATATTGGACTCGTTCACAACGACTTTCCACTGAACTTTACAAACTTTTTTGGATGAGTCTGAACTATTGCTGTCTACGAAGAATGAGGGAGCTCTCTAAAATACCTTAATTTGTGTTCTGAATATGAATCAAGGCCTTAGGGGTTTGAAACAACATGATGAGTAATTAATAACATTCTGTAATTTGGGGGAGAACTAACCCTTTAATATTGATGTTTGTTATCATCTCCACCTTTATGTTGGAGTACAGTGTGACTTACCCAGTTTACATTTTTTGCAAAGTCAGAGATAACTGGAAGTCTATCTTCATCTCCACTACCTGCTGGAACAGGAACTATTACTAAACATGTACTCTTACTTTATTTTCATAAATACATTTAGCCTCCTTTTTTTGCTATTATCTTTCAACTACAGGCAAAGGGAAAATGACTCAAGTTTCAAATTAATCAGATGTAAACTTGTCACTAATGAATCGATAACTTTTAAGTGTTAAACAAAGTATGTTGATTTAAAGGACATAGACACATGCTTTTAAATGTGTTAAAAATGAGTGATACAAACCTTTTCTAATAACACCATGCTTATGAAGTTGCAACACCAGCTTTAACACAATTGACCAAACCACAAAAGCAGAGAGAATCCCTGTGGTCCACGGATACGGCAGTAAAAGAGACTGTTGCTTTATTCCCAAGAATATGGAAGCCACTGAAATCACAATTTAGTAATGATTTATTTTAAAAATGTTTTAACTGCTCTATTACTAATATAAACAGTTATAAGCTTTTTAAAACCAAAATATTCTAAAAAAAATTAACTTTACCAGCAATAATTTCAGCAGCATTTCCAACACCCCAGTGCAGCCAGTTAAATATCCACCTCCTGAGAGAATTAAATGATTATCCTGAGAATTATTTTAAGATATGCAAGCAAAAGTTGTACATTTGAATTCATCACCTTGAGGAGTCTGGAGCTGGTCTAAATGCAGCCATTATAGGCTGACAGAAAGCCAGGATCATAACAGTGCAGCCCAGGTATGGATGAGCCCCCGCTCTCTGAACAGAATCAGCGATATTATTAACTTATATGATTATATGTTTTTAACTGAAATAAAGTTGAAATTATTCATTCATTCATTTTTGGCTTAGTCTCTTTATTATTCTGGGGTCGCCACAGCGGAATGAACCGCCAACTTATCCAGCACATGTTTTACACATCGGATGCCCTTCAGCTGCAACCCATCACTGGGAACATACACTACGGACAATTTAGCTTACCTAGTTCACCTATACCGCATGTCTTTGGACTTGTGGGGGAAACTGGAGCACCCGGAGGAAACCATGCAAACTCCACACAGGACCCCAACTGACCCACTGCGCCACCGTGCAGCCCAAAAGGCACTTAAAGTTGAAGCACTTAAAGCAGCACAACATTCATCCATTCATTTTCTTTTCAGCTTAGTCCTTTTATTAATCCGAGGTCGCCACAGCAGAATGAACCGCCAACTTATCCAGCATATATTTTACGCAGCGGATGCCCTTCCAGCTGCAACCCATCTCTGGGAAACATCCATACACACTCTTTCACACTCATACACTATGGACAATTTAGCCTACCCAATTCACCTGTACCGCATGTCTTTGGACTGTGGGGGAAACTGGAACACCCGGAGGAAACCATGCAAACTCCACACAGGAACCCCAACTGACCCACTGTGCCACCGTGCAGCCCAAAAGGCACTTAAAGTAGAAGCACTTAAAGCAGCACAACATAAGCAAAAAGAAAATTAATATAAACACTAAAATAAAAAATATATATATAATATATTTTAATGAAAATATTGATTATTATATAAAAGTACAAAATATAATAAAAAAAATTAATTCCCAGAGCATAAGCACAAATTGGACTACACCACAATAAAACACATTGGCTGCGTTCTACCCCACTTTTAGACATGCACCCTAACCGCTTTCCCTTGAGGGAATCCCCGCCTCCATTTTAAAGTGTGTTTCACTTTGTCAACTGAACAAGAGAGCAAGTCGGCTTTGTATGTCCATTCAGCAGCTAAATGTCCCAGAATGCTATGCGATTGTGATGTTACAACATTGTAATTTGCAAGTGCTCAAGGGTTTAGGGGATTCCATTTAAATCCATTCAGATATTTTGCCAGTAGTGGACACTTGTGTAACGTAATCAATGATGTACATCCGAGTCAACAAGACAGAGGGAAGTTAGTGAGTGAAGGGCATAAAAATTGGACTGGAGTGCAGCCATTCTCTCTGATCAGCAAATTGGTCTGGAAAAAAAAGATCTGTGGCCCCCTATTGGCAATGCGTGAAATTGCCATTTAAAGGATTTATTTACTGCAACTATTTTAAAGATGCAACATATTTCATTGCAAATTAAAATACAGGCTTTACTCACTGTGCTCCATTTTCCTCTGTAGATAAAAGGAACAATAAAGCCCACAGATGTGAGCAAAACTGTAAGGGACATCAACATTCTGTGGACCTGTAAACAGAGAAATTATTTATATTATTTTTAAATATACAGTTGTATACAGTTGATAATGAAAAGTATATATGTATTATTATTATTATTATTATAGTAACATAATTATACTGTATCTAAAAACATGCTGGAATTAAACATTCATACCTGAAACCATATTTTTTGCCCAAACAGTGTTTGTTCAGGCCAGTCAGGTTTAAAATAGCCCGCCATTAATGTCCCAGTGCTTCCTGCCAGCATCCAGGCAATCAGCATTAAAGCTCCTGCATTTAAATCAGAAAATTAAAGGATTTGAAGTTCTTTTATTATCCTAATTTGTAAGTCACTTTGAATACAAGTCAATATAATGTAAATAAATGTAAGTGAAGTGGGCCTTGTCAAGTACAGTATGGTTTTTACTCATACTTGAAATTGGTTTCTGCTTTTAACCCATCCACGTGCACACAGACATATTGAGCGATAGAAAACAAACACACAAACACACACAGTGAGCATTTATCCACAGCAGCAGCAGCTATTGCTTCCAGCGCCTGGGGAACAATTAAAGGTTAGCTGCCTTGCTCAAGCGCACTGACAAAAATGATTTCTGCAAAATTGTTGCAAACAATTCATATGGGTTGAATTTGAACATACATAATACAATTTAATTTGCTTGTTTAAATTCAACCCAAATAAATTGTTTACAACCACTTAACGTCACATCTTTAAATCATTTTTTCAGTGCAACTGGGCATTGACGGTGGAATTGAACCTGCATACATTAGGTTACAAGTCCAACTCACTGGCAATTAGGCCACAACTGCCCTCTTGATGATGCTATCAAGCAATTTGCACAAATTCATTCATGCACTGTAAAAAATGCAGGGTTCCACACAGTTCATTCATGTTGTCCCAACAGCAAATCAATTAAGTTAACATAACAAATTTAAGTGGATTAAACATGAAACAATTAAGTTGTCTCAAAAAAACTCAAGAATTGTGTTGTTCCAGCTCATTTTAAATAAAATATTTTGAACAAGCGGCAAAAATATTTTTGAGTGTGTGTTGTGGTTTATCCAAATGCCAATTTGTCATTTAGAATACTTCATTGTGCTTTTTCAGGTGTTCAATTTCATGTAGCTGTTTCTAAATGTGTGTCTGAATGTAGCGCTCAGAAAATAAAAAGATGTTAGGGCAAAGAAATAAAAGACAAAATGCAGCAAGCATTTTTGTCATTAATAGACCTCAAACAGATGTTTAAACAGACATTTTGGCTAAAACAAAGCAAACATTGGGCTGTCAGTAAACATCTAATAGACGTTTAACACTAATTCAATGATAATAATATTAATGATAATAATAATAATTCCTTACATTTTTATATAGTGCTTTTCTAGACACTCAAAGCGCTTTACACATTGGGAAGAATCTCCTCATCCACCACCACTGTGCAGCATCGACCTAGATGACAAGACAGCAGCCATATTGCGCCAGACCGCACACCACACACCAGCTGATTGGTGGAGAGGAGACAGAGTGATGAAGCCAATTATGATATGGGAATGGTTAGGAGGCCATGATGGACAGAGGCCAGTGGGCAAATTTGGCCAGGATGCCGGGGTTAAGCCCCTACACTTTTTCGAAGGACATCCTGGGATTTTTAATGACCACAGAGAGTCAGGAACTCGGTTGAACGTCTCATCCAAAAGACAGCATTCACTGAGCAGTATAGAGTCCCCTTCACTATACTGGAGCGTTAGGACCCACATAGACCGCAGGTTGAGTGCCCCCTGCTGGCCTCACTAACACCACCTCCGGCAGCAACCTAGCTTTCTCATGTGGTCTCCCATCTAGGTACTGACTGGCCGCAGGCCTGCTTAGCTTCAGTGGGTGATCACGTGAGGGTTGCAGAGAGCTAGCTGCCGGCATTTTAATTTGCAATTTAAATGGCTAGACAAGTCATCAATTAGACTGAATGAATGGTTACATATGTGAAGTCTGTCTAATTTGTCTATTTGATGACTACTTAGTCTATTTTTAGACTATTGTTATACATCTATTAGATTTTTACTGGTAGCCCAAATTCAAAATGAATTAATAATAAATTAAATCTGCAGCTACGGGACTACCTTCAGATTTCTTGTCACTAAATTTAAATTCAAATGCTTTGATATGCATTTGGTCGAACAATCAACAATTAATCATTGGCTTTGCTATTTCAAACATTTTAGAAAACAATTGAAGCTGCAATCTACAGTTCAAATCAGAAATATTTAACCCCTTTCTTTTTTTTCTTTTTTAAGTATTTCCCAAATTATGTTTAACAGAGCAAGGAAATTTTCACAGTATGTCTGATAATATTTTTTCTTCTGGAGAAAGTCTTATTTGTTTTATTTCAGCTAGAATAAAAGCAGTTTTTAATTTTTTTTAAAACCATTTTAAGATCAAAATTTTTAGCCCCTTTAAGCTAATGTTTCTTTCTATAGTCTTCAGAACAAACCATCGTTATACAATAACTTGCCTAATTACCTAACCTGCCTAGTTAACCTAATTAACCTGGTTAAGCCTTTAAATGTCACTTTAAGCTGTCTTAAAAAATATCTAATCAAATATTATTTATTTTCATCATGGCAAAGTTAAAATAAATCAGTTATTAGAAATAAGTTATTAAAACTATTACGTTTAGAAATGTGTTGAAAAAATCTTCTCTCCATTAAACAGAAATTAGGGAAAAAAATTAACAGGCGGGCTAATAATTCAGGGGGGCTAACTTCAGTACACAGTTCAAGGTCACTAGGGTGATCATTCATGAATTGTCTATTCTAGAGTTTAAGCAGGCAACATTTGATTCTTGCAGTAAACTAAATGACAGCAGAAAATGTACCATGGTATTTCATGAGGAGAGGAGAACGAGAGCCTGTCAGTATCTCAGGAGGGCCGGTAATGACCTGATGATGGGACGATATCAGCGGCTGCCGCGTGTGTCTGTGGATCATACCTGCAGCACAACAAAACACCACAATAAAACTGATGACTGATTGCACGTCAGGTCTATCATACCATAAAGATGGGATATAAAAACAAATCCTCCAACTGCTCCAATTGTTGGTCAATGTGTTTTAAAAAATGTGCTTGTTTCCTTGTAAAGGTTTAATTAAGACTTTATCTCTATTCCTCATGCACCCAGTGATCCTGTCATAAAATAAATGACAGGAAACAAGAGACTCGGGACGTAGCAGACACATGCTAATCAGTAAGGTCTGAAATCCGGATCTGTTGAGTAACAGGTAGCGTGGAGGCCATAAACAATGTTGCACGCACACTGCATCTGAAGAGACATAAACTGATTCCAAGAGAATACAGCCCGTTTGGAAATTGCTGAAGGTTGTGATGACCAGAAAGACAATCAGGCATTATTTATGTTGTAAATGTAGCATTGAAATTAAGTCTGTCTGTCTGTCTGTCTGTCTGTCTGTCTATTATACTGTATATAAAGAAATTGTATTGTTTTAAAAAACTAATAATAATAAAAATTACACAAATAAAATTAGGAAAAAAAATTATTTACATATTAAGAGTAACAATATTTGAATGTAATTAATGTGCAATGACCATATTCTGCACTGCCATGTGCTATGAAGAGGTAGTAGCTGTTGTTCAGACTGAAGCGCACCGGGTCCTGTGGGGTGTAGATGGATCTGGAGAACTTGCACTGAATGACCCCATCTGAAACTCTCCAGCCTACATCCATCAGCTCCGACTGCAGAGGAAGTGAACATCATGATCATTACATTTACAACTGACACTGCATAACAGTAGGACACGCTGTCATCCTGTTGGACTATAATGATTTTATGGGTTTAAAAATGATGTTATGACAACATTTTGCAATACTGGAAAGTAAAAAAAATCAGCTTCACAAATACATGAAGTGCTTATCTTACCTGGGATGACACCTTTGGATATGTCCTGCCTGTAGTGTGAGCTGCTTCCACACTCACACGACCCTCGTTATATACGCACAAATATACATCATCATTACCCTGGAGAAAAATTAAGATCATAAGGGTCACATGAATGTAACACAGCAGTTTTATATATTAGAATTGATTCAGTATAATTTAAGCTAAATTTTATTCACCCATTAAAATGTCAATAAGTAAAACAAAGGTTTATATACAAAACATAATTAAAATCTTTGTCATATTAAGAAAAAGAATCATCTGATGATATTAAAATACTCTAAAATAGCTGTCATTTTAAATATTTATACTTTGCAGCTATATTTAAAACCAGTATGTTACACCAAATTTTTTAAAAATAATTTAAAATCCTTAAAAAAAAAAAAAATAATAAATATATATATATATATATATATATATATATATATATATATATATATATATATATTTATATATATATAGAAAAAATAAAAAATTGCAACATTTCCAATGCAAAAAAAGTCAGATTTTGGTGACACTTTCTAAAATGCTCAAGACAGCACTATATACTATTTGCACAGCCATTTGAAAACTACAGTAAAGTTAGACATCACTGCATTTAGTGAGGTATCTGAGTACAAGACACTGAATATGTATGTTTCACATTTTTACTGCATTTGCTCTTTACAATTCTAATTTATTTACAGCATTGTGCAAAAGAATAAATGCACCCTTATTTACAACAAACATAAACTTCCCTTGGGTAGAGCTGTGCACAACTTTAAACAATATTGCAGTACATATTGGAACTGAAACTACAACATACATACTGTTGGTCTGTAAATCATTCATCAAATTGTTCAATTTAGAAGATATTTTCAGGAAAAAATTTTTTAAAAAGTTTTATAAAATTTGCTTGACAGATTTTAACAACTAGTTCAATATTTTTGTATGTAATGACCCTAGTAACGAAATGAGGACTATTAGTTTTATATGGAATGACTATTCAGCATCCACAAGTTTAGTTCATTTTGACTGACATGACATAAGCAAATGATAATGTTATAAAACAGCAGAGAGTTGTATGAAAGCAATTGATGCATGTCCAAAAGCATTTGCAATTTGTTGAAAGGAATGAGAAACTGCTACTATGATGTGCACAAATGACTAATTGTTTTGAGAAATGCATTAACTGTTGTGCAAATGTAAATAGTGTTGTTAATGTAAATAGTGTTGTTAATGCACCAAAGTGACTGTAATCCAGGGTCGCCACAGCGGAATGAACCGCCAACTTATCCAGCACATGTTTTACGCAGCAAATGCTCTTCCAGCTACCATCCATGGGAAACATCCATACACACTCATTCACACTCATACACTACGGAGAATTTAGCCTACCCAATTCACCTGTACCACATGTCTTTGGACTGTGTGGGAAGCCGGAGCACCGGGAGGAAACCCTCGCGAACGTGGGGAAAACATGCAAACTCCACACAGAAACGCCAACTGACCCAGCCGAGGCTTGAACCAGCGACCTTCTTGCTGTGAGGCGAACGTGCTACCCACAGCGCCACCGTGTCTCCCAACATTGGATTTTAGTCAGCAAATATGATGCAGGGCAGTGTAATATATATCTTTTTCATTCCATTACAAAAAAATTTTCTTACTAAGTTTTTTTTTTGTTTTTGTTTCTAGTCCGAAAATCGAAAAACAAATCTTAAATGAAGAAGTATTTTCTAGACAAACAAAAAATATTGTAAAGTTTTAAGAAATAATATGCCAAAATTAAGTGATTTTTTCCTTAAAACAAGCAAAATAATCTGCCAATGTGGTAAGCTAAATAATATTACGTCAAAACAAAAAACAAGGTTATTTTGCTTAACTTATTGGCAGATTATTTTATATAATATATATCATGTATAATACAGTAAATACAGTTGTGGATATTGTAGTATAGTCAAAATTTTGTCATGCTCACCATCCATTTATCAGTAGACAAAGCGAAGGAGACGTATCCCTGTGCAGGTCCGCTGAGTTCAAATGAAACCATCTGCCCCAAAGTAGAATAAGCGAGGTAGAAGCAGTTTGTGTCCACAGAAGGGTTACAGCCGACAGGGTCAAGGAGACAAGACTTCTGCCTACCACATCCATCTGAGCTGAACTGTAAGAGAAGTGGCATTTATTAATAAATGGCATCTTGTGAGAGATGTGCAATTTGTATTGTGGAACATACTGGCTGAGGTATTATAGAGGTGCTGGAAGAGTGTGTAGACATGACAGTGGTGGACTGAGGTGGAGCAGGAGTCACGTGACCTTGAGTTATCACAGGACCATGAAGTTTGAGCCAGAAAACTTTGTAGTGGGCAAGAACGGTGGCGCTTGATGTAAAAATACAAAGAAAATGGCATATTAATAGTTTTGAAAAAGCCTACAAGCATCCAATGAAACATTTCGATGTTTTCAGTATTGAAAGACTCACAGAAACTGAACAGCAGGAGGAGAATTGGACGAAGCTTTCCAGACCACCTCAATTTTGCTCTTTTTGACATCACTTGTGTGACTAACAGCAGAACCCTATGAAGATCAAGTTAAAAGCACATTTTGAAACCTTATTTAATATTTATATTTTATATAAAAACAATAAGCTAATTTTCTTTAGTATTTGCACTCAGCATCATGCCATTTCCATATAATCTTATCAAATACATCTTTGATGCAGTACATTTGATTTGATGCAGTATTAGTAAAAGTTGAAATTCATTTTAATTATTAAATGCGTTAGAAATATTGCCCATTGTCAATTCATGCACGGTAAAATATAGTTGCTGCCCTAATTTTTAAGTTAAATTAAATTGAACTTTAATGGTAATTTTAGCATACACTACATGAAATTGATTTTAAACATAAAGTTAAATTTCTTTAAACAAAAAAAAAATCATATTTTGCAGTGCAAAAAACGTTTTAATTAAGTTAAGCTAAATTAAAACAAAAACAAATGTTGTCACGACTTATTGATCACATCATTTGCACAGTGTTTTAGCTATTATGCTTTAATAGAACTGGAATGGAAAGTGCTACCAATATTTTTGTGAAACCTTTTTTTATATCTGATGTTTATTTTGGTATATTTTCATACTTTTGACATACAAAGTGCTTGGAATATAAGAGTACACCCCTCACAAATGTCTCATTGAGATTTTATAGGAAGGTTTCCAATATTATATTGTGCATGATATGCATTAGATTAGTCAGTACTGAAGCCAAATGTGGAGCTAATCTAACAAAATCCATAATAGAGTAGCTCAAGTTTATGTTAGGGAAAAATATCAAATAAAAATATTAAAAAGACCAAAAAAATTTATATAAAAATTTGTTTAGATTTTGTAGTTTGTAATTTTGAGGGTGACGCGGTGGCGCAGTAGGTAGTGCTGTCGCCTCACAGCAAGAAGGTCGCTGGTTCGAGCCTCGGCTGGATTAGTTGGCGTTTCTGTGTGCAGTTTGCATGTTTTCCCTGCGTTCGCGTGGGTTTCCTCCGGGTGCTCCCGAAGTAGTCCAAAACATGCGGTACAGGTGAATTGGGTAAGCTAAATTGTCCATAGTGTATGAGTGTGAATGAGTGTGTACAGTATAGATGTTTCCCAGAGATGGGTTGCGGATGGAAGGGCATCTTGTGCAAGATAAGTTGTGCTAGATAAACTTGTGCTAGATAAGTTGGCAGTTCATTTCGCTGTGGCGACCCTGGATTAGTAAAGGGACTAAGCCGAAAAGAAAATGAATGAATGAGTTTGTAATTTTATTGCAAAATTTCGTTATCTTGGAATTATAAGGTTCTATCTGCATTCTGAATGATTTTGAGATATTGAGCTTCAAAGTTTTTGCTCTCCATAGCAAACAGTATGTGTGTAACATTTGTTTTTTTAAATAAAAAGTCTTAAAATGTAAACAACTTATATAAAAAACATCCCATAATGTAAACAAGTTGTCGTTTAATAAGAAAATGTCAATAACTTTATTTTGACAAAAATGTCAGATAGAACCTTATAATTCTAAGGTGACGATTTGTCATTTAAATCTGTTATTTTTTTATTTCTAAAGATTTTTGGTTACTAAAATATTATTTTAATAATATCTGTTTTGTTCAAATGCACCAAAATTTAATACCACTGAGAAATGGATTTATGAAAATTAGTTTTCAAATGGGGTGTACTCATTTATGCTGAGCACTGTATATGCAGTTGAAGTCAGAATTATTAGCCCCCCTAAATTATTAGCCCCGCCGTGTTTATTTTTTCCCCCAATTTCTGTTTAATGGAAAGAAGATTTTTTTCAACACATTTCTAAACATAATAGTTTTAATAACTCATTTATAATAACTGATTTATTTTATCTTTGCCATGATGACAGTAAATAATATTTTACTAGATATTTTTCAAGACACTTCTATACAGCTTAATAATTCTGACTTCTGTATATATAGTATAACAATTAATGCATATGAGCGTTTACAGCACCTCTATGCTGTTGCATCTCAAACGCTGAGAAATCTTCAGATCAACCAATGTGAAAGAACCAATAGCTGATCCATCAAGGTTAGTGGCGTCTCTGGCCTGAATTAGAAAACCCTCAAAAGGCTCACTTCCAGAGAGAGTAACTAGAAAAATGATGGGTCAATAAATAAAAGCAATTGGCAAAATGTAGCAAAACCATATTTCATTAACAAATGACAAAAAAAATACCTCTGATGTTGTCCCCTGGGCTGAATTTACTGGCATTCACAGTCAGTACGTACGGACTGGTTGTAGTGTTGGGCTGGCTGTGATGTTCTGGCATCATGCTTTCACAAGCTTTCTGCACCTTTCCATTTTTGTACCCATTTATAACAGTAAAACATAAAGCCGCAAGGATCACCAGAGCCGTTTGTAGGGTACACATTTTTAGCAAAGGCAAGGCGATGTGGAAAGATCCTGAAAATGATGGCGATTAGTCCTTCATCGTTTAAAATTAGATTGCATTTAGTAATAGTTCTTCACATTTAGCAACGGATTAATTTTAATGTTTCTTTTAAATCCATCACACGCTGTTGAACTATCGGTCCTGCCATTGATGGTTCCATTAAGAGTATTTAACATTCATGAAACCTTACCATTCTACAAAATTAAAAAAAGGGGCTCTATAGATTTTTTAAATGTTTTCACCCCATGAAAAACAAATGTTCTTTTAGCAATTGTTGACTGAAAGAATCTTTGATGATGCAAAAGAAAATATTTTATGGCATTGTTTATTATTATTATTTTTTTTTTTTTTTGAGGGGGGGATGATGGGTTGGTTTATATTTGTACACTTTATATAGCCTACACATATTTCTAAACAATTTACTATAGCCTACATTAGACCAGAGTTTCTCAACCACAATCCTGGAAGACAACCAACACTGCATGTTTTGGATGTCTCCTTTGTCTGTCACACCCATTGCAGGTCTTTCAGACTCTGTTAATGAGCTGATGATCAGAATCAGGTGAGTTTGGTTAAGGAGACAAGGAAAATATGCAGAGCAGGTGGTCCTCCAGGAACGTGGTTGAGAAACACTGTATTAGACCATCCATTATTTAACAAACAAAACAATGTGTATGAGCAATTCCATGCAAATGTCAACCTTGACATGAAAAAAATTAGGTTTTCGTCAAAATATCGAAGCTGCGTTTTTTGTGTAAGCAAGTATTTCACAGCGCTTTAAAAATACTCAAAAATGTCTCTGTTAATGTTTTCAAACTATTATATTTAATTTACCAAAATCACACAAGTGCCAATTTCACATCTGTCACATCCATAACGGAGAGATGTCACATCCATAACAAAGCTTTTTCCTCATAAAGGCAAAAAATGTCAAATAAAATAAAATCATTTTTGTTCTATAGAGAGCCGACTATTATCCTCATTTAATATTATTTTTTTTGCAGTTGTGCAGTTTATTCACTGAATTTCTACAAAGTATGTGGTAAACTCGCTCACTTTTTTCGTCTCATCCATAACGCATGTTTATTTCCCTCATTTAATATATAAAAAATGTTTTCAGATTGATATTTTTCTGATCTCATAGCTCTGTGGTTAGTTGTTTCGCAAAATATAAACAAATGCTTCCAAGAGCCTTCTCAATGCTTCAGTATATGTTAACATTGTGAATTTATGTTTTGAGATTTTACTGCAAATGTCACGTCCATAACGCTGGAATTGCTCGTATAGTCTCTTTTTGAGTACATAAATATCATAATAACAAAGTCAATGAAGGTTTAAGAGGTTCAAAAGAAAGCACTGCTCCTACCTTGTCAGCAACCTATGTGCTCAGGTAATGCTGGAAGATAATAATTTATAGTGTACGTGAATGGGCGGATCATGTCACGTTTGAAGACTGAAAGCCTTCCACCACACGATGGAGACAAATTCTGAAACAGTCCAGGAAGTTTTGTTTTCATAAATTTAATGTGTTGTTCAAATATAACCTAACAAGGGAGGTGAGTTCCAATTCGTGAATATTACAATGTTTAATCACCTAATTTGCATAAACATACACTCACTGTACCTAAAAATATTTCATGAAAATTGGTGCCTCGTATCAGTGTATTTACGGTAGGGGGAAGCGCATTACAGCCGTGCACAAACACACACGCCTCCTTCACACTGGTCAGCGACAGGAACGTCCTTAGTAAGCCGAAAACAGGAGAAATATACCGGTGTGTTTTAACCCTTATGCTTTTCAACACTGTATTGTCGTGCTAAAATGTTCGAATTGTTTTTATCCGCTGAGATTCCAGACTGTCGTGCACCAGAAGAGGTCATTATGCATGCAATGTGTCACGGCTTGCTGACCTATTGATTTAAAATAGCCTAGCTTGGCCTTTATGGGCTAGATTCTTAACCTCGAGTAGTCTGAGTTAGAGGATACTTTTTTGGCCGCGACTTTAAATACCAGTCATGTATACTAGTGATGCGATGTCCGACTCATTTTCGACAGACGGTTCTTTTGAACTGTTCGTTTTAAAGGAATCGGTTCAGTTATTCGTTATAGCTCTCGGCGTGAGTATACGTGCTGTAGTGCAGACAACTGTTATTATGGATGTTTAAATTAAGTGGGTCAATGATGTAGTGATTCAGTTTGTTGCAGCATGGTTTGGTTTAGCAGTCTATTTCAGCGAATACTCTAATTTACCAAATAAACTACTTATCATACTATTGAGTGTAGTAATTTATGAATTTCGACTCTGATAGTAGCCTAACTTAGACAAATTGTTTATCAAGTGTCCGTGTTCTCGGCGCATAACAACTCATTCACAATGAACCGGTTGAACCAAATGAAGTGATTCGACTCATATGAACGATTTGTTCATGAATCGGACAGCGCAAAAACTAGTAGTGGTGATGGTGCATTGACCGTAGATAGCCTACAAACGTACGGATACTAACCTTGATAATATTGAGGTATATTTATATAAATCTATCTGGCAGTTTGGTGTTGTTTTGCTCACTGGCTGTGCTATGGTTTGTGGCTGTTGCATTCAGTCTGTGTATTATGTTGCAATCATTTATTTGTTGTACAGGAAGCTGTTGCAACTCAAGATTCAGAAGCTGTAGATGGGCTTCTGTTCATTTAAATTAAATGTCATCTCTTGCAAAATGTGTCATTTGTTCGCTTTGCTTTACTTTTCAGTGGAGGGGGTCCTGATGATTTTTTTGCTCACCGTTGTATTAAGGACGTGCTAAAATAAGGAAGGCATCATGACAGCTAAACAAACAAGAGTGATGGTCCTCAATGACATGGAGAAACTCGACAGGACTCTCTTCCGTCTGGACCAAGGCAAGTTTTTCATCACATTTTGACGCTGTGCGTTGTCCTGACAGTGTGTTGTTGTTGTGTGATATTTATGACTAGCCGTTTCTGTTACGTGCGGAACGTTTGTGGTTATTTATAGTTGCTATGAGGCTCTCAGGAGCCAACGTTATTGCTAAATATCCTTATCCATTCATGCACTAATAAATATTGTAGTAATACAGATTTGCACTGAATAATATGTGATGATTTTCCCCTGCTTGCTTTGAGTTAAGGAATGGCATTCATGGAATAAGCAAAGGAATTTTGTTTGTAAAATATTTATATTTTGTTTTATGGAAGTCTTTGTCTCACATTATAAAATATTCATATAATCAGATGCTATTAATAAACCAAAACAATTGAATATAGTTAGTCTAATTTCTACCCGTTTGAAGAGAAAAAAGTTTAGCTTAGAGGAACATGCTTTAGTTTGCCTCTGTAATAATTTTGTCAATGTTATATTTATGTTTATTGTTTTTATTGTTAATAAAAATACACATCATCATTATCATTTTAGGTAATGTTTCTTTAAAATAATACATTTTTAAAGTAGAAAGAACAGTAATTTGAAGTAGCATGTCAATGCCATGGTGTAGTTATTTATAATTCATTCATTACTGTGAAAGGACACAGAATATACAGTATTACAGTATTGTCATCTGATACACCACTGTAATATGGCTGCACTGCCAATAGCAGAGCTTTAATTGGGATACATTTCTATTTTTTATTTAATATCATAAGATTTGTGTAACTTTCAAATAAGAGATTGTTAACTGATATGACATCTACCCCTGGTTTCACAAACAAGGTTTAAGGCTAGTCAAGATTAAATTGCATGTTTGAGCTGTCTCAACTCAAAATAACTTGTAGTGAGATGTCTTAAAATACATCAGTGTCATTTATTGTCTCCAGGTGCACACCGGTAATATATTTTTCTAAGGCAATTTTTATAAATGTGGCTTAAATAGTCTAATTTAACTAAGGCCTAGTCTTGGCTTAATCTAAGCCTTGTTTGTGAAACTGGGCCCTAGTTTTCTAATTTATAATATCGACATATATTTATAAAACCTCTCTAGAATTTTTACATTCATCATATACATTAGCTTACACTTTAAATTATAAATATGGTAAAACCTTAAGACCATCTAAAACAGTATTTTCTTTCTATTAAAACAACTTCATATTATAGTATAGGATCATGTCCAATATTAATCATCTATAACAGGAATATTCTAACTGTATATATAAGAAAACTCAAATCCAAAGTTATTTGGGGAAATGTTCAAATGAATATAAAATAATAAATGAATAATTTTGTAAATTAAATTAAAATAATCAAACGTTTTATTAAACAGACATACATTTGTAATAACTGAAACAAATAAATAAGTCAGTCAATTAACAAAATAAACAAAAAATGCAATGGGCTATATGCACAGCTAGAGTTTTAAAGCCAACGATAAACTTCCGGTGAAAGCTTAATGTGACTATTTTCAATTTCACAAGGTTGTTTTTACGGCATCGATGTTGTAATGTAATTACTATACATTCAGTTAAATAGATTTAAGCATTCATTTAGTTGATACCCACTTTATATCATATATCTAACAGGCAGTGAAGATCGCTGATTTTTAAAGAAATCAACTTAACTTAAACCTGACAATTTTGTAATGGAAAGGCAGTTCACCGGAAGCCCTTGGGCTGCCTGGCTGAAAATGAAAATGTGCATATAGCCCATTAAGTAAGTTTTATTTTAAATAATGAATTAAATATTCTAAATTTTATATTATAAAAATAAAAATAAGTAGAAAACTTTTTATAAATATTTTAGATCCATTTACAACATTTTCTGGGCATAAATTGAGTCTTTCTGCAAGAAACTAGATGCATTTAAGGTAGGTGTACCTCATAGGAGAGTGATTATATTTGTGGACCTTTGTGTCCAAAAAAAAAAAAAAACATTTTAGTTTGTTTTTGATTTAAGGGCATGCCATTTGACTTTATTGAATGTCATTCACTTTTGTGAAGAGAAAACCTCTAAAAGCATTCGTTGCATTATGAAGCCTATTAAAATGCTGTCATAATGATTTTAGCTTGGAATATTAGTTACAACATTAGTTATTGAAATGCATATTTGTATGAATAAATAATTTTTAAGCGTTTGATTTGAACAAATAATACTTTTGCCAGTGTCATGTTTGGGGTACAAGTTCCATCATCACTTTTATAAAGTAATAAATTAGTGATTTTAACCCCAAAAGAACAACGTCTTGTTTTGTGAAGTGTACCTTTTGTTGTTTTTGTCCTCAGGGTTTGAGCTCCAATTTCGTCTGGGTCCCACTCTTCAGGGGAAACATGTGCGTGTTTACACCAACTACCCCACAGAAGGCGAGCGCTTCAACCGCCAAAAGTTTCATGCATTAGACTGGATTAACCCTACAGCAAGAGAAGATGATTCAGACAAGTTCTGCACACTTGACCTCAAGATTTCAGGCTCATACCAGTATTATTTTGGCCACGGGTGAGTCACTGGGATAAAATAACATGTATTCTGCATTTTTTTTTTGGTTAAAACTACAAAACATGCGCTTGCTCATTTAATTTTTTTTTTTTTACTATTTTATTTTTTAATTATACATTTAACATATACAATATTAGAATATATGAATAAAAAAAATCTTCAAAGCTAATAAAGCAAAATTTCCACCATGATCATAACTACGTCTAAATTATTTAAATGGTTTTCAATTAAAACAACAAACAATATTAGTACTTAGCAACACAAATTAAAAACTTTATTGTGAGGAAAAAATATTCCAGTGATTAAATTATCACAGATGATTGCTTAATTACTTTGATAAAATAACATATATTCTACTTTATTTTTTGTTAAAACTACACAACATAAGTTTGCTCATTTATTATTATTATTTTTGTACTACTTTTTTAAATTAAATTTTAAAATATATTAGAATATATAAAAACATTCTTCACAGCTAATAAAGCAAAAATTCCACCATGATCGTATTTCTAAATTATTTAAATGTTTTTCAATTAAAAAACAATATAAGTATTTAGCAACACAAATCACAAATTTTTAGTGAGGGAAAAAATCTGGTGTGGAACTATCACAGATTATTGCTTAATAAAAAAAAAAAAAAAACATATTCTACATTTTTATTTTGTTGAAACTACACAACATGTGCTTGCTCATTTATTATTAATATTTTTTTATTCTTTAGTGGTGATGAGAAGTCTGGTGGTGGATATATTGTGGTGGACCCAGTCCTTCGGGTAGGAGCAGATAACCATGTCTTGCCCCTGGACTGCATCACTATTCAGACATACCTATCCAAATGCCTCGGGCCCCTGGATGAGTGGCCAGACAGGCTAAGGGTCGCCAAAGAGGCAGGTAAGAGACGGTCTGCGCTATTGTATTAGTTAAACAGTACTGCTTCTAAATTATTTAACAATTATTTAATGTTCAACTTGAACTGTTTAGCTAGATTTGGACTTCTCTTATCTCTTTCTCTGCAGTTTATTTGCTTTCATGCACAAATCAATAACCATGCCGAAACTCAACAAATAATGTAAATAGGTTAAGCCAGTACAAGTTAGTCAAGCACCTAACTGAATGATTTTCACTGTGTAATTTCAGAATTATGACAGTATATAAATTATGCATTACTTGAAATTTTTAACAGTAAAGCCTGTCAATGTAGAGATAAATTCTGAATAGCATTTCCAGCAATCAGCAATATGCCTTTATAGATAAAGATTAAACTGAAAAATCACTATTATTATAATTACAAATCCCAAGAATCAGGATTATGATCTCAGGTTAGAAATGTCTTTTTAAACTTGGGTGCTTTCACACCTGTGAATCGATTCATTTGTTCCGAAACAGGGATTAAAATTGTTACATTGTTGCTCTTTGTTCTTGGTGCGGTTCGCTTTCACACGGCAAAGTTTCTAAACGGACCAAAACAAGCTAAAACAAGTCACGTGTGAGTAAACTCTCTTTACATTGGTAAGAGTTTCACGGTTTATTTTGCAGAGTCCTGCTTAGCTGCCAGGGGTGGTTGGGTGGTGTTTGACAGGGTGCGCGCGACACGTCTGAAGAGCGAGGAAGGATGGGATGGGGTGGGGAGGGGAGGGATGATGAGAAGGGTGCGCGACGTATTTGAGGACCGGGAGGGACACGCGCGATTTCTGGGAGATTATCGCTTGTTTGCGGGCATCTGGGAGTCTCTGTGCATTTGCGGGAGACTCCCGAAACGTCCGGGAGACTTGGGATGTCTGGAATGACCTCCCGCCCTACTTCATATAGCCGTATGCCTATTACATATTCATAAAAAACACTGTGATATAGCCGGGCTCAGATCGTATCTCTTTCTCACTACAATCGATCCGCTCCTGAGTTCGTTTCAATCGAGCCAAGACCGCCTGAATGAGCGATTGCTTTGGCGCGGATCCGAGCGCGATTGCCCTGTTCACATATGCCAAACGAACCGCGCTAACTGGGCAAGCGCGCCACGTTCCGGAACAAAAGTCTAGGTGTGAAAGCACCCTTAATTAGATTTAGGGCACTTTCACATAAGCACAAATCAAGAGAACAAGCTGTATGACATCTAGTTTCCTGATCTATTAAGTTTATTAGGTTTTCACCCCTTTTTCCAGAACAACTCCAAAACAGATCATTTCATTTTTGGTACTGACTGATATGATTACTGATATTTTCAAGTATTGTCATTTCATTTGTCATTTTTTACACTCATACACACTTTGGTACACTGTGGTGTTTGCAACACTAGCTTTGTTTCCATCCAAAGACGCGAATCAAATTTATGCGCAAAACTGGATTATCACATAAAAGACATGTGAATTAAGCACCGTTTCCATCCAATGAGTCAAAGCGAACAAAGTCGTCACTTCCTGATTAACTGGCGCCAAGTATCAAGAGTAAAAACGGAATTTATTGAGGCAGGAGAATCAATAAATGACTCAGAAGACAAATGCTATCATGCAATAGGTGCGTGATGGAATTTGAAGGCGTCATACGCGGAGCACAGACGTTCTTAACAGTTCTGGGTGTAATTAATAAAATAAAAACACTATTACTGAAGCGGTTAATGTTTAACAGAGCGGGTTCACGTGACTCCACACGCAGTAGGGAAAGTAATTGAAAAAATAAAGGACCTGGAAATGTTAGATCGATTATAGATTCTGAATGTCGATTTTTATTATTTTTTAATTATATGCCCAGCCCTAGAATTGCAATTGAAAGTTTTTTTTAACATCGATTTGGTACATAACTGAAATATTTGATTATTTATTATTCACTGTAACTGATTTAATATTTTTTTTAGGGTACAACATGATTCACTTTACGCCACTGCAGACGCTGGGTGAGTCTCGCTCCTGTTACTCTCTGGCGGATCAGCTGGAGCTCAACCCAGACTTCTCTCCTTCGGGACAAACATACACCTGGACAGATGCTGGCAACCTGGTGGAGAAGCTGAAGAATGAGTGGAATATGCTTTGCATCACGGATGTGGTTTATAATCATACAGGTGTGTGTTTTACTTTTATTTATATACAATCTTTTCAATTCATCTTTTTCAAAAAGCTAATACTGTGTATTAAATTATGTGCTGTACTTCCAGTTTGGCAAAGTTCCATTCAAAAGAACTGAAACAAATCATTTTTAATAATAAGGTTGTGCTGAGTATATTTCATATACAGTTTAAGGCAAAGTGATTAGAAATAACTAATTTTTCAAATATTTCCCAAGTAAACAGAAGATTTTTTTTAAACATATTTCTAAACATAACAGTTTTGATAACTAGTTTATGATAACTATATTTTGTCTTTGCCATGATGACAGTACATAACATTTAACAAGTTATTTTACAAGAGATTAGTATTCAGCTAGAAGTGCAGTTTAAAGGCTTAACTAAGTAAATTAGGTTAACTAATAAGTCATTGGACAACAATGGTTTGTTCTGTTGCCAATTGAAAATACTGAGTTTAAAATATAATAGTAAATATATAAAATATAAGACATTAATATAATAATAAGTACTGCAAACCATCACTTGGAAAGTATTTAAAGTCAAATTTAAATTTCACAGGAGGACTAATACATTTGCCTTCAACTGTTCATAGTGAAAACTAACTGAGAGTTTATACGATTGGCTTTGTGCTTTATTTTCGGCATGAAAATATATATGTATATTTGGTTTGTTTTAACGCAACATTTGTATCACAAGCATATCTGCGGCTAAAGCTCTTCTTCTGAGTGTGTTTTTTTGTTCCAGTCTATTTTCTCTTTGTATTCCCTACAGCAGTGTTTCTCAACCATGTTCCTGGAGGACCACCAGCTCTGCAGATTTTCTACGGCTGCATCCGAAACCGCATACTTGCATATTATATAGTATGCTAAAATTAGTATGCGAGCTCAGTAGTATGTCATAGAATTCAAAAATCAGTATGCGAGAAGTACCCGGATGACCTACTACTTCCGGCGAGATTCTGAAGTGCGCATCTCATGCATTCTGCGCTATCCCATGATGCCCCATGAAAGAATTCATGAATGGTAGTGAAGCGATGCAAATCACAAGGGTAGGTCACGTGATCAGGACAAAATGGCGGATGTAGTACAATTACATTCATACTTCTCGCATTCATACTGTATAGAATGTACTTTTATAATGCCTGAGTAGTACGTTTAAATTCACATGCAGTACCTACTAAGTAGTAGGTGGTTTCGGACGCAGCCCATGCCTCCTTAACCAAACGCACCTGATTCAGCTCATTAGCAGAATCTGAAAGCCCTGTAATGGGTGTGACAGACAAAGGAGGCATCCAACACACGCTGTGTTGGTGGTCCTCCAGGAATGTGGTTGAGAAACACTGCCCTACAGTACAGTATTATAATGTATAATACAGTATAGGAATATTTAGCACATCTGTAATATTGCTGCAGAAAGCAGATTGTTTGAGTTTTGGGCATTTTTGCCAAAAGTAATTTGTGAAATCTAATAAGATAAATAAACTGTGAGGGGATAATAATGACACCTGAAGAGTAAACTGTACTCAGTTGTTAAAACATTTCACTTGTTTAGAGTTTAATGTAAATGGGCTATATGCACAGCGGGTGTTTTTCAGCCACCGATAAACTTTCAGTTAAAGGTTGAAGTGAAGTTTCAATTTCGGTTCATTCCGCTGTGGCGACCCCGCAAGGGACAAAGCCGACAAGAAAATGAATGAATGAATGAACTTTTACAGCTTCAATAATGTAATTTAATTATATTATAATCAGTTAAATGGACTTAAGCATTTATTTAGTTGTTCAAGCGTGAAACGAGATGAGAGACCTGAAAATTAAGTAAATGAAAGGGATGAAAATATGTGGTAAAATAAGTTTCCGTATTTTAAAGACATGCCGCTGAACAATGGAATTTAATTCAGTGGTTCTTGTCTATTCTGAGACACACTTTATATCATATCTCAGTCAGGCAGTCAAGATCTTTTTTTTTTAATCTAATTATTTTTTAGGGTTTTTTCACCTATTTTCAGACAGGATCGTAGAGGTTACAGACAGGAAAGCATTGGGAGAAGAGATAGGGAAAGTGTCAGCAAAGGACCTTGAGCTGGGAATTGAACTCAGGTTGCTGTGAGCACCATGGTGCTATATGTTGACCTATTACTTTTCTGTATTGCTCCTGGATTAATTTAATATATTTGTTTATGATAAGCATAGATAAGCATCTATAACTCATTATAAACTCTTGATTATGTATAATAAAGCCCAACGTGTCTTCTTTCCAAAGATACATGAACTGTGAATGTAAACCAAATTATTCAGGAATGTTAGTGTTTTAGTTTCAGAAAAAATGTGAATTTTTTGAAAAAAAACGCCTCTGACGGTGAGGGAAACAAGGACATGGATATAGCCTCGGAAATCTTTTTTTGCAGAAATCTCATTGTGAATGCCATCTTCATTAAATTTGAAATATAAACTCATGCGACACTTGGCTTTCAAGGCAAAACAAATATTGAGTAAAAAATATAAACACAATATATTTTTCCTTATTACTTCATAATGTATAACTTTTTATATTTTTTTAAAACTTCCCAGATGGACCATAGTAAAGCTCAAAGTGTCCTCTTTCCAATGATACCAATTTTTGTTTGTAGTTCACTGGGTCCAAGAACTGTTACCATTCAAAGTTAGGTAGGTGTAAATCCCCAAAAGTGATTGCTGGCTAATAGGTTAACCACTAGGTTATTGGTGCCAACCAAGATCATTGATTTTTAAAGTAACCAGATCCTCAAAGCTGCAATTTTATAATGGCATTAAATAATTCACGGAAAGCATCATGGGGCGTAGGAAAACGGTGGATCAGGTTTTGAGAGATTTTATACTTTTTTTAAGCTTTTTTAATTTTTGCATTAGCATCATGTTTATTTAAAGAAGAATTGGCGAATTCAATAAACAATTCATTTTAATAATTTAAGTACCACACTCACAGTACTCACACTAAAAGTATTGCATGTCAGTTATGTGTTTGTAGTGTTCAATTGTAGTGAGTTCTTCTCTTCTCCTATGGAAAAGGCCACAACTTTAAAGTGACTGGCTGTAATCTTCTGTAAGCCCCCAACTGAAAGCCTTTGCATTGACTTCTGTTCTAAAAATAGTTTATTTACAGAGCTATCGGTGCAACATTTGGCCTGTCTTGTGTACTGTAGCACTGTGCTGTGGTTCAGCTGTTGTTTGGTGCTGCTAGCGAGACTCTATATGCAAACAGAATACTAAAGAGTAACTTTTAACACGTTCATTCAGACGCAGTGTCTATGGCTGGAGGTTTAGAGAAGACTATTGTGTTTACAGACTACTGAGTGCAGGAGAATTAGACATTTTCTTTGTTTAGTTTCCTAAATCTTTTCTCATTGTGCGCAGAGTAGGCAGGCTTCATAGAAAGCAAAGTTCATAGTTCAGTGTTTCTACCGGAGCTCAGCGCAGCTAAAGGTCAGGGAGTGTGTGTGTGATACCTTATCTGGAGCTGTGTGTAGATGCCGCACAAGTCCATTGTGGTATAAATGTGTACACCATGTTTAAAGGATTTGTTTTTATTAAATTTATGTATTTTAGTCAGTTAATATATTGCTATATTTCTGCAAAACAGATCTCCAAAACTCCAGTTTATGGCCACATTAGAAATCTGATAATCAAATTAAACCAAAATGCTAAACCAATAATAAGAAAATGCTCAACAAAGCTGCATTTGTTTAATTTTATATACAGCAAAAACAACATAATTGCTGTTATCAGGATTTGTATGGGTGCTAAAAATCCTGGAACATTTTAAATTTTAATCTAATGTTTTCAAGTTTGTAATAGGGCTTGAATTTTGGATAAAGTGCTTGAAACTGCTTGTAAATTCAATTGTGTTGCTTTCCTAATAATATATCTTACTAAATAGGTAATAATAATTAACTACTTAAATATTTTTGTAAATATTTATTAAAGAGAGTAAATGACAGTTATTCAGTGTTGGGCTGGAGCCATAGATATTTTCATGTATATATCTATGGGCCAGAGCAAGCTGAACTGGCGCTATTCTACATTATAGAATAATTGAACAAATACAGTACCATCTGATATAATGTGATGAAGTACTGTATGTATATGTATGTAAAATTGTAATTTATTACTTGGGCAGTATGATATTGAAAAAAAAATGACATTGTGATATTTATTTTTTTCTGCCATATATATTGAGAAATGAATATAAGTTCGTTTTAAACAACTCTATTCGGGAAGAATTCATCATTTTACATTGATAGAGAGTGCATTTCCATAAAATATGATAAACAAATTATAATCTAACAATACTGAGGTACATAAATTAAATAATCTAATGTAAAATAGGACTGAATACAGTAGTCAACATTGGAAGTGGGTCACAGCCTTCATCAAAGTTGTCCTAAAACTATTAACCAACATCTATTCTTATTTTAAGAAAAAAAAACTTGTTTTTAATCTGCTTTAAATGTTGACTACTGTAGTTTTTGTTGTATAAATAATAAGATCTGTGAAGAGATAATGCCAACCATCAAGGACTTCTAGAGGTATCCATAATCCTGGACCAGGCTGTATCCTGAGCAGATGCTGTGGCGGTTATGAGGAGTGGAGATCATGAGACTGATTCCTGAAAGACCCCAGTGACAGTTGAGTCTCCTCCGCATTGATCCTATGGGTAGCTTAAACACCTGCAGCTTCTCCACGTTGGGCATCCAGTGTTCTCCAGCCTCTGTCGCCTAGACTGCAGCTCTGCACAAGAAGTTTGGCCAGAGGAGAATTGGTCGTGCCCAATTGAGCCTGGTTTCTCCTTTTTTTTTCCCTTCACTTTCGTCAATTGGTGAAGTTTGTTCCTCGCCACTGTCACCACTGGCTTGCTTGGTTTTGGACTTGTGTTGCTGCGCAAAGATAGATTTGCTCTTCAGTGTTTGGACTTTCAGCTCGCGTTTTACGTCGACGTTTAACGCCTCGTGACTAAATAAAGGGCGTCAATGTGATCGTGCACACCAACGCGCAAAACGGCAGGCGCAAAAGCGTTATTTAAAAAAAGCGCCTCATACTCTCCTCAAAACCTTCTCCACCAATGAGATTGGCACTTTTGTTCACGTGCACGGAGCTGCTGAAGTTACAGTAAACAGCACTTGGAGGCGCTCAAGCGCAACACTGTCAATGCGAGCGCGCATTGAAGAAGATGCCCAGAGGCGATATGAACGTGGAGCTGCTTATTGCACTGGTGAACAATAATCATTTCTTCATCGCTAGAGCTGGAGCTGCTACTTGAACCATCCATAACAACAAGCGCGTCAACTTTGTCTTCTTCTTCTGTGTTACAAGCGGGTGTCAGAAGCTTAAAGTTGTGTAGCGCCATCTAACGTCAAGGAGTGATTTTGCATACTCTTCTGCTCGACGCCTGTGAAAATCCTTGGGTTTGAATCCGGAAAAACGTCTTGAAAAACGCTGACGATAAACGCAAACGAAAAGCGCCCCGGTGTGTACAAGCCTTAATACTAAAATGGTTAAGGTGTTTTAGAATAACCAAAAAACAGTGTGCTCAGCCTGCTGGTTTGTCCATTCACACACATTTTTTTATCATCACATGATCTCTTATAACAAAGTCACATGACCTTTTTTTAATGCGCATTCTGGAATCTGCGATAAAAAATGTTTCCATCGTAGTTTATGCACATCTTTTCTTATCGAATAAAAAGTTTATCCTACTCAGTTATGTGCATGTTTTTTATGCGAATTTTCAAAATTTATGCGCATCTTGGCGTTTCCATCAACCGTTTTTTATGGTCAAATCCAAAATGCGCATAACATAGTGTTGTCCTAACAAAACAAACAAAAACTAATGAAAAAAATCTTACATATATCATAGGAGCTATATAAAAGAAAATTTTGGCGGTTTTAAAACCTTGACTTTTTCGTTATACCTTGAAAACGGTTATCGTTCCATGCCTAATCAAAAGCATCACCAATTCAGTTACTTTAATTTGATGCCTGTTTCTACATCTACAGTTGAAGTCAGAATTATTAGCCCCCCTTTGAATTTGTTTTCTTTTTTAAATATTTCCCAAATTACGTTTAACAAAGCAAGGAAATTTTCACAGTATGTCTGACAATATTTTTTTCTTCTGGAGAAAGTCTTATTTGTTTTATTTCGGCTAGAATAAAAGCAGTTTTAAATTTTTTAAAAACCATTTTAAAGTCAAAATTATTAGCCCATTTAAGCTAAAAAAAAATTCAGATAGTCTACAAAACAAACCATCACAATAACTTACCTAATTACCCTAACCAGCCTAGTTAACCTAATTAACCTAGTTAAGCCTTTAAATGTCACTTTAAGCTGTATAGAAGTATCTTGAAAAATATCTAGTACAATATTATTAACTGTCATCATGGCAAAGAAAATAAATCAGTTATTAGAGATGAGTTATTAAAACTATTATGTTTAGAAATGTGTTGAAAAAAAATCTTTTCTCTGTTAAACAGAAATTGGGGAAAAAATAAACAAGGGTCTAATAATTCTGACTTCAATTGTACATTCATGTTTGTTTATTTATTTATTCATGTCTGACAGTGTCCATTTTTTTTTCCCCTCATCTCTCAGCTGCTAACAGCAAATGGATTAAGAAGCATCCAGAGTGTGGTTATAACTTGGTGAACTCTCCTCATTTGAAACCGGCCTGGGTGCTGGACAGAGCCCTGTGGCACGTCACCTGTGCTATAGCTGATGGCAAATATGAAGACCGGGGTCTGCCAGCCCTCATGCAGGATCACCCACACCTCCATGTAAGCTATTCAGCCACCGATGAAGCCATAGTAAAGAGTCGGATAGAAAACTATAAGGTGCTGTTCATTTCTGTATTTCCACCAGGCCATTCGAGGAGTTCTCTGGCAGGAGGTGTTTCCCAAGATCAAATTGTGGGAATTCTTCCAAGTTAAAATAGAGCTGCTAGTGGAGCAGTTCAGAGCTTTACTTCAGAGCGGTGAGTTCCTGGAAGGTCCTCAGACATGCATGGTAAAGGCATAGTTCACCCAAAAAGGACAATTAGGTCATCATTTACTCATTCTTCACCATAAATATATACACTAGATATCGCATACAGACTCTGAGCATGCGTCAATACTGCCGCCACATTTGTACAGTGTTCCCAGGACAAAAGTCATTCAACCGCACTAGTCAAGACGAAAGCCAATCTGAAGATGCTGGACTTTAGCACTGTGTAACGAGCAAACAAAAAAAACAAAGCACAAAGGCATAACATTTTAAGATTTCGTTTTTTAAGGTTTTGTATGTTATGACCTTTTGTGCTAAACAAGAAACGTTATTGATGATAATACAGTCTCTTACTGCCCTGACCATGAGGCAAAGTAGCACCAACTTGCACTAAATTCTAGGCTTATGCTAGTTTTGTTGAACAAAATCAGCAAACAGTGTAAATGAAATATAACAAGATGCCGCGGTGCCAGAAACATGTATTATTGGCGGCTAGGTTTATGAACGTTTTTGAAGTAACTTATAAAGGTGCCTGATAACATAACAGTGCCTGCGCCTCAATGTGCATACTGTCCACCCTAAATTATTGAATATTACAAATGTTATAAATGTTTCTTTAGATCAGAAAGTTGGATGGGCATATTGAGATGAAAGGATATCGATGGTTCACACGAGTCGTTCATAACAGAGAGTCATTCAAAAACAATCGTTTGGGATTCGAATCGCTCCCGCCGTTAGAATTAGAAGTGAAAGCAGGGGGTGTTTTTCAGGACATGGATTAGATCAAAGTTAAAAGGGAGGGAGGATAATACATTTCCATGCACACAACACACGCTCTTTGTCGGCAATGTCCGTGCAGTCACATATTCATTGATGTAGAAAAGTGATGTAAAATGATAAGTTTCGTAATTTAAAAAAAATATTTGCATACTGACCACCAGAAAACTCCCAATCGCATGTATAAATGTTTACATATCTATTGCTCCGGATGACCAGTCCTCCACTGCACCTTGGTCCCACATGCATTTCAAAGGAGCGCTACCCTGTACTAAAATGGCGGCTCTATTGACGCATTCCTTCCAATAGACAACAACAAGGTAGGCGATATCTAATGTTAATATCTATGACTCTTCACTTGAGTTTCTTTCTTCTGTTGAACACAAAAGAAGATATTTTGAAGAATGCTGCTTACTGGAAGTCCTGGGTCCTAATATGGAAGTTGATGGGTCCTATCAGCTAGCATTCTTTAAAATATCTTCTTTTTTGTTTAATATATAAAAGAAAACTCATAAATGTTTAAAACCACACAAGGAAATGGGGTTATTTGAATTTTGGGGTGAACTATTCCTCAAGAGAAACTAAAATTTGAAGTCCTTGATACTCTCAAAGTGAAGTTCTTAGGCGGGGTTAAAAAGAGTTTGAAATACCTGGGCAACAATGTTAGCAAACAATATATGATCCATATATTTTCACATTCGATGTTGGCCATTGTTTTTTTTTGGCATGAATGTAAAAGAATTAGCTCCTGATTAAACACATACTTTCAGATGAAGATAATTTTGCTGTTGATGTCTAAGTATGTAATCCTACAAACCCTGAAATAAGCGTCTTACATAATCATTCACATGCTTGCTCAGATGCTAGTATTTTTACGTGGCATCCTCATATGTGGCTCATGAAATTCACTTTCCTTCTGATTTAAAATTAACCCTGATCAAACGCACACTAGATTCAGATCCATGTCATTCTCAGATCTGGCAAAATCATCATAGTGAATTTATTTGGACCGCAACACAACACAAAATGACAGCTTTTGACAGCTAACACAAACTTGTAATGTTATTTTCAATTGACGAGATCCCTCACATCTTTTCTGATGTAAATACCTGCAAAGTGCATTCTGTGACCAAATGTATTTACAATGCAAAGTTATGATTGATCCTTAAGAATCCTAGATATGTAGATTCTAATGGCAAATAAATCACTACATGAACTTGGTGTTTGTCAAAAAATGTAGTCAAGGTTTTTTTTGCAGGTTGTGTGAGAAAAACACCAACATCCTGCACTCGGAATTATTTTTGTAACTCTGCATAGACTCTGCACAAGTCCATACTTTTACCCTTAACATTAATTTTGCTTCAAGTATAAGCACTTTTAGTGTCTTTAGTGGTTTGTTTGAAATTGTCCATGCAGGAGCCAAACCAGACAGCAGCAAGACTGATGGCAAAAAGCAGCTGAAGATCATTCAAGACCCTCAGTACAGACGCTTTGGTAACACAGTGGACATGAACACAGCTCTAGAAATCTTTGTGCCCAATGGGTCAGTATGAACTTGTGATTACCGTAGACTGTTTATTATGCATTTTGTATTGTATATGCGACTTGTATATTGCATTTATGTTGTAGGAACAGTCCCGGTGCCATTGAAGACTGCTGTAATTGGCTGAGGAGGAAACTGGAGGAACTCAATGGGGAGCAGTTTCATGAAGTAAAGCACCACCAGGAGCAGGTGAGTCTCTTTCTGTACACGTAAAGGTGCTTTATGTACGTTTTGACTCTTTTAGAGGTCAGAAATTCCATAATATGTTTGCAGATATTTAAGGAACATGCTAAGTGAACATGTTTATCTGAAAAATATCTTGAAAATGGGCGTTCTGTGTGGTAATAATAATAATAATAATAATAATTCCTTACATTTATATAGCGCTTTTCTGGGCACTCAAAGCGCTTTACACATAGGGGGGAATCTCCTCATCCACCACCAGTGTGCAGCATCCACCTGGATGACGCGACGGCAGCCATTTTTGCGCCAGACCGCACACCACACACCAGCTGATTGGTGGAGAGGAGACAGAGTGATTAAGCCAATTATGGTATGGGGATGGTTAGGAGGCCATGATGGACAGAGGCCAGTGGGCAGATTTGGCCAGGATGCCGGGGTTATACCCCTACTCTTTATTGAAGGACATCCTTCCAGTGGATGTTAATGTCATAATAATGGTTAGGAGGCCATGATGGACAGAGGCCAGTGAGCAGATTTGGCCAGGATGCCGGGGTTATACCCCTACTCTTTATCGAAGGACATCCTTCCAGTGGATGTTAATGTCAAGGACATAATGTCTGTCTTTGTTTTGGTCTGAATAACTTCGCCTACTGCCAGTTTACTCAATTATATTTCAATACCCCGGGTTGCCTTCGTGTAAAACAAAGTATTTCATTTCAGTCTTGCCTCAATGTTTGTGGTCACGACTGAAAATGGATAGTAGGACAGTAGCAGCCTCCGAAAACTTTCTGATTACAAATTAATATAAATATAACAAATGCAAACATTAGGTGAGCAGCTTATATTGTAAGGCTCTGTTGTCAGGCATGCTTGCCCCTTTTGGTTTAGTGTCGTCAATCTGGCAACCTGTGTTTGCATGAAGTCGTCAGAGGTGCCAGGTAAAAAAACAAAAACTCTCCAACATTTTGAATTTAGACTGCAATACCGGTCAATCTGCACCTTGAACTCTAATTTCAGTGTAGTCTGTACTGTACCATCATGTCATTTCCTTACTTTCAGGCTACTAATTGTATTGATGGAACAGTAAGCTATGAGAGACTGGCTGACCATGGACCCAAACTGGGCCCCATCACCAGGAAACATCCACTGGTTACCAGGTTTCTTCTTTTTTTTTCTTTCTTTTTTTATTAGAGACACAAACACACATATGCATGTATATAATTTTAATATGTACTTATAATTTTCATTTGTATGCAGATATTTCACTTTCCCATTCGAGGAGACAACTTTAGAGCAAGATCTGGAGCTGATTAATCAACCAGAGAAGTCCTGTCACTTCCTGGCCCACAACGGGTGGGTCATGGGGGACGATCCCTTGAGGAATTTCGCTGAGCCAGGTTTGCCAGTCTTTCTTTTAAATTTATGTCTAACAGAATTTTGTAACATGCTTCTGTTTAATACTTTAGTGAATGTAGTTGTTTACATATGGAACATAAAGAATATATGAGCCTTTCTTTGCACTTATTTACATAAGACCATCTTGAGGGATGTAAACAATAACAATGGTCCTTATGTATTTCCTGTTTAGCATTTTTAATTTCTGTAGCTTCCGATATTGAAAAAGTTTCACATATTGATAAATAATGTTATGATAGCTGTTTTTAACGGGAATGTATGATTAAATTGCCTTGTTACAGTTATGAAATACTTGGACAACAAGCAGGAAATGTTCATGGGCCAATGACATCATCACTTTGAAATGGTCTATTTGTTTTTCCTTATTAAAATTACAATATCGATAAATTACATCATTTGCAATAATTTACTATTGAAAGGGCTGTTTTAGTGTAAAATATACTTTGGTAACACTATAATAACTACAATATGAACCATTTACTAAGCATTAGCATCTAGGGAATTCACTATCTGTTAAGCATTAACTCCACATTAATAAACGTTAGTAAGCAGTTTATAACTGCAGCTACAAATGCTGTGTTCTTGACTTATAACCATGTTTATAATGTGCTCAATAATTGTACCTTCATAATTTGTTAAAGAGCCCCTATTACACATTAAAAGGGTCATATTTCGGTTTTATGGGTCTCCAACAACATACTGATATGTATGCAAGGTCAAAAAACACTTTCATGGTCTTATAATATGAATTTATTTTTACCTAATTATCCCAGCGACTCCCATATGAATCGTTCAGCGATTAATTTGTTCCCAAACCCCTTCTTAGCGCGAAGCTAATCTGCGCTGATTGGACCGATGACAGCCTGTTGCGATCATGAAAATTATGAAAGTACAATTATTAAGCACATTATGAATGTGGTTATAAGTCAAGAATAGAGCATTTGTAGATGAAGTTATAAACTGCTTACTAACGTTTATTAATGTGGAGTTAATGCTTAACAAATAATGAATTCACTAGATGCTAATGCATAATAGATGATTCATAGTGTGTAGTTATTATAAAGTGTTACCTATACTTTTTGTATTTTCAAATAATAAAAGAATGGTTCACCCAAAACAATGAAAATTTCCTAACCATTTACTCGTTCTCAAGTGGTTTTATCATTTTTTTTTCTTTCCCCATTGAAAACAAAACAAGGTAATATTGGAAAAAATAAGCTATTGACATTCATAGTATGGACAAACAGTGTTCAACAGAAGGGAAAAAAACTCAAACAGGTTTGAAACTAATGATGGCAGAATTTATTTATGAGTAAACTACCCCTTTAAGATCTTTTTTTTTTGTGATAAATGTTTAATTAATTATGAATTATTTAAGTTTTGTGTATATTCCTAAATTATTAAATCAAATGTAAATCACCACACTCTTCCAGATAGAGATAGTGCTGTGACCAAATTTCTTCAAATGACAAGTACTCGATATTTTATCGATAATTTAAACAACTGGAGAAAAAAAAACAAATGTTAATGTTAATAAATCGTTAAGTGCAGACCTTCTTTAGTACTTGTTTTTTTTTAATTATTGCAATAACGCTAATAATAATTCCATAAGTGACCTTAAAATATGCAGTATCAAATATTTAAATTAATAGTATAGGACACATAAAAGTAATTAAATTGTCACTGTATTTCTTGAATTATTTTATACTGTAGTATTTTAAGTTTAATTCTCAAGATGACCAATAACTTTATTTATTACTTACTTCGCAATCATGTTTTGTTAATTATACCCCAGAAAAGAATTGTATTTGGGCAGTGATGTCATTCAGACTATAAACACAAGGTGGTGATATCAACACACTTTTCAAACCTTAATCATTACCAGCACTTGTCAAGCCTTTTTGGCAGCAAGGTGAATCAAAAAGTCGCTTTTTCTTTTTCTTCTTCTTCTTCTCCTCGTTCTGGTCAGGCTCCAACGTCTACATCAGGAGGGAGCTGATCTGCTGGGGCGACAGCGTTAAACTGCGCTATGGCAGCGGGCCCGAGGACTGCCCCTACCTGTGGGCCCACATGCAAAAATACACCGAAATCACTGCCAAGCACTTTGTGGGAGTGCGTCTGGACAATTGCCATTCAACTCCACTGCATGTGGCTGAGGTACTGCTTCAGTGTCAAAAGATACATTATTGCTTTTGGCTAGATTGCAGATGAATAACCTGCTTGAGATTAACTACGTGTAAAGATGAAAATTAGACATGGGGGGCAGGATTGATTTTTCTTTTTCTCTCTCTCTACACACATTTTTATACGACGAGGTCATTAGTTACTGTCTTGGTTAGTGCATTTTGGCTGATGACGATCCCCGTCCACCCATTGATGTGTCTTTTGCTGTACTTTACAATAAGAAATATTAACTGTGGCTTATTCTCGAATCTATGTGAAATGAAAAATTGGTGATGGTATAAGGGTCATGCTATTCACTTGACGGTTTTTCCAGTTTATTATAGTGATTTTTTTAAATTATTATTTTTTTACGTTACAAAAAGGTTTCAAGGGTTTTACATTTTAGCTGACAAGTGTGGATGTTTAAATTGTAAAACTCTCTAACCTCTTATCCCCATTAGGGAAAAAATACATCCCAACAAGACGAGAGATTGTACAATGTAATTTTTTTAATTATACAAGCTCAGCATGAAACTATAAAAAGAAAATGTGATGCTGATGTTGCTGTTATCAGTTTACTATATTTAAAATGTCATAGTAACCCATTGTCTCTTTTAAAAAGTGGTAAAAATATCTGGTTGTTAATGTATATTAGGGATGCAACGATTATAGATTTTGTTTTTTGGTACGATTATAGTCTGAGGAGTAATCAAGGTTTATTACGACTATTATGCATTTGTTAATTTCAAAACACTACTAGTTTAGAAAATCACATGAAAACTCCATATATTTTAAATTGTTGTTTATTGCTGCTCAGTAACTAAATAATACAGCCCAAAATAATATTTAAAAAGAACAAAAGTCCAAGCCACGCGCCTCCATTGGAAGTAACAAACTTGCGCATGCAAAAGACGCGAACAGCCCTTAGTTAGTAGCCTCAGCCATAGTTAATCCAGTGTGCTTGCATATTAGCCTCGATGTACAAGCTCAGAACTTTAAACTAGCATACAGTTGACAACTTTGTTTAGTTGCAGCAGTTTTGATCCTTGCAGAAACGTGGTGTTGAGAAGTCTTTACGATTAAATAACTGTGACACATTAAAGTTCGGTTAATAGTGAAATTGGTTAATCCAGGGGTCACCAAACTTGTTCCTGGAGGGCCGGTGTCCTGCAGCTTTTAGCTCCAACCCTAATCAAACACACCTGAACAAGCTAATCAAGGTCTTACTAGGTGTACTTGAAACACCCAGGCAGGTGTGTTGAGGCAAGCTGGAGCTAAAGCCTGCAGGGACACCGGCCCTCCAGGACCGAGATTGGTGACCCCTGGGTTAATCGTTGCGTCCCTAAAAATAATTTAGATAAATATATAAGTAATATAGGCGATGCAGTGGCGCAGTAGGTAGTGCTGACGCCTCACAGCAAGAAGGTCGCTGGTTCGAGCATCGGCTGGGTCAGTTGGCGTTTCTGTGTGGAGTTTGCATGTTCTCCCTGCGTTAGCGTGGTTTTCCTCCGGGTGCTCCGGTTTCCCCCACAGTCCAAAGACATGCGGTACAGGTGAAATGATTAAGCTAAATTGTCCGTAGTGTATGAGTGTGTATATATGTTTCCCAGAGATGGGTTGCGACTGGAAGGGCATCCGCTGCGTAAAAACATTCTGGATAAGTTGGCGGTTCATTCCGCTGTGGCGACCCCAGATTAATAAAGGGACTAAGCCGAAAAGAAAATGAATGAATGAATGAATATAAATAATATATACAGTTGCAATCAGAATTATTGAACCCCCTTTGAATTTGTTTTTCTTTTTTAAATATTTCCCAAATGATGTTTAACAGAACAAGGAAACAGTATGTCTGATAATATTTTTTCTTTTGGAGAAAGTCTTATTTGTTTTATTTCGGCTAGAATAAAAGCAGTTTTTAATTTTTTAAAACCCATTTTAAGGTCAAAATTATTAGCTCCTTTAAGCTATATATTTTTTCAATAGTCTGCAGAACAAACCATCATTATACAATAAGTTGCCTAATTACCCTAACCTGACTAGTTAACCTAATTAACCTAGTTAAGCCTTTAAATGTCACTTTAAGCTGTATAGAAGTGTCTTGAAAAATATCTAGTCAAATATTATTTACTGTCATCATGGCCAAGATAAAATAAATCAGTTATTAGAAATGAGTTATTAAAACTATTATGTTTAGAAATGTGAAATTTTCTCTCCGTTAAACAGAAATTGAGGAAAAAAATAAACAGGGGGGCTAATAAATCAGGGGGTTGAATAATTCTGATTGCAACTGTATACATACAGTTGAAGTAAGAATTATTAGCCCCCCTGTTTATTTTTTTTCCCCAATTTCTGTTTAACGGAGAGAAGATTTTTTCAACACATTTCTAAACATAATAGTTTTAATAACTCATTTCTAATAACTGATTTATTTTATCTTGGCCATGATGACAGTAAATAATATTTGACTAGATATTTTTCAAAACACTTCTATACAGCTTTAAGTGATATTTAAAAGCTTAACTAGATTAATTAGGTTAACTAGGCAGGTTAAGGTAATTAGGCAAGTTATTGTATAATGATGGTTTGTTCTTTAGGGTATCAAAAAATATATATAGCCTAAAGGGGCTAATAATTTTGACCTTAAAATGAAAAACTGCTTTTATTCTAGCCGATATAAATCAAATGAGACTTTCTCCAGAAGAAAGAATATTATTAGACATACTGTGAAAATTTCTTTGCTCTGTTAAACATCATTTGGGAAATATATAAAAAAAAAATATATATATATATATATATATATATATATATATATATATATATATATATATATATATATATATATATATATATATATATATATATATATATATATATATATATATTATTTATATATAATTATATATATATATATATATATATATATATATATATATATATATATATATATATATATATATATATATATTATTTATATATGATTATAAATTATATAATTCAAAACAATTATCTAAGAACCACTTGAATCCTACTTATAGGGACCCAAATATTAAAATGTACTCACAATTTACTCACTCTCAAATGATTTCAAATTTTTAGTTTCAAAGTTTCTTTCTTCTGTTGAACCTGTTACCATTGACTTCCATAGTACTTGTTTTTCTTACTATAGCATTCAATGGTTACAGGTTTCCAGCTTTCTTCAAAATACTTTCTTTTGTGTTCAACAAATGTAAGAAACACACACATGTTTGGAACAAGTAAAGAGGGAGTAAATAATAACGGAATTTAAATTTTTGTGTGAACTATCCCTTTAAGTCTCAATATTCACTCAAACAATAATAATTGTGTGGTACAAATGCAGCATAAACATTAAATATTTATCAAACATGTGTTTATCATTATATCGAGGGGAATTATTTTGTTATAATTATCATTACTGTATTACGGTATGTAGCAGGAATCAGAATTAATTAATCATATGACGCGAGTAAGGTTAGATTAATGACAACAGTGCACAGCAGATGATCAGTACCATTGACAATATAGTAAAATGTAACATAAATAAACCAAAAAAGACAATATTGTAAAATGTCCGGTCAGTACAACCATTCCGATATACACAAAAATACAAAAAATTGCCAACTCAAAAGCAAACAGAGAGCACACATTTAAAGAACAAAAAGGGAAAGAGAAAAAAAATTTGCGATCACATTTATGACCGCAACTCTCTGATGATTTGCTTCTTTTATCCTCGCTTGTAAGTCACTTTGGATAAAAGCATTATAGCAGCTCACTGTTACACACATTATATTCAAAAAGTACAGTATTACTACATATTACAAAATAATACACAACAAAAGAATTTGCCATCAGAAGGCAGTTTTCCAGCCTCTCACTTTTAACACATGTTGTGCCCTGCAGGCCATGCTAGCGGCAGCCAGATCAGTCAGACCCAATCTGTATGTGATAGCAGAGCTCTTTACAGGCAGCGAGCTGATTGACAATGTGTTTGTAAACCGGCTGGGAATAACCAGTCTCATCAGAGGTACCAGAGAATCTTATAAGCATGACACTAACGATGTCTTCTTGTCTGTTTGTCTCTTTTTCTTTTTGCACTGCTTCACTTGTTCCTTCCCTCTGTGAACTGTCTCTCCTGAATATTAAACCCCCCCCAAAACACATTTTTTTTCTGCTTACTTTGGCTTCATTTGAGTCATGACTCTCCCTCTTTCTGAACCCACCTCACCTGACACACTAACACCGGTGGTTTGGCTGTGTGTGTGTTTGTGTGTGGCCGTAACTCTGCCTGCTGCAGTTCATGCTGGATGCTGCCCGCAGACTCAGGCCTGACCTGTACGTGGTGGCTGAGCTCTTCACAGGCAGCGAGGAGCTGGATAATGTCTTTGTGACTAGATTAGGAATCACTTCACTTATCAGAGGTACGGCCTTCCAGTAACCCTGGCTGTTTTGTTATGTTTTTGCTTTAACGTGATGTGAAATCTAACTCTATTATCAAACATACTGAATTGTTACATATCTGTTCACAAGCTTGGGCTCAGTAAGACTTTAAATTTATATATTTTTTATGTCTCTTATGCTCACCAAGGTGTGTTTTGTTTGTTAAAGGGATAGTTCACCCAAAAATAAAAATGTAATCTTACTATTTATTTACCTTCAAGTAGTTCCAAACTTTTTTTTAAACAAAAAATAAGATATTTTGAAGAAAGCTGAAAACATGTAAACATTGACATCCATAGTAGGAAAAACAAATACTATGGAAGTCAATGGGTACATGTTTTCAGCATTGTTCTTAGTATCTTCTTTTGTGGTCAACAGAAAAATGAATCTCAAACATGTTTGAAACAAGTAAAAGTAGAGTAAACAATAACCGAATTGTAATTTTTGGGTGAACTATCCCTTTAAAAAAATACAGTAAAATTGAAAAATTGTACAAAAATGCTGCATGTTAAGATAACTTTGTGTTTTGATATGAATAATTTTTATAATTAAATAAAATGCAGTATGTAATATAAAATGTAATGTAATGTATTTACTCCTAGTGTTCAATGATCATCTTCAGTAACAGTGATCCTTCCGAAATAATTCTTAAGATTAATGATCAAATACGCTTAAAAATAAATAAAATCGTATTATTATTGTTGGAAACAGTTGTGCTGCTTATTGTTTTGTGGACACTGATACTCTTTTAGGATGAATTGAAAATACAGTGCATCCGGAAAGTATTCATAGCGCTTCATTTTTTTCACATTTTTTTATGTGACAGCCTTATTCCAAAATGAATTAAATACATTTATTTCCTCAAAAGTCTACACCCAATACCCCGTAATGACAATGTGAAAAAGATTTTTTTGAAATTGTTGCAAATTTATTAAAAATAAAAAACCTGAAAAATCACATGTACATAAGTATTCACAGCCTTTGCTCAATACTTTGTTGATGCACCGTTAGCAGCAATTACAGCCTCAAGTCTTTTTAAATATGATGCCACAAGCTTGGCACACCTGTCTTTGGGAATTTCTGCCCATTCCTCTTTGCAGTACCTCTATCAGGTTGCATGGGAAGTGACAGTGTACAGCCATTTTCAGATCTCTCCAGAGATGTTCAATAGGATTTAGGTCTGGGCTCTGGCTGGGCCACTCAGGACATTCACCGAGTTGTTGTGTAGCCACTCCATTGATATTTTGGGGCTGTGCTTTGGGTCATTGTCATACTGGAAAATAAACCGTCGCCTCAGTCTGAGGTCAAGAGCACTCTGAAGCAGGTTTTCATTCAGGATGTCTCTGTACATTGCTGCATTAATCTTTCCCTCTATTCTGACTAGTCTTCCAGTTCCTGCTGCTGAAAAACATCCCCACAGCATGATGCTGCCATCACCATGCTTCACTGTAGGGATGATATTAGCCTGGTGATGAGCGGTGCCAGGTTTTCTCCAAACGTAACACCTGGCATTCACTCTAAAGAGTTCAATTTTAGTCTCATCAAACCAGAGAATTTTGTTTCTTATGGTCTGAGAGTCCTTCAGATGCCTTTTGGCAAATTCCAGGCGGGGAGTGGCTTCCGTCTGGCCACTCTACCATACAGGCCTGATTGGTGGATTGCTGCACAGATGCTTGTCCTTCTGTAGGGTTCTCCTCTCTCCACAGAAGAACACTGGAGCTCAGACAGATTGATCACCTCCCTTCTTCCCCGATCAGATGGCTGGCCAGCTCTAGGAAGAGTCCTGGTGGTTCCAAACATCTTCCACTTATGGATGATGGAGGCCACTGTGCTCATTGGATCTTTCATAGCAGCAGAAATTTTTCTGTAACCTTCCCCACCCTTGTGCCTCGAGACAATCCTGTCTTGGAGGTCTACACATAATTCCTTTGTCTTCATGCTTGGTTTGTGCTTTGACATACACTGTCAACCCTGAGACCTTATATAGACAGGTGTACGCCTTTTCAAATCATGTCCAATTAACTGAATTTACCACAGGTAAACTCCAATTAAGCTGCTGAAACATCAAAAATGATCAGTGGAGGCAGAATGTATCTGAGCTCAATTTAGAGCTTCACTGCAAAGGCTGTGAATACTTATGTACATGTGATTTTTCAGCTTTTTTATTTTTTATGAATTTGCAACAATTTCAAAAAAATCTTATTTCACATTGTCATTATGGGGTATTGTGTGTAGAATTTTGAGGAAATAAATTAATTTAATCCATTTTGGAATAAGGCTGGAACATAAAAATATGTGGAAAAAGTGAAGCGCTATGAACACTTTCCGGATGCACTGTATGTATAAAATATATTTTTTGTAACATTTTAAATGTATTTACTGTATTTTTTTTTATCAATTCAGTGCATTTAGATTAATAAAAGTATACATTAATTTCAAACTTAAACCTTTACTGACAGTTCAATTGCATTATGATAAAATTATTTGATGATTTTTAGCTTTTTATCATTTATTCAACTCAGGTTATGCCAGACCTGCATGGCTTTTTTATTCTACAGTGGACCATTGAAGTTTCAAAAAGGACACATTAAACTAACTACAAGAATCCTAACAGTAGTCCACTTGACTTGAAAGAGATGATGCCAACCATCTGAAGACTTTAAGGACAACACATACACTTAATACACAAATACACTTCATTGAACATGTACACACCTATATAGTATATAAATCCAGGTTAACTATGTTTATACATAATAACTTTAAGTGTTAAAGTTATTAGTAATTAGTTACTAGTTAATTAGTTCAAGTTATTAGTAACTAATAAAGTTATGGTAACTAATAACCTTAATTTTTTCTGACCTAACCTTTCTTGATTTTGATTGTAATGCAATAACCTTTTGTAAAGCTGCATTAAAACAATAACTATTGTGATAAACGCTATACAATTAAACTTGAATTGACTTGAACTCTATATTTCAAGTATTGTGATGTCACATAATAGTTTTGGCTATGAAAGAGACTGATTTGTAAGTCATTATGTACTGAAGATCTTGACATCATGCTCAGCAGAACAACTGTTTTCAAAATGTTTCCTCAAAAAAACTCATAGACAAATAAATTCTGAATGATTACACTACACTAAACACTAGAGTAATTGTGCTGAAAAATCAGCTGTGAAACATGGAATTAAGCAAAATTTCAATTCAAATGAACTCAAATTAAAATATGTTTCACTTTATATGACAATGACTTTTCTTATTGTGCATTTGGTCAAATAACTGCAGCCTTGGTGAGCAGAGAGTACTTATAAAAAAAGAAAAGATTAATCAGTATATAGTGCTCATTGTTGGCCTGGTGTTACTGGTCAATCCTTGTGCTGTTATAGAGGCGATGAGTGCAGGAGACAGTCATGAGGAGGGCAGGCTGGTCTATCGGTATGGAGGAGAACCAGTTGGAGCTTTTCTTCAACCCAGTCTTAGGCCTCTGGTGCCCAGCATTGCCCACGCCATGTTTCTGGACGTCACGCATGACAACGAGTGCCCTATTCAGGTACAGCTTATCAAAAACATGTTGAATATTGATAGAGCCTGTTGAATGAGTTCTTATTCTGATGTTGTAGATCCGCTCTGTGTATGATTCGCTGCCCAGCTCTGCTATTGTTTCCATGGCCTGCTGTGCCACTGGCAGCACCAGAGGATATGATGAGTTGGTGCCACACCAGGTAAGAGACTCACTTCACTGAGCATGTTTACGTTCACTCCAGTTTGCTGATAACTCAAATCAGCTCATTACGTGCTACCGATAACCTGGCAATGCAAGAAATTAGATAAGATTTCATTATAAATCATTTTGTTTTAGGTATGGACTGAATTTTCAGCCACCATAAACTAGGGTTGTCACGATACGGGAATTCGGTACCAACCAATACTGAAATTTTAAAAACATCCATTTACCGCTAACATGTGAGCGCCGTTGAGCATGTTCATAAACACTGCTTTACCATTGTGTTCACGTGCTCAACAGAAATTACTGTGATTGGTCATCAGTTTACTGAACTCACCGCTGTTTACTGAGTGTAACCACAGATACAGGCACACTGGAGCATTTCAAAGGCAAATCAGTGGTGTTTATGTTAAGATTTCAGTTACAATTGGTACCGAATTCCAGTATCTCGACAACCCTACCATAAACTATTGCCCAGAAATGTTATTTTTGGTTTCAGCTCAAAGAGTAAAACGGTGTTCAGTGTCCAAGGTTTACTCTCACTCCAGCTATCATCACTGTGCAGTGTAAAGCGTATTTCACACAGGATGTGGAAAGCCCAGGTCTATGAAACCCATTTATTTCAAGGGGGGTGCCACACTCAACGTTGTATTTTGCTCTGTGGCTATCTGCTCAAATAATGCACCAACAGCTCATTTCTATATACTGGAGTATTTCTTGTTAAAATGTTATTGGCTTGTGTTTTTAATGTCAGTATAGTTTAAGTTATGCAATTTTAAAAAGTCTTAACAAAATTACGTTATATAATTTAATTTAATGGTAAAACTTTAGAACATTGGTTCATTGGCTAATGCTAGTTAATGTATTTACTAACATTAGCTAAGTATTAATAATCTTGTAAAATATTTATTAATCTTATTTTACTTTATTTACTGCATTATTAAAATCCAAAGTTGTGCTTGTTAATGCGCAGTTAGTGAACTTAAATATACTTAAATCATGTTAACTGACATTAACCAAGATTATAAAATACTATAGTAAATGTATTAGTAATTGTTTATGTTAGTAAATACATTAACTAGTGGACTATTATTTTAAAGTGTGGTTTTGGCTCAAAACTTAATTTGAGTGGATCCCTAGTTTGTTTCCCAGTATTGATGTCAAAACGCATTAGTTTGCACATCTCAATTCACTGATCTCATTTGTTTAATCAGTTGTCATCTTTGGTAAATCCTTAAGAAGAGTATTGAGACATGTCAGTGCCAAACGTATGGCTCGAATATTATCCTATCAGGATATAGCATTTTGGCTTTAGCAGAAGATTTTCTGCCGTATGAGATGAAAACACATTCTTCGAATTTTTCAGGTCAAGAAAGCATCTGAATGTTTACTGCAAAACATTTGTTCTGTCTGAATGCACTTACATCTGCAGCAAAGATATGTTCATGTTACTTATCATCCCACAAGTGCACTTACTAACATATTAACTATACTTAACAATAAACTGACAGAGAGCAGGATTCTAAATGTACATGCTCAGCCTAAAATGCAAAAATCCAATTGTGACGATTGAGCTTATTGTCAGAGTATGTTAAAAGGCTGTTTCTCATCTCTACCTCTAGATCTCAGTGGTATCCGAGGAGCGTTTCTACACCAAGTGGAGTTCTCAGGCTAAGCCCTCGTCTCCTAGTGAGGTCAACCTGCAGACAGGAATCATTGCTGGAAAGCTGGCTCTCAATCGGTTACACCAGGAGCTGGCAGCTAAAGGCTTCAGCCAGGTGAGTGGCATATGTGATTGGACACGTTTTGTTCCAAATGAGACCTTTAACACTGCTGACTGTTGAATTGTAGTCCATTGCAGGTTTTTCGCAAAAGGAGGTTCTTTTATGTAAAAGTAAATTATAATAACCAAAATAAAAACAAAATTTATTTAAAAACTTAAGTCTTTTTTTGCAGTGTAATCTACATTTAGTGGTTAGTCTGACCTGCAGGTCCATTACAGTTTTTCTCAGTTGCTTTGACACATTTTTTGTCTTAACATTCTCTAAACTGTGAGTGCAAATCTCGAAACTGTTTGCTGGAACTTCAAAACTTTATTGCATCTTTATCTGCAAAATGTAGTTACTCACCCAAAACATTTAATTCATGCTTCAAAACCTAGTTATCATGTCAGTAGTTTGGCCAAGGCCACCAGAACATAAAGTGTATTTGTCATCGTGTGAGCCTCGCTAGTCAAAATGATTAGCTGTTTTTTCACCATGACAGTCAACCATAGAAATTAAGGTTTAAAAAAAAATCTAATATTTATTGACAGAAGTAAATAGTACTTAGAAAATAAATTAACATTTGTATTTATATATAGTACGGGCAGCACAGTGGCGCAGTGGGTAGCATGCACACCTCACAGCAAGAAGGTTGCTGATTCAAGCCCCGGCTGGGTCAGTTGGCATTTCTGTGTGGAGTTTGCATGTTCTCCCCGTGTATGCGTGGGTTTCTTTCGTTTCTTAGAATTAACTAATTTCTAATAACTGATTTATTTTATCTTTGCCATGATGACAGTAAATAATATTTTACTAGATATTTTTCAAAACACTTCTATACAGCTTAAAGTGACATTTAAAGGCTGGTTAGGGTAATTAGGCAAGTCATTGTGTAATGATGGTTTGTTCTGTAGACTATCGAAAATAAATATAGCTTAAAGGGGCTAGTAATTTTGACCTCAAAATGGTTTTTAAAAAATGTTTTTTAATAAATGGTTTTTAAAAAATTGTCAATATCAGATATTTGTGGTATAAACATATGCGTATGTAATTGTTGGATAATTGAGTAGATGGTTTTGAGTGTGATGGCTTACAGGATGAAAAATGGTTGAGAAGTTGTGAAGAGTTTGACTGTTTAAATGAGAATCAATTCATCAGTTTTGATCAACAAGCCATATGCAATTAGTTTTTGTCCAAACTACAGAAAAATTGTACTTACTGTTTGCACACATGCACCAAAGCATTTGCAATTTGCTTCAATGAATAAGAAATGCCAATCTGAAGTAAACAATAGGCTAATTGTTCAGAGATCTAAACTTCATTCATTCATTCATTTTGGTCTGATTTCATCCCACTTGGTCTGATTTTACAACGTCATGGTCTAAACTATCACTTTTATGCAGACGATATTCAACTTTATTCTGTCTGTACGCCTACTCCATCCACCCAAATTGATTACATTTCTGCTTGTGTGAAGGACATTAAAGATTGGCTTAACTCAAATTCTTTGAAACTCAATATGGACAAAACTGAGGTCATTTTTATTGGCACCTCAGCACTTACCAGCAATATTTCGACCAGTTTCTCCTATGAGATTGCTTGCTTTCACAATAAAACATCTACAGTTGAAGTCAGAATTATTAGCCCCCCTGAATTATTCACCCCCCTTTTTATTTTTCCCCCAAATTCTGTTTAATGGAGAGAAGATTTTCTCAACACATTTCTAAACATAATAGTTTTTAATAACTCATTTCTAATAACTGATTTATTTTATCTTTGCCATGATGACAGTAAATAATATTTGACTAGATATTTTCCAAGACACTTCTATACAGCTTAAAGTAACATTAGGATAATTAGGTTAACTAGGCAGGTGAGGGTAATTTGGCAAGTCATTGTATAATGATGGCTTGTTCTGTAGACTATCAAAAAAATAAGTAGCTTAAAGGGGCTAATAATTTTGATGTCAAAATGGTTTTTAAAAAATTTAAAACTGCTTTTATTCTAGCTAAAATAAAACAAATAAGACTTTTTCCAGAAGAAAAAATATTATCAGACATACTGTGAAAATTTCTTGCTCTGTTAAACATAATTTTGGAAATATTTAAAAAGGGGAAAAAAAATCAAAACAGGGCTAATACTGTAATTCTAACTTCAACTCCACACTCTCTTTTCAGTCTCACATTAAATCTGTTATTAAATCTGCATTCTTTCATTTACGTCGTATTGCCCAACTGCGTCCCCTCATCAGTAGCAAGGATGCTGAGACTGTCGTCCATGCATTTGTCTCATCACGCATTGACTACTGTAATGCCCTTTTTATTGGTCTGCCCTTTTTATTGGTCTGCCTGCCAGCCTCATCTCCAGATTACAATATAATCAAAACTCTGCGGCTAGAATACTCGGCTAGAATACTCACTCATACCAAACGTTCTGCTCATATAACCCCAATCTTGTATGACCTCCATTGGCTCCCAGTTGCATACCGCATTAAATTCAAAGTTCTCCTCCTTGCATTTAGATCCTTAAATGGCCTAGCTCCCTCTTATCTTTGCAAAATGCTTGTCCCTTACATCGCTACTCGCTCATTACGTTCCTCTGACTCTGGCCTTTTTTCTGTCCCTCGGTACCGCATCTCTTCAATGGGGGGCAGATCATTTAGTGTTATTGCACCCAAACTTTGGAACTCTCTACCACTTCACTCCACACAGAAACGCCAACTGACCCAGCCGGGGCTCGAACTAGCGACTTTCTTGCTGTGAGGCGATTGTGCTACCGCCATGCACAACCGTGCAGCCCCGAGATCTAAACTTTTTGTTTTGAAAAATTACAAAATTTCAATCGGCAATAGTGCCAAAGAAATTGAGAAAAACTGTAATAGAGAAAAAACATCACACCTGCAGATGGCGATATGTGATATGGAACAAGATAGTTTGCCAGTACTTGTTTAAAGTAAATCAATTCAAGTTTTTTTTTTTTTTTTCCAACATACTCAATATAAATTTACTTGTTTTAAATATTTATAATTTAAAAATAATTCTTTGTATATCAAATATTCTGACCACCCTTTATTTTAAGGTACAATTCTCACTATTAACTCCTAATTTGCTTCTTATTAGTAATTAATAATGTTGCAGTTAGATTTAGGTAATTTGTAGATTAAGACATGTAGAATAAGATCATGCATAAAATGTAATTTATAATTAAATGTAGATATAAAATGTAATTTATAATTAAATGTAGATATAAAATGTAATTTATACAAATAAACAGTCAGTATCTTTCTAATAGGGATTTAGTGTAAAGTAAACTAAAGTGTTACCCATATTTTATACTATGTATAAAGACACATAATATACAATACAATGTGTACAATTATAATCTAGAAATAACCCAAAAAAATCAATTGAAACCATAAAACAATAAAATATCTTCTATTTTCCCCAATTTTAATAACCTTTGGCAAATGTCATCAATATGTTTTCTCAGGTGTTTGTGGACCAGGTGGATGAGGACATTGTTGCGGTGACTCGTCATTGTCCCAGCACACACCAGTCAGTTGTGGCTGTGTGTCGCACTGCGTTCAAGAACCCCAAACACCATCGCTATACAGACGAAGTTCCACCAATGTGCATTCCAGGTGTGTCATGCACGTGTGATTACATGCACGTTGTTGTCCTGATTAATATGCTTCGTAAGCTGACAACGCATGTAATCATGTAAAGTGTTAACCTGTTTTCCCTTATCAGAGTGAGGTCATAAATGCAAGCATAAACCGATTGACACAGCTAGATGTTTGCCTCTTACATTGATTTCACCCAACATGGAAACATTCATCTTATTTCTGTCAGTTTATTATTATTATTAAGTGTACATGTTTAATTTATGACAGGAACATGTCCTTATTTAGAATTGAAACACAGCCACTCACATCATTTACAGTAAGGTCATTTATAGCATAGGTGCATAAGTGACAAGAGTCAGTGAGGATATTCCTCAGCACACTACTCCACAGAGCGCCGCTCACATGACTTTCCAATGAATCACATTCTGTTTATATGAAATTTGTATTACATGCTTAGTAACATCCCCCTAGGCTGGAAAAATTCATATAAATTTGTTTCATTTTGATTTTACACTGCCGGTCAAACGTTTGGGGTCAGTAGGATGTTTAAATGTTTTAAAATAAGCTTCTCCTGCTCACCAAAGTTGCATTTATTTAATCAAAAATACAGTACAAATTGTAAAATTGTGAAATGTTATTGCACTTTAAAATAACTGTTCAAAAGTAGTTTATAATTTAATTTAATCATTTATTCCAGTGATTTTAAAGATGAATTTTCAGCTTCATTACTCCAGTCTTCAGAAGTCACCCTAATATTTATTATTATTATTATTATTATTATTATTATTATTATTATTATTGTTGTTATTATTGTTATTATTATTAATGATAATAGAAATAAAAGCAGTAATGTCTGGAGTAATAATTTCATTTGAAACTACATATTTTAATAAATAATTACCAACTTAACATTTAAATGTGTTTTACATTTAATAAATGCCGCCTTAATGAACAGAATAATTTTCTTGAAAAAAAAACCTGAAAAAAAAAAACTGACCCTAAATTTTTGACCGGTAGTGTATATAAGGGCTGTATGTTACTTTACTGACATTGAGCTTTTTTTTCGGCAATATATATTGCATTATGAATACAATTTCACCATGGCTTAAATAGCTCTACTTGGTAAGAAATTGATTAATTGAATAATCAAATAGCACTGCATAGTCTTCATTATATAAATAATTCATTAAAACAATTTTTTATCAAAGTTAGAAATGGTACAATTTCTTGTGTCTGAATATTTTAAACTCTCTTGATATGCTCGTACAGTCACAGGCCTTAAAAAAACATACAATTAATAAACTTTTGTTCCGTTATGCCAAAAAATGTTTTAACTTATCATTTGTTTACTATATGTAATAATGTAATAATATATATATATATATATATATATATATATATATATATATATATATATATATATATATATATATATATATATATATATATATATATATATATATATATACACACAGTTGAAGTCAGAATTATTAGCCCTCCTGAATTATTAGCCCCCTGTTCATATTTTCCCCCAATTTCTGTTTAATGGAGAGAAGATTTCTTCAACATATTTCTAAACATAATAGTTTTAATAACTCATCTCTAATAACTGATTTATTTTATCTTTGCCATGATGACAGTAAATAATATTTGACTAGATATTTTTCAAGATACTTCTATACAGCTTAAAGTGACATTTGAAGGCTTAACTAGGTTAATTAGGTTAACTAGGCAGGTTAGGGTAATATTACTGTATATGAGAGATTTCTCTTTTATACCAAACAAGTTCTAATTAAATTTGCATTGTGAACCTTAAATAAAAGTAAAAAAAAAAAGTAAAAATAATTATTCATGTATTAAGTATCTAATTTCTCTGCTCTCAAAATCATTCCGCACAAATCTGCAGATTTTTCACAAAAATTCTGCACAGAAATAGCAAAAAAAAAGTCTGCAGATTGTGTCTATCCCATTAGCTCATGCAGAAATACTCTGTTTTTCCATCTATAGAACATAACAAATGAAATACTTGGAGTTATAAGCTCCAACATTTTTAACATCACTATAGGGAGATACATTCATTTATTAATAGGTCTATTATTGGTTTGCAAATGAACTCGGACAATGAGTTATTTCAATAAGCTGATTTATTTTGTGAGTTATCAGCATAGTGGTGTGCATTTAAATATGCTCTTTGCGATTCTCTTCTAGTATCTAGTTTTATACCGTCTCTATTATGTGACTGAATCCCAAATCCTGCAACCTCTCTGATCAAATCCTCTCTCACAGGTAAGATAGAGGAGGTGGTGCTGGAGGCGCGGACCGTGGAGAGGCAGACGGGCACCTACAAAAAAGATGAGAGGAGCATTAATGGCGTGCCTGAGTACACGGTGGAGATTAAAGAGCACATCCAGGTAACCCGAGTGCTTTGAGTCTGCTTTAATTATAGCCGTCCCAGCAGACACAATGGCCTTCGCTGAGAGCCACTCATTCACAAAACAGCAAAAGCACTACCCCTACCCTGCAGTTTAAACACCAGCAGCCCTCAAAGTGCTCTGGTGTCATCTCAACGTCTTGTTTTTGGTAAACCTCCCCTTTCCTGCCTGGTTGTAAAAGTCTGCCGCCTGGACTTGCATGGACTTTTGATTGCCTATATTGTCAACACTGCACGAGTCAGTCTAATCTTTGGCTCTCAGTGGTTTCTTTGTTTGTGTGTCTGTGTCTGTGCAGCTGGCAGACAGTAAGGTGGTCCGTCAGGCTGGAGTGACGTCTCGAGGCCGCAGCGAATACGTGCAGGAGATTGTGTTTGAGAAGCTGACACCTGGAAGTGTTATTGCCTTCAGGTTAGACTTCAAAAGCTGCACTGTCTTTAACATGACCTGTGGTTTTCAACTGGTTTTGTAAGATCAGGATTTTACATACAAAAAGTGTGTGCGTCTGTCTGTCTGTCTGTCTGTCTGTCTGTCTGTCTTAGGGCTGGGCAGTATGACGGTATATACTGTATATCGTCACTGTGAGATGAAATGTGTACCGTAAAATGTATTTTTATTCTGTGTTTACTGCTAAATGTAAATAAGTGGGTGTAGGGTTGGGTGATGTCAACCAATTTGGCATCGTACAATGTCTAATGTGAAACTAGGGATGCACCGATCCCGATACTTGGATCTGATATCGGTTCGATACCGCATATTTTTGCTGGATCGGGTAAAAAAATTTCTCCAAGACTATTTGTTCCTGTTAGTTTAAACAATCAGTGGGGAAATGCATTTAGTTTTGCATTAAATGGGTTCATTTTAACCTACAACAAGGAGTTAATTTCTGTTTCTAAATCATGTTGCGCTTTGTCTGTTAGATCAGCAGATCACATTCGCAAAACTGGAGTAGAGAGGGTTATTACCTGCTCTTCACAGATAAAGTAGGCCTACCTGAAACTTTAAATTAGAAAAGGCTCAATAATACATTGGACATGTCCTCAACGCACACATTTCTTCCCTTTGTGCTGCTGTTTTGGAAGTGTCCGCAGATACCGGAGAGCTGTACGCTGTGTCTTAGTGATGCATCAATCGCTTCATTCATGCAAACGGCTGCACAGACACGATGTGCGCTGCTCAGTAAAATTATTCTCACAATACGTTTCTGTTCTCTCATCCTTCCGACTGAGTTTATTCTTCAGAGGGGAATACTTTCAGCGCTGCGAATAGTTTGTAAAGCCTGGCTCATTGTGGTCAAAGTAGTTGATTAAATTAATAAAAGTAAAACTGACGAGCGCATATGGATTGTCATTAACAGAAAATTATTTAGCCTAATATAGGCTACTCTGAAATTGTGGATATTTCACTGTAATTTTATTTATATTAATATTTTATATAACAGACCTGTTTGTCAATTTGAATGAAGCATATAAGCGGACCTTGTTTTGAACTTCACCTCAAATCTTCGTTTATTTTATAGATGACTGACCAACACAAATAAATACATTAAAATAACCAACAAATTATACCAAACACAATTTGTTTCAAAAAGATAATTTTTCAGGCAAAAAATAATGTTTCAGACATGCTTTCGGTTTCTCCATCTCACTCGCGGTGAGTTTAGGCGAGGGAATGTTTATTAAGTAAAACTGGCCTCAGGCGGTTTAGTTTAGTCTGCTTCAAACCTGCAGGAAAATATCAGACTTTGCTAAAAGGCTGGTTATTTTACCAACGATTAGGGTCAATAGTGGTAGCCTGTTACAGATTTCAAAGAAAAATCTTAATCTTAAAAAAGGAAACATAAGCTGGACCACAACAGATCCTATCAATGTCATAACGAATGCTCAAGCAATGTAGCCTATAGTTTACAGCAAGCATCATGTTTTTAGTTAGATTGTGCCATCTGTCATATACAGTAGGCCTATAAGTCTGTTATTTTTACTAAAGAAGATTTTTATTATATTATTTGAGTTTATCACCAGAACTATAGAAACTGTATTTAAAAAGAAAAAACAGCACAGTATCAAGGATCGGATCTGTATCGGTCGATGCTCAGAATTGGGGTATCGGATCAGACCGGTTTCAAAAAATGGTATCGGTGCATCCCTTTGTGAAACATCATGATGGATGATGGCATCGTCATAGAATTAATTATTTATGAATAATTAATAAATTCATAATGAAATAATTATTTGTAGACTACCGTTTTAACTACCTGACTCGCATGGTCTTTTTTTTACCCATAACCAAATCCTAAATAAATAAAGATAAGTAACACACAAGTTACCACCAGTCAGTCACTTTTTCCGCAGGTCTCTGGCATAAATAGGCAGAGTGATCTGTGTCGTTATAATGGCTTTGACAAACTTGGTTGGTTAAAAAGGTGCACAACAACCAACAGCAACCATACAACAGTATCTGATGTTTTCGCTAAAATGACTAAGTACAAGCGTGAAAGCAAAAAATTGAAGTAGTGTACTGACGCTGTGACACGTTACCTGATAGAGTCAAAAGACCAAAGAGTCGTTAGATAGAGACATGATTAATTAAATATTGCTTTTAACATCTATAGTGAGACGCGATCCAGCGGTACATCTTTGATTAACTGTCAGACGTGTATTACTCTCTAGGATTTTGTGCTCAAAGCACCTGCTGACTGCCTGCGCTCAGACGTTCGCATATGCTGCAGCACATGCCTCTCTGTGTGTGTTTGTGTGTGTGTGTGTGGTCACGTGATGTGTGTTTTCAGTGGTCTAGTGTGGAAGTAGGGCTTTTCATAAATGCTAGATGAAACTCCAGTGTGGACGTGGATCGTTTTCGTTCTAAAATGCAATTTAAAACTAAGACGTATTAGTGTAAACGGGGCCTAAGTGTGTATTTTCGTGAGCGGGTTGCTGCTGCGACAGGGGCAGGGCGGAGGATCGCAATGCCGACTCAGCATCGTGATGTCTACAGGCCATCGGCGATGGACTATGGCATCATCTGTCGACCCAACCCTAAGTGGGCGTGGCCAACACATGCAGCATGCCACTTGCTTTATATTTTCAACAAGAAGTGATCACTTAGTGTCAATATTTATACAAGAATTGTGTTAAAGAAAAGTGTTTACTTATTTATATTTTCATGTTTAAGTTTTATTTTCCTGTTATTTTTTTATGTTAATTGAGAAATGCTTATAATAATGAGGTCTGTCCACATAAAACTGTTAAATGTGACATACAGTGGAATTTGTTATTCATCCAAAGCAGTCGTGTGCATTTTATGGCCCCGGGCCACATGAGGTTGATGGAAGCGCCAAGATGTGCATACATTTTAAAAATGCGCATAAAAAAACCTATACGCATACCTGAGTAGGATAAACTTTTTATTCGATAAAAAGAGATTCACATAAACTAAGATGGAAACACTTTTACCAAACAAATTCCAGTATGTGCATAAAAAGAAAAGTCACTTGATTTTGTTATACGAGATCATGTGATGATAAAGATGTTTGTGAATGGATAAAGCACATTGTAAAACATCTGAAATGTTGTTTTGGTCATTCTACAACGCCAGTGTTAGTGTTATTATATTATCAATTACCGCCAGAATTGCCAAGAGCAACTGTGCTCTGTGTCTGACACCTTCAAACACCACCACACGTTCATTGCATTTCGACATACTGTCTTCTGAGGCACAAGTCATTTATTAAATAAAGCAAAGATTCGCTTACCACAGCAAATTCTGTTTTTTACTGTTGATATTAAGAGCTAGTTAATGAGAAAGTGATGATTTTGTTCTCTTTGACTCATTGGATGGAAACGCTGCTTTATTCGCACGTCTTTTATGCACTATTCCAGTTTTATGTATACATTTAATCTTTGGATGGAAACATAGCATTGTGATTCTGGTCTTTAAAACAAATACACTTTTTGTGTACAGTTTATAATTACATAATTTATGAAACTTGTTTTTATGAATGTTTTTTAAATAGTGATGTTATTAATAGTGTGCTCTGCACTTGTCTTATAATTGTCTGAATATAATTTTTTACATACTTTTGTTTGTTTGTAAAACATGTCCCATACCCTCTGAAACCACCCCACTGTCTACTGTGGCCTTTTGGAAAAATTAATTCATCACCCTTGATCTAAAGTCATATTTTGTTTACTATATGTATAAGGTTAAAAATACAAAATAATTAAAAAAGATCAATAAATAAGATCATTTGTTTTATATACTTTGTGTGGTTACCTGGAGAATCAGTTTTTTTTTTTTCTGATGGTTATTAATGCATGTTATTTCCTTCTGGAGCATCAGTGAGCATTTAAACCTTTATTAATAGTTATGTTTCAGTCCGGGGCAACCCGGTGGCGCAGTAAGTAGTGCTGTCGCCTCACAGCAAGAAGGTCGCTGGTTCGAGCCTCGGCTGGGTCAGTTGGAGTTTGCATGTTCTCCCTGCGTCTGCATGGGTTTCCTCCGGGTGCTTCGGTTTCCCCCATAAGTCCAAAGACATGTGGTATAGGTGAATTGGGTAAGCTAAAATTGTCCGTAGTGTATGTGTGTGAATGAGAGTGCATGTGTGTTCCCCGGAGATGGCTTGCAGCTGGAAGGGCATCCGCTGCGTAAAACATATGCTGGATAAGTTGACAGTTCATTCCGCTGTGGCGACCCTGGATTAGTAAAGGGACTAAGCCGAAAAGAAAATGAATAAATGTTTCAGTCCCTCAGTTGTCCTCAGTGTGAAAAGGTGGATCTCAAATGATTCAAAAATGATTAGCATGAATGCATTTTAGAATTTTGTCAAGTGTTAATCTGAAGTGTATTTTATTGCTTTAAAAAAGTATACATTTTGCTAATTATTCAGAGATGTCAAAAGCATTCTTAGCAAAGATAGCATTGTGATAAAAAAGTGAATAAATAATAAGCATCTAATTAAGATTGATACATTTTTTTTTCTTTCGTTCTCAGGGTGAGTCTGGACCCCAAATCCCAGGAGCTGGTTGGTGTATTGAGAAACCATCTCATTCAGTTCAATCCTCTGTATAAAGCAGGAAGCGTGCCTGATTCGAACACACCTGACATACTGAAGAGTCCGCTGGCACAGTGGGTTCACATTTCAGCTTAGCAGTTTTTGATGGTTTATTTATTGATTGGTACTTGTTTCTGATATGTGTGTCTTATTAATATACATATGTTTAGGTGCCCAGTCTAAGGCCCTGTTTGCACCTGGTATTTGAATGTTTTTGTCAATCTGATTACTAGTTAAATTTTCTAAATACAGTTGTTAAGAGGGTCTAAAGCATTGTGAGCTTATTAGTTTTGACCACTTCCAGAGGCAGACAAGAAAACATTACACCAGATTGCTTTTAGTTGAAAATGTTCAGACAACTGCAAATTAAAAACAAAGCACACACACACAAATGCCTACTGACCAAACATGTTGTGACCAAGCACATCAAAGTAATGTATTCCTACTTCACAGTGTGTACCGAAATACACAGATTGGCATCATAATTGCAGTTGCCATCCACATTCTTTTAATCCTCTTGCTTTCCTTCTTATGTGTAAGCTATAAGGCTAGACATAAGTCAAGACACATTTGACTGCATGTTAAAACCAGGTGAAAATGAATACTAGTCTCTTCGGACCACTAGTGAATCGAAAGCTAGGCCTAAAATTGAGAATTTTCTTTAAAAATCTTTTTTGTTTCTTCTCCATGCCAGGATTATGTCTAAGTTGACTCTGGCGGATATGAACCTTCTGCTGTTTCGCTGTGATTCAGAGGAGAAAGAAGATGGAGGCGGCTGCTACAACATCCCCGGCTGGACTCCACTTAAATACGGTGGTCTGCAAGGTACAAATGCAACTTATATTTTAGGCAAAGCTCCAGACTTTAAGGCCCAATCCCAATTCTATTTTTGTACCCCTACCCCTTCCCCTTGGCCCTTACAACCGAGGGTTAAGGGGAAGGGCTTCAACATTTACACCTAAGAATTAGGACAGCACTACACCTGCACACGTCATCATACTGTATGTCATCACAATCTCTTGCTTCATATGAGATCAGACGCTCACGACTGCTGTATTTATTCCAGTTGTGTTATTTTTTGCTATTTATCTTCAGGAAATCACTGAAGGCATATATTATGTTATCGTAACGATCTAATGTGGCAATAAGATCGTAACTGTACTGAGCATTTACACCGTGGCCATATTCATCTACACATAAACACACCAAAAACAGCATTAACATTATAGCAGACACTGTAAAACGCTCATTCTCAGTCACTAGACTTCTCTGACAGGGTATTTGAGTGTCATCGAGTGACAGAATGTTGTGGGACTGCTGTACAGGAGTTATTATTAGGGATTATAGATCGCAAAATTTAGCGTTTTTTATTTTAGCGTTTTTTTTATAAAAGCATGACGGTGAAACACGAATGCGTTTATGAATATATTAAAACATGTGTTTGTTTGTTGTAAAAATTTATAATAATGACAAAAAATACTGATTTGTGGCTCTCCTTGCTTCCGGTTGTAGCGAAACTGCAGATGTTGCTGGTGTATTGTGGGAAATTTTCTTACCCCTTGGTTTCGAGTATGGTCCTGAAAATTCTTCATTCGAAGGGGTGTATACCCCTTCTCCCTAGCCCTACAACTTCAAGCTAAAGATAATTGGGACACCACTACCCCTTCAAATGAACGTGCAAAACGAGGGGTAGGGGTAAGGGGAAGGGCTAAGGATTAGAATTGGGATTGGGCCTAAGTATGTGGCTACATTTTGTTTGCCTTGCTTCGATTGTCATGCATATCTTGTCAGGGAAGCACGGTTGTGTGACTTGTAAATCTTCCCCAAAGGCCAGAGGGCGCTCTTGGTAAACTCCAAACACTCATGAAGAATCCCAGAAAATCCCCATAGTGTTTCAATATAAACAGACATTTTAACTGCTTTCATTGGTTTAGTGTGACTAATAATCACAGCACTAAGAAATCATCTCACAGAGGGATTTATTTCAAACTCTCGACTGAAGTTATGAAATAATTTTGGAGTAAAACATATTATTATCAATGTCATTATAGTCTTATTAAAACAATGTTGATTTTGAAACCAATTTTTGCGTAGCTTATCGTTGTACTACGGCTCTGTAGTAAAGGCTGCTCCATCTGAAAGCACCAGATGGAGATTTACTAGAACCAGCTTTACAGACAAGATTTGCATGAAAATTGCCTATGATTAATCTTCCAGCCCAAACTTGTGGTAACTTATGATTTTTACAGATGCCAATTTTCTTGGTGCCAGTGCTGTCAATTTTTTTTAATTTTCAGAACATTTACAGTGTTTTGAGTTTTAGGCATTAGAATGCTTTAACTGTTTTTATTTCACCCACACAGGTCTGTTGTCAGTGATGGCAGACGTTCGACCCAAAAACGATCTTGGCCACCCGTTCTGTGACAACCTAAGACAAGGGGATTGGATGATAGATTATGTGAGCAATAGATTAGTGTCTCGCGGGGGCTCGCTAGCTGAGGTAAATGATTGAAGCGCTCAAAACATATCCTGTATGTCTCTGATAATCTCTCAAATTCTAAACCCTGGTTGTTTAATTTGTAACTATCTTGTGCTTAGGCGGGTCAGTGGTTGCAGGCTATGTTTGCATACCTGAAGCACATTCCCCGCTACCTCATCCCCTGTTACTTTGACGCCATCCTGGTTGGGGCCTTCACCACTGCCCTTGATGCAACTTTCAGACAGATGTCAAGGTCAGTATCTATAGACGGTATCTAAGACTGAGACATGGAGGATTCTAGTGTTTGTCCCTCTTGTTGACATATTTTATCTGGCTGTATTATTATTGGGATTAGGGTGATTTTGCAAAAGAAAAATTGTATATTATATTTTATTTTCAATTATCAAAAAAAAAAAATTAGTGGTGATAGGCGATAGTGGTGGAAACCAGACAGTTAATTATAGTTTTTTTCATCACACTGCTTTTAATTATTAGAACTAGGGTTAGGCGATGGCGACCAATTTGGCATCGTACGATGTCTAATGTGAAACATCGTGATGGACTTTAGCTTCGTCGTTGGTGAATTAATTAATCATGAATAATTAATTAATTCATAACAAAATAATTATTTGTAGCCTATCGTTTTAACTACCTGACCCGCATGGTCTTTGTTTTACCCATAACCAAATCATAAATAAATAAAGATAAGTTACACACAAATTACCACCTGTCAATCACTTTTTCCACTTTTCTGGCATGAATAAGCAGAGTGATCTGTGTCGTTATAATGGAGTCGACAAACTTGGTTGGTAAAAAAGGTGCACAACTAACAGGAACCAACCAACAGTATCTGAGGTTTTCACTAACATTACTAAGTACAAGCGTGAAAGCAAAAGACTGAAGCAGTGTACTGACGCTGTGACACGTTACCTGATAGAGTCAAAAGACCGAAGACTCATATAGTGTGGACGGAGGGCTGTTCAGAAATGCTAGATGAAACGCCAGTGTGGATGTGGAACCTCATAGTTCTAAAATGCCATTTTGAAACAAAGCTGCATTAGTGTAAACGGGGCCTAAGTGTGTATTTTTTGCCAGCGGGCTTGCGATAGGGGCGGGGTGGAGGATTGCGATGCCGGCTCAGCATAGTGAAGTCTATTCAACCCTAATTAGAACATAGCAAACATTAACTAAACCATATGTGTCAAAGTGAATTCCTGGAGGGCCGCAGCTCTGCATAGTTTTGCTCCAACCTTAAACAAACACAGCTGATTCAAATATTCGAGTTGTTCAAAAGAATCTTGAACACCTTGATTTGTTGCATCAGTTGTGTTTGATTAGGGTTGGAGCAAAACTGCAGAGCTGCGGCCCTCCAGGAATTCACTTTGACAGGTATGAACTAAACTATTGGTGAAAATTTCACAAAATCAAAACATGCTTTATCTCTTGGAAATCCTCATTTTACCATAACTTGCGTAGAAATGCAGATGTAAGTTTATGTTTATGAACTGTTACTGTTGATTGTGTATACAGTAAGTTCTGTTTTATGTGTACAGTATACAGTAATTAAAAGTAAAAAAGCTAAAAATAAAATAAATTAAGAACAACATTTTTATATTCTGACTGTTTGAGTTAGGATTAAAAATAGCCATTGCACTTCCATAGCATTTACATCACATAGCCCACAGGTAAACCTGCACACATCTCACTATCATGGTAAAACATTTTTATATGGTTTCTCTGGTATTATTCTATATGGGATTTGTTTTGGGGGGAAAACTGAATTTAGTGTAGCATAATTAGGATCATACAAATTTATACTACATTTTTGCTTAATAACAAAAATACTGTAAGTTTACTGAAGGAAATAATAATACTGTACTGTACTTAAACATCAAATTGTATTGAAACTCTTAATCTCAATTAACATTTTATAAGAATTTATATTACATTAATTATATTTGATCATGCAGCCTTTTTTTTGTTTTTCACCCATCCTCACACTAATTAAGCAATTAAATAATTCCAGCATTAAAGGGATCCTATTTTGCCCCTTAGCTGGCAGCTAGCACTCTGCAACTGCACACTGAAGCTAAGCAGGGCTGCGCCCGGTCAGTACCTGGATGGGAGACCACATGGGAAAGCTACTAAGTGGTGTTAGTGAGGCCAACAGGGGCGCTCAACCTGCGGTCTGTGTGGGTCCTAACGCCCAGTATAGTAAAGGGGACTCTATACTGCTCAGCGAGTGCCGTCTTTTGGATGAGACTTGGATGAGATTTTTGGATGAGTCCTTCAAAAAAGAGTAGGGGTTTAACTCCGGCATCCTGGCCAAATCTACCCACTGGCCTCTGTCCATCATGGCCTCCTAACCATCCCCATATCATAATTGGCTTCATCACACTGTCTCCTCTCCACCAATCAGCTGGTGTGTGGTGTGCGATCTGGCACAATATGGCTGCCGTCGCATCATCCAGGTGAATGCTGCACACTGGTGGTGGATGAGGAGATTCCCCCCCATTGTGTAAAGCGCTTTGAGTGTCTTGAAAAGCGCTATATAAATGTAAATGTAAGATAAACAAGATGTAAGATAAGTCTTTGGTGCCTCCAGAATCCAGTTTCAGCTCAAAATACCCATCTGTTTATTTATTAAAAAGTTATCTTTTAATCCCAGTTTCTTTGCAAATCCTGTTCTATGGACATGTCTCTACGCATTACTACAGAAACATGTTAATACGTGCCTGACAGTTTTCACGAATTTGGTGGGCGGAGAAAACAACACTCCTAAGTCATGTTGCGGTGGGCCTCAAAATCGCTGGCATTTGGATCCTATTTTAATGTCAGGAAATTTTTAAAAAGAGATTTGTTGTGTTTATATCACTCCAATATGATAGTGGGCACACTACCTGCACACAGTTCTGTCCAAACGTTGATTTTGCATCATAGATGACCTTTAACCTAAATATTTTAGTAGCTGATTGACTCTCTCTAGCAGTGTAGCCAGTCAAATGCTCTTTAACTTGTTTAGCAATGTTATTTGTACCTTTCACAATGAAGTTCAGCTCAGTACTGTGTGCCATGGAAATGTTCTTTACCCTTCCTCTGCCCCAGCACTACCTGTCTAGATTTCCCCTGGACTTCTAAATTTCTAGCTAAATGTATTTCCATTTCCATAATACTGGGCATGTTTTAACAGTTAGCATTGTTTTGAGACTGCCCGTCATTGAATTTAGTAAAAACAAAAGCTCAAAGTTATGGTTCAAGAGATTTCAGTTAGCAGTCTTTTTTGTTGTCCTTATTGTGTTCTTGTTTTAGTTTTGTGCAGGACGGCTCATCTTTTGTCAAGTTGCTGGCTCTGGGATCAATCCAGATGTGTGGTGTTGGACGTTTTCCAGCTCTTCCACCTCTCTCGCCAGCCCTAAGTGACGTGCCTTACCGGGTCAATGAAATCACTAAGGAAAAGGAGCAGTGCTGTGTTTCTATGGCGGCAGGTGATTTTATAATGACCCAAATACTATAATAAATATGTCACGATTAAGTTGCACAGGTCACCGGGGTAAACGAATTATTGACTGCTGCTGGCTCAATAGCCAAAGTATGTAGGCTGCTGACTCAAGATTGTAGTTTTAAATCTAGGTACAGTATTTATTCACTATATTGTTGTTCATTTCGTAGGCCTGCCACATTTCTCCGCTGGAATTTTCCGTTGTTGGGGCAGGGATACCTTCATTGCTCTGCGAGGACTACTACTGGTCACTGGCCGTCACCTTGAGGCCAGGTACTCAATTACATTAATTTCTGTATTAATAATAATAAGTCAAGACTGACGTTGCACAGGTGTAAAAAATGTAGGCACCTCACAGTTTGCTTCTGAGTCAGGCCTCAGTTTCACATATGATTTTTAAAGTCTATCTTTTTTTTAGCAGTGTACAGTAGACAAACACATTTTTACAAGGTGTAGGTGTAAATGTAGGTGTAGGTTTAACTTGCAGACAGATATCCAAAGATGTTTTACTTGCAGTTTGTCGCCCAATGGAGTTACAAGGTTTAGTAACAAGCTCTTTTTAGTGTTCTCTGTGTTTCTCGTTGGTTAAATGTTTGTAAAAAAAAATGGATCAATGTGTTCATTTGTAGCAGAACTGAATTATGAAACAAATTATAATAATAAATAATGAAAATGTAGAGACATTACAGAAACAAGCATATTACAGGTTTCCTAATGACACCTGCAGCATGCTTGATTCATTGCTTAAAATGTTATGTCTAAAATCATTTGAGAAAGATTTGTAATGTCCGTTTAAGAGATAGTTGACCCAAAAATGAATTTCCTGGTCATTGTATATGCTCTCAAGTGATTCTATACTTTTGGAAATTTCTTCTCTTGAGCACAATGCAAGATATTCTGATGAATGTTGGAAAAAAAACAACCATTGACATCCATAGTAGGAACAAAAAATACTATGGAAGTCAAAGGCTGTTTTTTTACTTCCCAACTTTCTTCAGTATACTTTCCTCTGTGTTCAACAGAAGAAAGAAACTTAAACAGGTTTGAAACAACGGGAGAAAAATGACAGAATAAAAATATTTCTAACTCTCGCTTTAATTGTTTAAATGAGCTTTTCATCTCAGTTCTTTCTGTTCCTCATGGTCTTGATTTACAGGAACATTATCCTGGCCTTTGCTGGCACATTGAGGCATGGCTTGATCCCTAACCTGCTGGGTGAGGGTGTAGGGGCCCGCTTTAATTGCCGTGATGCAGTGTGGTGGTGGTTGCAGTGCATTCAGGACTACTGTACCATGGTGCCCAATGGCACTGACATCCTCCAATGCCCTGTGTCCCGAATGTACCCAACTGATGATTCAAAGCCCCTGACAGCTGGTACTGTGGTGAGCACATTTTCTTAACCAAAAATTTTATCTCATTCTCAGTAAAAAAAAAAAAAAAAAAAAAACATTCTTTAATGTAGTAAAAAGACTGCTGACTTTTTTTGTTCTATAGAAAAATTCTATTTTAAACTCTTCAATGAAAATCCCTGTGGATTTGAGGGAACGGTTTACTTTGAAAACCAATAACTAATATTAACTGATATACAGTTGAAGTCAGAATTATTAGCCCCACTTTGATTTTATTTTATTTATTTTATTTTTTTTATTTCCCAAATGATCAAGGAACAGATCAAGGAAATTTTCACAGTATGTCTGATAATATTTTTTTCTTCTGGAGAAAGTCTTATTTAGTTTTTTTAGGCTAGAATAAAAGCAGTTTTTAATTAAAAAAAAAAAAACATTTTAAGGTCAAAATTATTAGCCCTTTTAAGCTATATATTTTTTCAATAGTCTACAGAACAAACCATCATTATACAATAACCTCCCTAATTACCCTAACCTGCCTAGTTAACCTAATTAACCTAGTTAAGCCTTTAAATGCCTTTAAGCTGTATAGAAGTGTCTTGAAAAATATCCAGTCAAATATTATTTACTGTCATCATGACAAAGATAAAATAAATCAGTTAGAGATGAGTTATTAAAACTATTATGTTTAGAAATGTGTTGAAAACTTATTCTCTCTGTTAAACAGAAAATGGGGAAAAAAATAAAAAGAGGGGCTAATAATTCAGGGGGGCTAATAATTCTGACTTCAACGGTTTAAAACATAAACAAATACAGAGGACTGAACAGATTTTGAACTGCAAAAACACCTTCATATAACATTAATGAAAAATCTTTATTTTAATAAATTGTTTACAACTTGCTGTTCTGAAGCTCTAAAGGGTTTTTTTTTAAATCACACATCTGATGCATTTGACTACGTCATTTGAAGGCAACAGTCCAAATACTTGTGGGTTTAGTGGACCGTCTGTCTGAAAAAAAATCTATTGGAAATTATTATATATTCATTATATATTAAGACAAAATTACAAAATGATTAGTCTTTTTTTTCTAATATTTCCCACGTATTGTTTAATGGAGAGTAGATTTTTTTTCAACACATTTTTAAACCTAAATTCTTATGTCTTTGCCATGATGACAGGACATTATATTTTACTAGTTATTTTGCACTACTAGTACTAGTATTCAGCCTAAAGGACAATTTAAGAGATTTTAAAGATTAAACTAGGCTAATTAGGTTAAATAGGTAAGTTAGATTAATAAGGCAAGTCATTGGACGACAGCGGTACAGTATGTTCTGTAGTCAATCTGGGGGGAAATAAATCTTAAGGGCCTAATAATATTAACTTTAGCATTTTTTTAAATATATAATTATTTTTAATTCCAGATAAACTAAAAGAAATAATAATAAAAAAAAAAACAATAGGAAATATTATTAAACAATCTCTTGCTCTGTTAAACAAAACAATACATTGAAATGTACTTGAAAAACGTGATAAACGTGAAAAATGTGATAAAATTACACAGAAAGGCTGTATATAGTGTCACTTTGGATCGATTTAATGTTGCCCTGTTAAAAACAAGCATTGATTTAATCCAAAAATGTGTTCAATTATAGGTATAAGAGACTATATAAATGCATTCAGGACATACTTAATTAAATGTTGCCTTCACTTTTATCCAGATGCTGTGTTTAATGTTTTGTTTTGGTGATGCCACAGGATCAGCTACTGTATGAGGTCATTCATGAGGCCATGGAGCGCCACATGCAGGGTATAGAGTTCAGAGAGAGGAATGCTGGACCACAGATTGACCGCAACATGAGAGATGAAGGTAAAGCCTTTTTAATAATACATTTAGGTTTTCAGTCCTGATTTAAGCACACATTTTAGTTTAGTTTTGGAGCTGTTTAAGCAGAAATGAAAGCTATTATTTTATTTCAACAGCTTTTTTTATCAAAAGAATCCCATGCATACACAGCTAACAATGCACACTCCTCTCAGAGAAATTGGTCAAAAGTGGACAATAAATAGTCAATAAAGCACCAGTATTTAATTGGAATTCATAGGCAAACAAAGCAGCTTTTACCTGGTGTAAATTTTGCCTTTCTTATATTTTTTCATAGGTTTCAATATAGTAGCCAAGGTGAACCCCGACACTGGCTTTGTGTATGGTGGAAATCGGTTCAACTGTGGGACCTGGATGGACAAAATGGGAGAGAGTGAGAGGGCCCGTAACAAAGGGATACCTGCTACACCCAGGCATGTGCTAAAACCTCTTAAAGCCAGATATATCCTATTTATAATTTTACAACTTCATCAATTAGATGATCTCTCTGTTTGCATTGTCTGTGTTTGTTCCTATGATTCTTTATGACTCTTTTGTACATCTGTGCAGAGATGGATCCGCGGTGGAAATTGTGGGTCTGTGCAAATCTACCTTACGCTGGCTGGTGGAGCTCCATAAAAAAGGGCTCTTTCCTTATAATACTGTGAAAATACAGAGAGGTGGTGAGACGATCGGATTGCAAGTCTCTGTTTCAAAGCTCAGTGAGCTGCCTATATAGACAGCATTTTAAGGCATCATTAGTCACATTCCCAATGTACAGGCTGTTTAGGATGGTAGAAAGTAAAGTGATGCTGTCTTTTAAAAAAAAAAATATCAATGATAGCTGGCAAGTTAAATGGATTGTATTCAGTGTAGAGAAGAATAAATAATATTTATGTTCTGTTTATATTGGTGAGATTTTCAAATCACTTACAGAGTGATCATTTGAAAGAATTCTGAAACATATAATTCTGCATTAAATGTAGACAGCAAGGCAACTCATTGAGCTTTGAATTTTAAGTGTCCATCTAAAATCTTGACCTCTGATCTACTTTTTAGCAGATTCCTCTTTGAACTGTTCCATTTATCAGTATTGTTTCAAAGTAATTTGCGACATAGCACATTTTATTTCCAGAAATGGGTTTCAGAACTTGGTGTGACAAAATGGCTACCTATGGACTTTCGAAGTGTACCTCAATGTACATTTCCCATACATGTACAAATATTGGCAAAGGCTTGTAATGCCCCAGTACTTACAAAAAATATACACATTTCAGTGATAACAGCAAACTAATTACCTCAGACAAACAGAGAGCACACAAACAACGAAGCACTTTTAAATTTTCTCCCTAAAACTTGAATCAGAGCAACATCAGTTTGTCAGTGGTGGCTCTTCGGAGAGTGCACCTGATGATTTGCACCACCATTCAAAAATATATAATCTTTAATCTGTACCAAATGTGTTTGGAAAAAATATCCAAGCCTGAAGACTTCAACATAAAAATGCTAAGTTACAGTAATAGTGACATCCTACTGGCAGATATAAATGATTTTCACATATTCTGCCTTTATTTGCTGACTTAATGCTTATTGACCTGCTCTCTGTCATCCTAAGGTCATTCAGTGAGGCCCATTCAGTGCTGCTTACAGCTTTATTTTGTTTTGTACTTTTCTTTGGGACCACGTCTAATGATATTAATACATACATAAAAATAATAATAATAATAATTACATACAAATAATAATTTATAAGTAACTATATTCTCACCTGTTTTGACCCTCCTTTATCTGAACACACTGTTTGAATAGACATGGTTTGCTTTAAAAATAATTGAAAGTTCAAAAACAAAGCTAGTTGTGTGCCCACCAATGTAAACTTCTCCATGCATGACATCCTTCATCCCAGCCTACATCCTTCATTAATGGACACTATGAACATTCCTACAGTCTATAATGATTATATACTGGGTAAATATGAAATGATTTGTAATAACAGACAAAAACAAGTTACTCATAATTATGTGGTGTAGCATTACTGTCCTATACAGGAAAGTCAGCACAGCATCATTTTTTAGTGTCAGTCTTTCTGTAAATCCAGTGTCGTAAATGAATCCTTGTTTGTAAATGAATCCTCAGGAAATGCCATGAACAAGGGACCAAATTTGGTCCCAATGAGGAACTCCGTTAAATATAATGTTCATCCACTCTTTCCTAATGTTAGAGTTGGTTTTAATAGATTGGCTTCAGAGTAAGATTCACATCAAAATATTGAGTTGTGTTATATTGTATAGTACAATTACCTCTTAAAGCATCAATATGATTATAATTTCTCAGTTCATGACACTTTTAAATGTGCAAATATGTATGTCATTCTGCAGGGAAACAGCTCTCTGTGTCCTATGATGAATGGGAAATGAAAATCCAGAAGAACTTTGAGAAGATGTTCTATGTTTCCCATGACCCGAATGACCCCAATGAGAAGCATCCTGAGCTGGTCCATAAGCGTGGCATTTACAAAGACAGCTATGGAGCTTCCAGCCCCTGGTGTGATTACCAGCTCAGACCCAACTTTACCATCGCCATGGTGGTGGTGAGGAATCAAAATAACACTTTGGGCTCTATTTTAACGATCTAGGCAGGGTGCAAAAGCATTAAAGGCGTGTCAGAATCCACTTTTGCTATTTTAAGGACGGAAAAATCCACTTTGCGCCGTGGCGCATGGTCTAACAGGGTTGAGCTTATTCTCTTAATAAGTTATAAGTGTGTTTTGAGAATAAACCAATCAGAGTCTCATCTCCCATTCCCTTTAAGAGTCAGTTGTGTCGCGCCATAGCGCATTTGCTATTTACATGGCAGACTCTGTAAGTGGAAAAACTGAGCGCTTCATTAGCGAGAAAACATTTATACAGAGCATCTGCATCGTGATCGTGGATAAGGAAACATGTTGTACGCACAGACATCCATTAGCCTACATAACTAATTTTTTTTGTTAAGCACAAAGACTTGTGTCAAAACTATTTTTAAATTCAGTTATAATTTCCAGCAAATTAAAAAATGAACAGTAATAACGAAGTGTGGTCAAAAAACTGAGTTATTTCCAAATACACATGCTATGCCCCATATGGTCCAAAACCTGACAGGTGGGCAAATCTAAGCTTGTTTTTATTAAACAAATATAAATATGCATATAATAAATAATACTGCTAATAATAATAACATTATACAAAAGCAAGTTGTCATGAATTAACTGAAAAAGTTCCCCGAGATGAAGAAGGCATGAAAGCACTTGTTTTTATATTTATGTAGAAAATAATAATTTTAGTAATACTTTAATCCTTTAATTCTTTTTCATTTATAAAGATATTTCCATATTGCTGTACATTCTGTGTGTATTAAGCAATGTTTAAGCAAGGCGCACAACTAACGCACTCTGCGCTGGACTTTAGACCTGCTCTCAGCTGGTCTATTGAACAGTCTATTTTAGTTTCTCAAAATAGCAACGAGCCAGCAATGCGCCTTAACACACCTATTTTTTTAGACCAGAACGCCTATGGGCGCACATATGAGTGCAAATGCATTTGCTATTTAAACAGCGTGGTGAAAAACGTCAAAACGACACTTGCGTCCAGCTGAAACTAGCAAACAACAATTGCGTCGCGCATTGCACCAGGAGTATGACTGGTGTATTCACTTTATTTAGAATGAACAGGGTTGTCAAAATCCAGGAAAGTACTGACATTACATACATGCCAAAACATTAGTCAGTATATTTCAGTTGGAAAATTGGAATGTGTGTTTATTTTTATTGTGCATGTACTTATTTGTTAGTTGGTTTGTTTAATTATTTTTAGTTCATTATTTGTTTTTGTGCTTATTTATATTCTTATTTAGTTTATTTTGATTTATTTCTGTATATTTGCTTGATTTTTTGCTTGTTTTCTGATTAATATGCTTTAAATAATTATCTAATTATTTATTTTAATTGCTTGATGATTATTTGTTGTTTAAACATTCCTCTTTAAAAGAAAAAATAATAATTTGCTGTATGCAAACTGACCCACATTTGGTTTCTGACCACTTAAAATGTGTACAATTTTACAATTTATTCATGGAACCACATTAAGATCCCAATATATCTGGAAAAAACTAAACATGGGCATTAAAATGTAGGTACTAAAGGAAAAGTCTGTTTAGAACCAGAATAGAAACAAAAATATGTTGAGATCTTTAATTCCAGAAAGTGCCTTTTTTGTATTTTTGAAGTGGCCACATAAAACTAAAATGCTACAAGAATTGCTCAATACAACAAATTTTACTAATAGACCTACCAATATCTGTGTAAAAAATAAAATAGTGACGCTGCCATCTTTTTAAATTCATTTTTGCCTCCCTGTAATTTGGTTACACATCTCAGGTGAATATTGCTATTTTGACCTCCATCTAAGTAGATTACTCAGTAATTGTGCATCTGTTCTATCTCTCATTGGAATAATATACATAAAACTGTCAAATGTGAGCTAGCGATCTCTGGTTGAGTTGACACTGAGTGACCCACATTTATTTACTTAATTGATTCCAAGTTTGGATAAATTGGGGAATCTGGAAATGGTTTTAGTGAAAAAGTTAAAATTATGAATTAATAACTAGTTAGTGGAATTATTATCATAAATTTATTTGTATTAATTACTTTATTTTAGATAATGTTTTTTACTCATTTGTTCATTCATTTAAAACAATTATTAATTCATAATTTTAACTTTTTCACTAAAACAATTTACAGATTCCTCATTATTGTATGTAATTAATCATGAACTTTAATTGCTCAGATGATTGGCTTGCTATGCTTCTACAGTATATGGGAAGTAAAAATGTATAATCGTACTGCTCATAAATTCCAGTGAGTTTTTCTGGTGAGTTTAGTGACTTAAAGCCTAATAGTGTATTTATAATCAGGGTTTCTGTGGGGTCTTAAAGTCTTAAAATGTCTTTAATCTCAAAATCCAAATTTAGGCCTAAAAAAGTATTACATTTACTGAAATATTGTGTTGTAGGTCTTAAATCTTTTTTTAAACAAGTCTTAATTTTTCTTTGTTCATGTATTGCTACTCAATCTGGCCAAAACCCATACAATCACCAACAATAAATCTCAATAAAACTTTAATTTTAAACAGTAATTTTTAACTCTATTTATTATAATGGTTTAATTATTTTCCTTACAATAACATTTGTCTAAAAGTTCTCTATGTATTTACTGCTGAGGACACCGACCTGGACAGATTGTTGTGCATAAACTTAGACTTTAGTTAATTAAGTTGTTTTTAAACATTTGTTAATTTTTTTTTATTAAAAAAAAATGTATATTGAAAAAAAGTATATGGATACAAGTAGAGCTTGCTTGTTTGTTTTTACACAATATTTAAAATATTTTGCTAAGTAAATAATCTAAAATATTTAAATGTTTTTATTATTTTTGTATTATTAAATGTATTAAATTATAATTCTTTTTTTTTGATAGTGCAAAAAAATCTTTTCCATCTGGGTCATTTGAAAAATTCCTTAGCCTTTAGCCTTTTATGAGTCTAAAATATCATTAATAATGGTCTTAAAATGTCTTAAATTTAACTTAAATAATAGTTTTGCTTTCCCAGGCTCCAGAGCTGTTTACTGTGGAGCATGCCTGGAAAGCACTGAATGTGGCAGAAGAGAAGCTGCTCGGGCCTCTTGGGATGAAGACTTTAGACCCAGAGTGAGACTGCTTGTTTTCCCACCAACATACATAAATTATCTGTATTAATACTTCCTGCCTAATGAGTGACTCATGTTTGTTTGATTGTTAGTGACATGGTTTACTGTGGCGTTTATGACAATTCGCTGGACAATGACAACTACAACCTTGCCAAAGGCTTCAACTACCATCAGGGCCCTGTAAGATCCAGATGAATGACTTTATTAGTGGGCTTTCTCACATTGTTTCTTACAAGTCTTACATTCCTCTGTACTGTATTTCCCTTTATCAGGAGTGGCTGTGGCCTATTGGATACTTTCTCCGTGCAAAGATCTACTTTGCTAAAAAGATGGGCAAAGACACTTATGACAAAACTGTGTATTTGGTGAAGAATGTCCTCTCTCGCCATAACGTCCACATGGAAAGGTAAACTCTGCAACAATTTATCCTCCAAAACAAAGAAAATTATTATGCCTTAAAGTTTTATTTTTGTCTTTAGTTTCCTAAAAGAAATCCTCGCCAGTGTCAGCCACCACCATTTTTTATGATTTTCACCTAAATTTGATAGCCCTCAGAAAATGTTCTGCTTAAATATATGACCGTATTATATATCAGAACAAAAAGCCTCTGCTTTTAAACAAACAAAAAATAAAACATTTTATTATATTTTATATGTTCACCCCAACTTGAAATGGAACCTTTTTGACCAAAAAAACTGTAAATAAATATTTTTTTCAAAAAGTAGTGCATTTTTAAGATATATTATATAATACACACACACACACACACACATACATGGATACGTACATCCGTACACGCTAGGGGTGTAATGGATTACGGTTGACCCTTGATTCGTACGGATCACAACCCACGGTTTGAAACACAAGTGACCCGCAGATTAATACTTTATTTTACTGGTAGATTAATCCTAAATTTGTAACGATCACAGAGAGATCATCTCTCGCGTCATTCAAATGACATGTATGAAAGTCTTTCCTGTAAAACAGTGATGACGGAAGAAGTTGTGGTGGGTGATTCAGGATGGGGTGGGTTTCTGTCACTACTTGTTTAGCCTTCAGTAATGCATTCAGTGTAAGCTGCACGATTAATCATTAAAAGATCTGGATCTCAGCACAACATAAATTATAAATGAAGCTAATTTGTTTAATAATCCTTCAAATCGCTGCATTAAAATCTGATAACGCAAAAATCAAGAAAGAGATTCCGGCTTTAGTCTTGTGAGTTAGTTATGAAGGTACAAACAGTCAAATAACACAGAAGTACTGGGATAACAGTTTATAATTTAGATAAAACCATTAATGTTTATGACACCGTCATATGCATTTAGCGATGCTCAAAAATGAAAGTTGTAGGCAGCAATAACATTATATAACCAATAGGTGGCGGCAACCAGTTATCAAAAATATGCCACTCAATAATTCTTCGAAAATGACACATCTAGCAATGAAACATGAAGTTTTATGAGTGAATAACTGAATCATTTATTGAAAATGAGACTAAAATAAATATGAATTGTACAAATAATAATGTTAGATTTCTACATTTAGCGTTATCAGCAACAGTAATAGTAACAGTGATGTTTTCACAGTACTGAATATTTTACTATTTATTTTTATTCAGCTGATTATTTCTTCATTTTATTTTTAATATAATCACTGGCTGTAAGTTCTGTAAGTCTGATCTGATCTGTGACAAAAAAAAAACCATACTGTGATCTGAACCATGAGATTTGTGATCCGTTACACCACTAGTACACACACACACACATACATACACACACACGTGTATATGTGCACATATACCTGTGTGCACATCCACATGCACACATCGACAGGAGTTGATCTTTTTTCTGCAGTAAGCTGTGATAATGAAGGGATTTAGGCCAAAGGAAGGTTTATTTTTTACCCTTAATCTTATTTTTTCATTCCCTGGAGACAGAGAAGTCATCTACCTCACTCAGGACATGCATTAGGGTTTCCCCTACTGTAATATAGCTAAGATGCAGATTGCTGTAAAAACTTGTCAGTGGTGTTGAAGTGTTCTCTCATAATTGACGAGTTTTCTCATACATGGTGGGGAAAGACTTAATATTATTAGTAAACTGATGTCATTTTTGATGATTGGTAAATAAATTGGTGTGTCATTACCAATTTAAAGGTGATGTTTACCATTTAAGTGCATCTATGGGCAAATACAAGGCAGCTTAAAGAAATCAGGATCACATTTTATTTTAAGGTACAATTATCGCTATTAATAAACCATTAACTATGACTTGTAGCTCAATAAACTACTAATTTGCTTCTTAATAATAATTAGTAAGGAAGTATGGATGTAGAATAAAATCGTACTTTATATGCACTAATAAACATCCATCTAATATCTTAAGAATAAGCAGGTAATAAGCAAGTAGCCAATTGTGGAAATTGGTGCTTAAACTAAACTATTAGTGAAATTAGCAACTATGCTAAACATTTGAAATGAGTATGGGTGCAGAATGGTCCACACAATTTAACCACTTGACATAAACAAGTGGTTTAGAAGTTGTTATCCTGACATCTTTGAATTTATTGAACCTCAGAAAGGTCAAGTTTATGTGGTGCTATAACTAGTAGTAAAGAGGAAGGAATGATTTTCCCTGGCTCTGTTGGCATTAACATGACAGTTTGAACAGTTTTTATGATCAAACTATTTTTCTAACTGAACATAAAACACAAAGCTTTTTGTGTTTATTGGATGGGAGGTGCATTATATGTTTTCCTATCTGAAACATCAACAACTGTGTCTTTAGTTTCATTTCATAACGTTTGAATCACACAAAATCTGCAGAAATGTACGTCTAGTTTGAGCCCCTCCCCTCAGATATTCATTAGTCTACTGTATAGCAATCGCTGATTGGCGGGACTTCATTCGCCATATAGACCGTTACACTTTTCCCCATTCCAAACTAAACAAGTGACATGTCTTGTGTATTCTATAAGGTGCATCCCAAATCGCATACTTATGCACTAGTATGCACCATTTTGTAGTATAAATAGTGTAAGTAATGCGTTCACACTGAAAACTCTAAGAATAATAAGTGCACTTTAAATACCCGGATGATGCACTTATTCAGCCGCTTAAATGAAGTGTGGAATGTTTGACACTTAATGCACTTAATGGTCGCTGCTTTGCTCACGTAGTGGAAGGGGCAGAGCTTTCGGGCACTGATGTTGGATTACTTTATATATTTTGGATTGTGAAAGCAAAATTCTTCTATACTGCCCCCCGATGGTGAATGCGGTTATACTCGTGACAGGTATTATTTGGTAGTTTGCACAGTGGATAAGAGCACAGCTATAGTCTTTCAGCGAGGTGTACATTTTATGCAAAATCTGAGCTCTCTGCATTTTTTAAATACCCTGGGAGTTGAAGTGCTCACAGCTGAGCGTTTTTGGAAGAGCGCTGACGTTTTCAGCTGCACAAATACACTTTAGTGGAAACACGCCAAATGTTATGACAGACTATACAACCCAGGATCTCTGAGATTAAATCCCATGATGTGTGCATCAGAAACATGTGGTTTGGATCTAACGTGTGTGTTTTGTTCCCCAGATCATCCTGGAAGGGTCTTCCGGAGCTCACTAATGAGAACGGCCAGTACTGCTCCTTCAGCTGTGAAACTCAGGCCTGGTCTCTCGCCGCAGTGCTCGAGGTGCTTCATGATCTGTGAACACAAAAAATCTCAACCCCTCGTCTTCCACAAGTGTTCCCGTGCAGTTGTTTGTGTGTTCTTTACTTAAACAGGCCAGAGGAAACGTTAGCACTGATACAGCGTAAAGTACAACACTTTCCAGCATTGATAAGAGACGTCCTCATCACCAGCTTCTGCTAGACCACTAGAAACTGTGAGTGTGTCCTCCCATAGCTGAACTGAGGTACATAGTCACATGTTGTTGGATTATTCACAATGTGTCTAGTATAATCCATAATTAACCCCTTGTGGTACGTTAATGTGTAGTGTTTGTCCTACTTCTTTGCACACAAACATCTTCCGCACTGCTGTAAGGATAGAAAATCACAAACTATTTTGTTTGCATGTTAGAAATGACTGAATATTTAGGAGAATTGAAAACGTAATTCATGTGAAATAAAACGAATGTTTAAACACAGAATATCTGGACTTTTTTTAAACCTATTACAGATTTTTTTTATTAATTATTATTATTATTATTATTAGTAGTAGTAGTAGTAGTAGTAGTATGCATTTGTTGAAAGTATTTACAGTATGTGCATTCTCAAAAATTACTGCATGGCTAAATTATATAGATACTAAAAAAAGTATTCTAAAGTATATTTGTCTTTAAAGGGCACCTATGGTGAAAAATCTACTTTTTAAGTTGTTTGGACAGACATGTGTGTAGGTATAGTGTATAGACCAGGGGTGCTCAATCCTGTTCCTGGAGATCTACCTTCCTGCATAGTTCAGCTCCAACCCTGATCAAACACACCTGCACCAATTAAGTAGGACCTGAACAGCACTTGATAATTACAGGCAGGTGTGTTTGATATGGGTTGCAACAGAAATCTGCAGGAATGTAGATCTCCAGGAACAGGATTGAGCACCCCTGGTATAGACCGTCATATTGGGGTGATATAAACACACCCAGTCCTTTTTTTTTCAATTTAACAACATAAAAACGGTGGACCAATTGGAGCGGTTTTGAGATTGACCGCAACTTGACGTAGGAGCGCGGTCCCCCCGCCCACCAATATTGATTGACAGGTGCGCATTACCATATCCTCAGTTTGTTTCACGTCCGCCATTTTCAGCATGTGAGTCAAAGCGATGTCACCAAAGAAACACCCTTGCTCTATATTTAGATGTAAGGCTCATTGGGCTCAACACAAGATCAACATTCACCACTTTATCGAGTGTTTGTAACTAGGTGGGTTTGCATACATGTGTACTTTTCATTGCATCTTCCTTAAACTTCAGCTGTTTGCATTTCCCGCGGTCACAGAAGCTCCATGTCATCTCAACTAGGTGCAGCTGGAAAGTGCGAGTGCGTTGCCTCACGTGTGCGTCCCTCCATTGGAAATAATGAACTAACGACATGCAGCGCCATGCATTTCAGAATTCTAAACATAGGTTTCTATCAGGTTACACACAACGGCGCCGCAAGTCGGTGGCTGTCTGCGGCACCCAGCCACGACTCAGCACACTGTTCATATTTCTGCCACGCCACAGAGCGTTATCTGGATAGTTTCATTTTAAATAACATGCGAATGTGCGCGTCTGGTGTGCCGTGTCATGGCTCTGAGCGACGCATCCGGTGTGTGACGCCCTTTAGTTATAGACTCAAGCAGGTCGTACACCAGAAGCGCCGCTCGGCGACGCGCAGCAGCATGCATTTCTGAATTCTAAACATAGGTTTATATAAGGGTACACACACCGGCGCCACAAGTCAGCGGCTGTCCGCGGCACCCAGCCATGACTCAGGGCACTGTTCATATTTCTATCGCGCCATCTGATTAGTTTCATTTTAAATATGTGAATGTGCGCATCTGGTGTGCGATACTTTCAACTGTCATGTGCGCGCCGTGTTGCGGCGCTGAGCGGAGCATCCGGTGTGTGATGGCCTTCAGTCAAGTTAATTCAGTGTGCTTGGTTATTAGTCTTGGTGTACAAGCTCGGAGCTTTAAACTAGCACACAGTTGGCTGTAAAACTATACAAAGACACAAATGATTTTGTAGTCTCTGCTTGGTCTGTGTCCGAGCCGACTTCTCTCTGTCTGCCTGTCTGTTGCCATAGCTCTTGGCCCCGCCCCCTTGTTAAGTTGGGTGGGAAGTCGAAACTAATTTTCATGTGAAGCAGCACGCCCCTAAAACAACGAACTGTGTACACGCCCCCAAAATGGCACTTTTTAACACATTATAATAAAAAAATCTGAATTGAATTTTAACCTGAACCTAAACTGGCACACTCAGAAGAACCATAATATTACATCTTAAAAAGGGGGTAAAATAGGTGCCCTTTAATCTAAGACATTAGTGTTTTTTGTAACTATTTATAATGATCAAAAGTTGAACAGAAATTAAAAGTACAAGATGACTGCAAGATAATCACAATGAGCTGCATCAAATGTATGTTTTTGTGGCAGGAATTCTGTCAGAAAAAATATCAAATGAAAACTCTTGACTATGAGAACACAATGTTGGTGTTGGTTTGAATACTTACTGGAAAAGAGCTAGACTGTTGTTCAGGCGCAGTTGTTAGCCATATTGTTGTAAATGTGGGCTTGTTAGATAGTGTGCTTAAAGGTTGTTTTATAGTCAAATTATTAAACTGTAGAGCTGTTCATTGTCCAGGAAGTTGTGTTGGACAGATGTCACTAAGGATGTGGAAATAATAGAGAAGTATGAATATGAAAATAATTTCATGAATCAAGTGATTTAAGACCAGGCTTATGAAGAGATATAATTACTGTATATGATGATCAGATTTTATTAATAACTCACATCTAAACACTGGTCAGTGATCAGTGTTAACAGCAGGGGTTGTCAAGAATTTAGATTCCCCATCCTAAAAATCTTATTTCTGCTGTATAGTGGAAAATGTAATAATCTAAATAGGTCCAAACTTTTTATTTTTATTTTTAAATCAAATCTGCTTGTTATAATACTGCATTAGTTTCTTTATTTACATGGCTCACTTCAAAAAGAACATTTTACTTGGTGTTTTGTAGTCCAAGTATCTAAAAATTATAGTCTTGTTTTCTAGAAAAATTAAGTAAATCTTTTGTGAGATTTTTCTTAAAACAAGCAAAATAATCTGCCAATGGGGTAAGAAATATTATTTGAAAACGCTCTGGTTACTAAAGTAACCCTCGTTCCCCGAGGGGGGGAACGGAAATGCTACAGTATGTGGAAAAACTTCCACTATGGGGATTTCGTCAGAATCCAATCATCTGAAAGAGTATAAAAACGGGCCAATGAAATGCCAATGAGTTGGCGGCGTCAGCGTGCACAGCTGTCTTGAATGACAATCAGCCTGGCATAAAAGGCTAGCATGTGCTCAGCAACGCCATCCTTTTCTAGCTGAAGAGGCTTTCACACTCAACAGCTAAGGGACAATCGTTGTGGCGAAGGAACATAGCATTTCCGTTCCCCCCCTCGGGGAACGAGGGTTACTTTAGTAACCAGAGCGTTCCCCTTCGGGAGGGGAACTTCAATGCTATGTGGAAAAACTTCCACTATGGGGAAATTTATGGAAAGCGCCACAACGAAAGAACCTTACCATGTCTCCAGTGAGGGGCGCGCCACGCAGCAGTACGAGCGCACCTGCATCGCTGGAGACACAGTCCTCCAACGTGTCCCCTGGCCCTTACTTACCTTACTTACCTTTTCTGGTTTAGATATATTTTTCGGGGAGTCGTAAAAATACACCTAGTTAGTTTCTAGGAATTTTAAAATACGACAGTACGTTGGGAAAGCGTTCAGTCCCGATAGGGAGGACGCTGCGGAGGCCACCTGCTGCCCGGAGGGGGAGACCTGGTGGCAAAATAGCATATGGACTAGCCCTGAGAAGGGGGAGTGCACATATGAAGAGGTGGTTAGCGGGGAGGGAAGACACGAGCCCGCCTAGGAGGGGGGACTACATCATGGCTGAGTGAGCGTATGGGATCGCCAGCGGGGATCGCACATAGCAGGCACCTATACCCAGAACGCGGGATGACCAGCGGGCATACCTACAACGTAATGGGCCAACATTTGACTCCTCCGCTGAGTCAGATGCTGGGGGCCTCGGAGGAACTCTGCAGGGTTCGCCGAGTGGGGAACTCAACTGACAAAGCGAGAAAAGCGCACGTACCTCTGTGTTAGAGAGAAAGGCGCAGCAAGCGTTTTACAACACCTAACTGAATTTCCTCATTCACCGCTCGTGAGGAAATCAGTTCACTCGAAGATAAAATCTCACAAATGCTCAGGTGTCGCCCAGCCCGCAGCTCTACAATGTCTGTTAGAGAGGCGCCGCGTGCTAACGCCCAAAAGGATGCGCGCTCCGAGTGGAGCGCGCTCCTCCTGGGGGACACGGCTCGCCCTAGCTCGATGAGCGAGGGAGATGGCATTCACTGTTCAGTGGGCCAACCTCTGTTTAGATATGGCACTTCCCATCTGCCAATCACCGTAACATATAAAGAGCTGCTCAGAGGATCTAAGCTCTGAGTACGGTCCGTTATAATACGCAAGCGCGAACAGGACACCGCAATAAAGGGGCTGGGTCTGCCTCCTCCGTGGGCAGCGCTTGCAGGTTCACTACATAGTCTAAACGAGCGCTGTAGGAACCTAGGGCACCTAGGTGGGCCGGGGTCTCAGGTAAACGTGAGAGTGGGCCGGCCCAAAACGCTGGCACATTTCGCTGACCGAAAATGCCTCCAGATACCCGCCCATTTGACCGATGCCAACGCGACCAGCAGAGCTGTCTACCTGGACAGAAATCATATAGATACTGAGTCGAGTGATCGAGCAGACCTCTCCTAAGAGAGATCTTCAAATGGGTAAGAGAGGGGACAGGATATAAATCCACGTCTCGCGCCTCTGGGGACTGGATGATGAGGCGATGCTTTCCCAGCGCGCCGCCATCGCCGCATCCTCAGAGTGGGGATGATCGCCACGCCAACCCCTCAGTGCGGAGGGGACAGCCTTGGCTCCAGCCAACTGAAGGAGGATAGCATCACACTGATCTGGCATGTTTGGGGTTTCCTTCTCGGAGAGAAGTACACCACACAGCGAATAGACTCCACATCAGGGCATAGGCATGCCTCATAGAGGGTGCTCTAGGCCTGAGTGATGGTGTTAACCACCTAACGGTAGGTCACCTAAGTCCTCCGCGCTCCATCTATGGGCCACACGTGATGTCCATAGAACTGGGCGCGGGTGCCAAACGGTGCCTGTCCCCAAAGAAGAAGTTCCTTCCAGGGGACATGCCAGGGAGGGGCCATCACGAGGAGAGAGCTAGAATACAGGTTTGATTGGGCCTGAGAGGCGCAATGCATAGACCTGTTCCTCGTCCTCCCTGACTTTACACAGCATCTGTGCGAGTAGGCTCACTGGAGAAATGCGTATTACGCACGCCCCGGGGCCAGCTGTGTAGCCAGTGCGCAGAACGCACCCATAACAGCTGGACAGTCGGGGGTGGAGCCTCCATTCTCCCAGGCGAACTGCCGTGAGAGCGCAGCGGCTGCACGGTTGAGCTCGGCGGGGAAAAATGGAATGCAGCGATAGCGCCGCGTATGACTCCGGGGGAGCAGACGGCGAGCGAGCTGAGACATGCGGCGACAGCGAACATCTCCCTTGCGGTTGATATACACCATCGCCACCATGCTGTTCGTCCTGACCAGCACGTGTTTCCCTTCTAACACCGGTAAAAAACGGTGCAGCGTGAGATACACTGCCAACAGCTCCAGGCAGTTAAGATGCCAATGCAACCAGCTTCCTACCACGGAACCACAGCTGCATGCCCGCAACACACAGCCCCCCAGCGCGAACTGGAAGCATCCGTCAAACGACGACATGCCTGGACGCTTGTTCTAGAGGCCCGCGGGCCTGTAGAACACAGGGTCCATCCAGAGGCTGAGGGCGCGGCGACACAGCGGAGTGACCGTCACCCGGTGCGCGCTCGCGTGCCATGCGCGTCTAGGGACCCGATCGTGAAGCAAATGCTGAAGTGGTCTCATATGGAGCATCCGAGCGGCGAGACCGCGGCTGCGGATGTCATATGCTCCAGGAGCCTCTGAAATAATATCAGTGGGACCACATTTTCCTGTCGAACTCTCTCAGACAGGCCAGCATCAGCCCGGCGCGCTCTCGGGGGAGGCGCGCCGTCATGGTGATCGAGTCCAGCTCCAACCCGAGAAAAGAGTTGCTCTGCACGGGGGCGAGGCTGCTCTTTTCTCAGTTGACCTGAAACCCCAATTGGTCGAAGTGCCGAAACACCCTGTCTCTGTGCGTAATCAATTAATCCCGCGAGCGCGCTGAAATCAGCCAGTCGCTTGAGATAATTGAGTATGCGGATGCCCGCAAGCCGAAGCTGGGGCACCCTCCGCGAGCTTGGTGAAAACCCGCGGAGACAGAGAGAGCCAAAAGGGGAGGACTTGTACCGCCAGGCTCGACTTCAGATGCAAACCGCAGGAAACTGACGGTGGCGTGGAAGTATGGAGACATGAAAGTACGCAACCTTCAGGTCTACTGCTGCAGACCAATCACGAGGACGAACGCTCCGGAGGGTGCGCTTCTGCGTAAGCTTTCTGAACGGCAGCTTGTGAAGCCAGCGGTTCAAAACGCGCAGATCAAGGATTGGCCGTAGCCCACCGCTCTTTTTGTGTACGATGAAGTGCGGGCTGTAAACCCGCTCTCCATCCCGGCTGGAGGGACCGGTTCGATTGCATCCTTCGCCAGGAGGACAGCAATCTCCTCTCGCAAGACAGGGGCGGACGCAGGGCTGACCCTGGTGAAATACACACCCGTGAACTTGGGAGGCCGTTTCGCGAACTGAATCGCGTAGCCGAGTCTGATCGCGCGGATGAGCCATTGCGATGGGCTGGCCCGCGCTAACCAGGCAGGCAGAGCCCTCGCAAGTGGCTTCGTCCGCACGATCGCTGACGTACCAGCGGTGGGGCAGCGCGGAGTGGGTGGGCTCAACCGGGGAGCACTGGGGTCCCACAGGAGAGCAGGAGGCAAGAGCTTCACTCTTGTCTCGCACCCGTACTCCGGAGGTGGGGCTGGGAGGGGGAGAGAAAGGAGACCGTTCTCTCTCGCTCCGCGAGCCACTGGCGAAGTGCACCGATCCTGCGAGCTGGAAAGCATAGCGTCCCAGACTGGCAGTGTTCGGGCTGTCACATCCGGGGAAGGGAAAAAATGCTCTTTTTCTGAGGTTTTGATAGCGTTTTTTAACGCTGTTTAGAAGAGGAGCCCCGCCCTCCAGCGGGGAAAGAGCAAATTTCCTCCTCTCCAGATGGCCCGTCTCAGGGACGCTTCGCGGTTCGTTTACCGAACTTAGCGGCGCCCTGGGGCGGGGAGCGCTGGTTGCCTGCGAGATGCTCGGCGCAGCTGCTTGGCCAGAGGCGCAGGCGGGGGCGACCGAGCAAAGCCGCAGGCGGGCGCTCTCGGCGTGAAGCAGTGGATGTGGATGGCTCGGCGGGGAGGAGCGGTTTTACGATCCCGAGAGATGGTATTACCCATCGCCTCCGACTGCTCGCTCACCGGCGTGAATTCCTGGGCGAATTCACTGACGGTGTCGCCGAACAGGCCAGCCTGGGATATGGGTGAGCTAAGAAAGCGAACTTTGTCAGCATCACGCAGATCACCAGGTTTAGCCCGTGGTGGCGTTCCTGGGCCACTAATGTGACCATCGTCCTTCCCAGGGGCACATACAGCCGACTTCAGTCGATTGCTGTGCGGAGCTCATGCTCAGTCCTGGGTCGGAACCATCCCCGCGCAGCTGGGCCAGCGCCTGCGCTAGGGAGCGCTGGTAGGTGGCCGTAGCATGCATGGTGAGGGCGGAGGCGCACGCAGTGCACTGCGTGGGCTTCCTGTGCACATCCAGGAAGAAGGGGACGTGGAGGCTTAGAAGGTCTTGCCTTCTTTATCTCCTCCACATCACACCCCTCTAGTCGGTCCGTCCGCGGGGCTGGGGGATAAACCATCTCCAGACCCACGGCCGAAACAGCCTGGGAAGCACGGCTGCAAAGTCTGCTTCTGGATTCGACGCCACGCTCATCATCCCGGAGGGAAAGAGCGGGTTCGAATCCTCATCAGACAATGACAACCAACCCTCCAAGGATGGTGAGGATGAAAGCGCACGCAGATCGGGCAGAAAAAAGTGCCCTCCAAGACTGCGTGAGCTTACTGCGCACTTTCCGGGAAGAAGGGGACGGAAGGCTTAGAAGGTCTTGCCTTCTTATATCCTCCACATAACACCCATCTAGTCGGTCCGGCCGCGGGGCTGGGGGATAAACCATCACCAGACCCACGGCCGAAACAGCCCGAGAAAGCACGGCCATCATGTCTGCTTTTTAGATGCCAACACGGTGCTCTCCACCCCGGAGGGAGGGAGCGAGCGGGTTCGCATCCTCATCAGACAATGACAGCCCATCCTCCGATGCAGCGATGGACATCTGATCCTCGGTGTCATCAAGTGAGAGGGCGACCACCCGAGGATGGAGCGCTTCTCTCACCTGAAGCTTGGATGGAGCGCGTGGAGGAGCGAGAGGTCCGCGAGCCCGAGGGCGGCGGATTTACTCCCACTGAAACCCTCAGATCTGCCCGAGTGCCAACCGCAGTGCGGGGGACAACTGGGGTGGGTCGCTCTTTTGCAAGAGCGAGCCGCGATCTTAACTGCGCAGCAGACATGACATCACAATGATGGCATGCACTGCCCGCGAGCACCGCATCAACATGCTGGACCCCCAGACATGAAACGCAGTGCTCGTGCCCATCATCCGGGGACAGGAAACCACCGCAACCAGAAACGCACGGTCGGAGCGACGTCTTGAAAAAGACGCGCTGCACAACCGTGTTGCTCTTTTAGGAAACTTGCTTCCTATATACATACCGCTCTTGGAGGACCGGACCCAAAGGACGCCAGGCAAGGGAGAACAACCCAGCTCGACCATCTGCCACTGCGTATACGCGCTCTGGACCGGGAGAAGCTGCTTCTCGATCTCCCTCTGTAGACACAGGTTGGAGATACCCTCATAGACTCTCTCAGAAGCTCGTGAAAGGCTCTGAAAGCGAAAAGGATGGCGTTGCTGAGCACATGCTAGCCTTTTATGCCAGGCTGATTGTCATTCAAGACAGCTGTGCACGCTGACGCCGCCAACTCATTGGCATTTCATTGGCCCGTTTTTATACTCTTTCAGATGATTGGATTCTGACGAAATCCCCATAGTGGAAGTTTTTCCACATAGCATTGAAGTTCCCCTCCCGAAGGGGAACAAGATTATTTTGCTTACCCTATTGCCATATTTTTACTTATTTAGAAAATGCTTCTTGATTTAAGAATTTTAAATAAAACCTCTAAGACCTACTAGGGCAAACTAGTTGGCCCATGGTAACCTTTGATTTGGCCCACCATCCCATCTGAGAAGAGAGGGAGCATGATGGAGATGATTAAGAGATTGTCACTTCAAATTTAATGTGACCTTTTATTTGTTAGTTTTATTGTTGAGCTACAAAAAAGCTTACTTGAATTAAATGTTACAATGTTAAAATGTACATACTGTCACCCGACTGATAGAGGACTATGCAAAGACTTTGGTGAGTGAATCAAGGCAAAGGCAGATTCTGCTTGACTAGTGTATTCAGCAGTTCAAGGCTGTTATACATGTGATTATGTTTTTATTAGCAAGTTGTAATTTAAAAAAAATATTCTGCATTAGGTAATATGATTCAAAGTAATGTTTTCTATTTATTTATAAATATGATGAGTTAGGAAATTACCCATTGCAACTTTAATGTAAAGTAATTTGGTATACAGCTCTCAATAATATTTGGTTTTTGGCCCTTCATATGAAAAAATTCGGATTTGTTTTATCATCACATTTGCATTTATTAGTTATTTTAATCTTTTTTTTGTTTATTTTTGATCATTTACAGTCCCAATTATTTTCTTGCAAATTAAGAATGTTCATTTTTCTCATAAGAATATATATATACTATATTCATTCATTCATTCATTTTCTTTTTGGCTTAGTCCCTTTATTAATCCGGGGTCGCCACAGCGGAATGAACCGCCAACTTTTCCAGCACATGTTTTACGCAGCGGATGCCCTTCCAGCCGCAACCCATATCTGGGAAACACCCACACACACTCATTCACACTCATACACTACGGACAATTTAGCCTACCCAATTCACCTGTACCGCATGTCTTTGTACTGTGGGGGAAATCGGAGCACCCGGAGGAAACCCACACGAACGCAGGGAGAACATGCTAACTTCACACAGAAACGCCAACTAACCCAGCCGAGGCTCGAACCAGCGACCTTCTTGCTGTGAGGCGTCAGCACTACCTACTGCGCCACTGCGTCGCCATATATATATACATGACCACATTGAAATGGTCTATATATATATATATATATATATATATATATACATATATATATATATATATACACACACACACACACACACACACACACATACATTTAATGTTTTTTTTGTTTTGTTTTTCCAAACCCAATAACAACACATTTCGAGATTCCAGAAATCAGAAAAAAGACATATTTATCCACAATCAAACTTGCACTAGAACCTAAAGGCTTTGTTCTCATACATCAATCATGGTTTGATTATTTATTGTAATCTTAATAATTAAATGTATAAATTATTTCACATTTATTTGTAACTTTTTGCGTGTTTTAATGATGAACAGAAGACTTTATGGCTTGGAAACAACAGAAAATGATGACAATTTTCATTGTGGGATTAACTGCGCCTCCACATTTTAATTAAAGAAATTACAAACATGCGATTCGCATTTCTTAAATTTTAAACACGTACACAAGCTGAATATCACCCAAAGAGGAGTTTTGCCAGTGCTTCCCATGCAGCTTCAAACTGGGATTTCTTAAGTGCAGATGCTTGGCTGAGAATTGAACAGTCCGGGCCAAAATCAGAGCATTTCCATGACTCATGCCTCAATTTAGCATTAAAGCAAATATCGCAGCTAATATTTAAACATCTGCGATGAATACAAATGAGAGATGTAATGCGTTAGCTCCATCTTAAAATAACAATAAAGCGCCGCTATGCTGAAGCAGTTCAGGGTTCATTGGTTGGTGTTTATTGAAGTGAAGCGTCCCACTGCAGTTTGTCCCTCCACCTCTCCAGCCTGTAACATGAAGCCCTGGAATTCAGAGGCATTTCCAGCTGCCCTCAGGGTCATTGAGAGTTAAACACAGAGACGTGTGTGTGTTGACCTTGCCAGGCTTGTCAGTAACTGCACATGACCCCTGCTGCTTACATAATCATCAGCTTTTACTACAGTGCTCGTGATGTGCAATAATGGTGGACTAAGAAAATACAAACCTGATCACATATAGTTAAACTTGTAGAGCAGGTTTCACAAACAGAGCTTAGCTTAAGCCAGGACTTCACTAAATTAGGTAATTAAGCAGCTTTTTTATTTCGTAGACAAACTGTTGCATTGAAATTATATGGTTCTATCACTGTTCTGAATGACTTTTAGATACTGAGCTTCAAAGCTTTTGCATTTCATATAGCAAACAATATGTTTGTAATAGTTCTCTTTCATACATTAAAGGGCACCTACAGTATTTTACTCCTTTTTTCAAGATTTAATACAAGTCTTTTGTGTCTCCAGAATGTGTCTATTAAGTTTCAGCTCAAAACACCCATCAGATTATTTATTATAGGTTTCAGAATATTGGAATTTTCTGCTCTGAACACAACGTAGCTGTTTTTTTTTGTCTGTGTCTTTAATGCTAGTTCTCCCCACCCACCGATTGAGCTTATTCTCTTAATAAGTTATAAGTGTGTTTTGAGAATAAACCAATCAGAGTCTCATCTCTCATTCCCTTTAAGAGTCAGTTGTGTTGCGCCATAGCGCATTTGCTATTTACATGGCAGACTCTGTAAGTGGAAAAACGTGAACGCTTCACTAGTGAGAAAACAGTTAAACAGAGCATCTGCATCGTGAGAATGAGAGATGAGCCTCCTCATTCTTTACTTTCACTTTCACTCTCTTTCCTGGATAAGGAAAGGTGTTGTATGCATAGACATCCATTAGCCTATAAATAATTTCGTTGTTAAGCAAAAAGATTTGTTTCAAAACTATTTCTAAATTCAGTTCTAATTTCCAGCAAATGAATAAATGAACAGTAATAACAAAGTGTGGTCAAAAAACTGAGTTATATCCAAACACACATGACATATTGTCTAAAAGCTGACAGGTGAGCGAATGTAAGCTTGTTTTTAATAAAACAGATATAAATATGCATATAATAAATAATACTGCTAATAATAACATTATACAAAAGCAAGATGTCATGAATAAACTGCATAGATATATACACTAGATATCGCATAGGGACCCTGAACATGCGTCAATAGCGCCGCCACATTGGTACAGTGCTCCTAGGACAAACGTCATTCAACCGCACTGGTCAAGACAGTGTGCAATGTGAAGATGCTGGACTTTAGCGCTGTGTACGGGTGTAGTAACGAGCAAACAAAGAAAACAAAGCACAAAGTCATCACATTTCATAGGTAAGATTTCGTTTTTTATGTTTTTGTATGTTATGAACTTTTGTGCTTAACAAGTCACGTTATTGATGATAATACAGTCTCTTACTGCAGTGACCATAAGGCAAAGTAGCATCAACTCTCGCTAAATTCTAAGCTTATGCTAGTTTTGTTGAATAAAATAAGCAAACTATGTTATGAAATATGACAAGAAGACGCTGCGGTGCCAGAAACTTGTATTATTGTCAGCTAAATGAACGAGTCGTTCATAACGGAGATTCATTCACAAACGAATCGCTCCCTCCGTCAGAATGAGAAGTGAAAGCAGGTGAGGGGGTGTGTTTCAGGACATGGATTAGATCAAAATAACAGGGAAGGAGGATAATGCATTTCCATGCACACAAACACACACTCTTTGTCGGTATTGCACGTGCAGTCACATCCATCAATGTAGAAAAGTGATGTAAAATTATAATATTTCGTAATTTAAAAAAATATTTCCATACGGACCACCAGGGAAAACTCCCGATCATAGATATGTGTGTATATGTGTATTTCTCTGGCTTTGGATGGCCACAGTCCTCCACTTCACCTTGGTCCCGCATTCATTTCAAACGACCGATACCCTGTACCAAGATGGCGGCTCTATTGACGCATTCCTTCCAATAGACAACAATAGGCCAGGCGACATCTAGTGTATATATCTATGAATAAACTGAAAAAAGCCCCCTGAGATGAAGAAGGCATGAAAGCACTGGTTTTTATGTTTATGTAGAAAATAATAACTTTTGTAATATTTTATTCCTTTAATTCTTTTTTAATTGTAAAGATATTTGTGTATTGCTCTACATCCTGTGTGTATTAAGCAATGTTTAAGCGAGGCTCACAACTAACATGCTCTGCGCTGGACTTTAGACCTCCTCTTAGCTGGTCTATTGAACATTCTATTTTAGTTCCTCAAAATAGCAACGCGCCAGCAATGCGCCTTAACACACCTCCTTTTTTAGACCAGAACGCCTATGGGCGCACATATGAGCGCAAATGCATTTGCTATTTAAACAGCGTGGTGCAAAACATCAAAACGACACTTGCGTCCAGCTAAAACTAGCAAACAACAATTGTGTCGCGCATTGCGCCGGGTGTATGATAGGGCCCAATGTCTTTACAAAGTTCACACACATAATGCAAGCGTTTAACTTTGCACTGTTTTTGATTGGCAAATGTGACAGGATACACATTAATATCCACTGCTGTATGCATATTTGTTATGTTAATGTACAAAATAAACCTGATTTAAAGTCCACAAAGCTTCTTTTATGTTTTGGTGAATTTGTTCTTGCTCTTTACAGTTGATTATTTTATTTGTATTTTTCCCCCTAAATTCACCACCTTCACTCCAAAAATGACTTTTGCTGTTTCTTCAAACTACTTACTTAAAGTTTATATACTATATACATACTGAAAATAAAAACAAAACAATTAGAAGTTTAAAGAAATCAAACACAAATAAGAAAGAGAATAAAAAGACTAATGTAATATGAATAACTAGGATTATAAAGATAATGAAATAAAAAAAAGTTATTAAAATATAACAAAATAAAATAAAAAAATTAAATGTGCATTCATTTACATAGTTTGTAATAATGTTTTTGCTAAATCATGGCTATATACATTACCTCAGCTATATCTGATGAAACCTCAGATTAATAAACTACTTGTGACTGTTCCGTCCACCCTAGAAGGTCACAGTAATTCCATGAAAAAAAATTCATTTATTCCTGATTCTAAATGAATTCAGTGTACTGATTAAATAAATGGCTAACTTATTAAATGTAAACTACGATTTAAGAACATTTTGAAGTATTGAACTGTTATCTCAATGTTATAGATCAACTTTTACTTGAAGTCGAGTAGTTTCTCGAAAAAGGCAGTCATGCTATTTTTAAGTGCTGCCTGTTGGCTAAACAAAGAATGTATCAACAGTCACCTGATGTAGGCATTCACAACAAATGACTTTACAAATTGATGCAGAGAAATTAGACTTACACTTTCACTATCTCTCACAGCCTCTCAAAATGCATTAATTACTATTAGGATACCCTGTTTTAGGGTTAATATATTGGCTATTATACACTGTAAACAAATTAATGACAAAAAATTTTTTTTATGTTGATTCAGCTTATTTTAATAAGTTAATCATGTTTCAACTAAATTTTTGAGGTTATACAAAGTCTAACTTAGTAGTTTTAGTCAGTTTGAGTGATGTAAGTTGAGATGACTAGAAAAATTTGATTCAACTAAAAAAATTCAGTCAGCAATAATTTTTTTAGAGCGTAAAGCAGAGATAAACTAGGGCCCGCGGGCCAAAGTTAGACCTTTGTAACCTTTGATTTGGCCCGCCAGATGGAAAATAATTAGGAAGAGTTAGGGGAATGCCTTTAACAGAAATTCTCATTTATATTTAATGTAACCTTTCATTTGTTTGTTTTATTGTTGAGCTACAAAAATGCAAACTGTAATTAATTGTTTTAGTTAAATGTCGTAAATGAATCAGATTTTTTTTTTTTTAAATGTACATACTGTACTGTCACTTAACGAATAGGGGACAAAGTAGATGACATCAATGTGCAAGTCAAGGCATAGGCAGGTTCAGCATGTGTATAGCTAGTGAGTTTTATAAATAGATTTTTTTTTATGGGTTTATTGTACTAAGTTTGTTAAAATATTTTACATTTTCAAAAAAATTGTATACATTAGTAAATACGGTTGAAGAATTTTTTTCTGTTTATTTAAATTTTTGTTGAAATGAATTAGGAAATTACCTGGCAACTTTAATGTAATACAGTTTGCTATATTTACTTTCGGCCCACAGCTCTCAATCAAGCTTGGCTTTTCATAAGAAAAAGTTTGGGCACCCCTGGTGTAAAGTATGTTTTACTCTAATCCTACACAATACTTTAACCCAGCTACTACCATAATAACTATTAATAAGTAGCAAATGACTGATATATATTTAGTTAATGGTTTGTTAACCTTAAAATAAAATGTCACTGAAATTGTATATTTGTCACAGCCATGCAGGTTCTCCCCTTCTGCTATCACCTCATTCATTACGATCACTGTCACCTGCCTGATTAGCCCCGCACGTACGAGTCATCATACCCTTTACCACGCCACTAGTCTCACCCCAGTTTGCACTCAATGTCCAACCTCAAGGACTACATTCTCAAACAGTCAGTGCCATTCTAGTTGTGGTGTCTCTCTGAACACTGTAACGTGTAAAAAGAGCATTCAAAGCTATATCATGCATATTAATGAAGTTACATCTCATTCACAATAGAGAGCGCTGATTGGTTTGAACCAAGTCTTTCTCATGAATTAGTGCTGAAAACTCAATTACGTTACGTTGTAGCGGCCGGTACAGACATCCAGTCTCAACGCTGGAATTTACACAATGACCTCATCGCCGTGATGTAGCTTCAAAATTTCTTTTCAAACCTGAAGATCGAATTTGCTCAAAACAACGCAAAAACAACCAATTTTCACTTTTTAGTGTAATAGTGTTTTTTAGAAACGCGGGACACATACAGTTGAGGTCAGAATTATTAGCCCCCTAAATTATTATTCCACTTGTTTAATGTTTCCCCAATTTCTGTTTAACGGAGGGAAGATTTTCTCAACACATTTCTAAACATAATAGTTTTAATAACTCATCTCTAATAACTGATTTATTTTATCTTTGTCATGATGACAGTAAATAATATTTGACTAGATATTTTTCAAGACACTTCTACAGTATATGCTTAAAGTGATATTTACAGGCTTAACTAGGTTAATTAGGTTAACTAGGCAGGTTAGGGCAATTAGGCAAGTTTATTGTCTAACCATGGTTTATTCTGTAGACTATCAAAAAATATATATATATATATAAAAAATATTGCTTAAAGGGGCTAATAATTTTGACCTTAAAATGGCTTTTAAAAATAATAAAAAACTGCTTTTATTCTAGCCGAAATAAAACAAATAAGACTTTCTCCAGAAGAAAAAATATTATCAGACATACTGTGAAAATGTCCTAGCTCTGTTAACATCATTTAGGAAATATAAAAAAAAAAAAAAAAAAAGGGGGTGGGGGGGGGGGGGGGGGTGGGGGGTAGGGTTAATAATTCTGACTTCAACTGTAAATGTCTGTCAACATCTCAAAAAATGTGTTTTGGTGTTGCATGACCCCTTAAAGTGACTTACCTTTCTTCTTGGGATCTCCAGTGTCTGCCTCCTTTCACCAAGTGTGATTCCTCCTGGTTCCCTATCTGGTTGTCCGTGTCTGATTCCCGTGTCTCCCCACTGCTCCAGCATCTACCTCTGGTCATCACTTCATGCATCTGCCATTCAGCCATATCTATTCAGTCATACTGCTATGCTGTTAATACACTGTTTACAGATACTTCCCAACTTTGTGTCGGTCCTTCTGTGAGAATATTTAAGTAACCTTTACGATACAGTGGAAACGGTAAAACTGTGTGTTTATAAACTTTTGTGCCTATAAACATTTGCATTTTGACTCCCTTTCAGGAAATGGCATAGTGAAACTTACTGACAAATGGTTTGAAGGCTCTTTATTTAGAAAGTAAGGGGAGTTCTGTGCGATAAATAAATAGCCGGTAACAAGCTCTCTGCAACTCTCACATGGTCGCCCACTGAAGCTAAGCAGGACTGCACCCGGTCAGTACTGTACCTGGATGGGAGACCACATGGGAAAGCTAGGTTGCTGCCGGAAGTGGTGTTAGTGAGACCAGCAGGGGGCGCTCAACCTGCGGTCTGTTTGGGTTCTAACACCCCAGTATATTGACACTATACTGCTCAGTGGTTAAACCAAGGTCGTTAAAATTCCCAGGATATCCTTCAAAAAAAGAGTAGAGGTTTTACCCCGACATCCTGGCCAAATTTGCACACTGGCCTCCTAACCATCCCTATATAATAATTGGCTTTATAACTCTCTCTCCTCTCCACCAAACAGCTGGTGTGCAGTCTGGCGCAAGATGGCTGCCGTCGCCTCATCCAGGTGGATGCTGCACACTGGTGGTGGATGAGGAGATCCCCCCCCCAAAAAAATGTGTAAATGGCTTTGAGTGTCCAGAAACGTGCTATATAAATGTAATTATTATATAAAATAAATGTTATTATTATTATTATTATCATTAATATTATTATAACTACTGACTGATTTCATGCACGTGTAAAACTCTTTTTCTTTTCGTGATTGCATGAAAAGATCACCTCTACTTTATATTGTGTTCTAGAATTCAGGTTTTTCCGTCTGTGATTGGGAGATTTACACTCTATTCAGGAAGTTTTAGGATTTCCCATACAGAAATGTATTCATATACAAATGTTGAGCTTCAAAAATTGTCCTGAAAGCCTCAAAATGTAAATGTTGAATCTGATAACGAATGTTCTCACATAAAAAAGAAAATCGTTCTGCAGTAAATACAGTACATTTGTTTTCAGTTTCTATAGCTTTTAATAATTAACTCTAAATAAAATATCAAAGCATCCCACCTGTTAAATATTTCAGTGTTTGGACTTTGGTATTTGCTATGTTAAACTTTCTAAGAAAAAGAGAGAACTTAAAAACGGCTGGTTATGAGCTACTGTACACAGAAACATCAATACGTGTTACACAATACACAATCACAGTCTTTTTTATGTGAATGTGTCATTTTGAGTAGAAAATGAACTGTAATAAAGCAGAAGGTTACTAGACCTAAGATTAAAGATGATTAAACCATGTAATTAAAATAGAAATAATGAAATTGAGTTTGAACAGTGAAGTTGAGTACGTTTTACTTTTTCATTCGAGTACATTGTCATTCAAATATACTTATAATTTAAAGCTAAAATTAAACACTAATACAGAATTTACTATATTTTATTATTATTCAATTCAATTAATGTTTATTTCTATAGCGCTTTTACAATGTCGATTGTGTCAAAGCAGCTTAACACAAGTGTCTAGTACATTGAACCTGTGTCAGTCCAGTTTTCAGAGTTGAAGTTTAGTTTAGTTCAGTTCAGTGTGGTTTAATTTTCACTGCTGAAAGTCCAAACACTGAAGAACAAATTCATCGATGTGCAGCTCTACAAGTCCCAAACCAAGCAAGCCAGTGGCGAGAAACCCATTTCACCAATTGGCGAAAATGAAGAAAAAAAAAACCTCGAGAGAAACCAGGCTTAGTTGGGTACAACCATATCTCCTCTGGCCAAACTTCCTGTGTGGAGTTACAGTCTAGGCACTGGACACTGGAGAATGCTGGACGTGGAAATTTGCTTAGGATACGGCCTGGTCCAGGATTATGGATCCAGAATTATTATTCCCTGAATTGAATTATGTAATGTAGAACTTGCATTTGTTTGTTTAGTGTTTTTCTGTAGTATTTACCCCATCACAATGATTTCTATTTTGGTACATTGTAATCCTAAACATTGATTTACAATTAAAACTCCACTGAGTCATTTGTAATAAACAGGTTGATGATATACAGTAAACATGTCTGCTTTTTCTTCTTCTTTTTTACAAAACTGAAAGTTGGCCGAGAATCCTGCAACTCATTTACTCTTGAGCAATCGAACATCTTATCACTCCAAGAATTATGTCAAATAAAATGTGCATATAATCTGTAACGCATTCCGGCAATCTCTGTTAGTTTTAGATAGCTGAATTCCAATGGTCCATTATTACAAATCTAAGGTTACAAATCAAGGAGTGACAACCTTCATGCAAACCATAAGGTTTTATTTACTCATAATACATATATCCACTTCCTTTTACTTATCAATATACGGTAGCTATAAGGATGTTTTGGGTTTTTCTTTTCTCTTTTTTTTCCATGAGGTCATTGTTTATACTCTTGGTAGAACATATATAAAATCCTGTTCTTCCTGATATTCGTCAGACTGTGTCATTTACTGGAAAGGTTGCTGTTGGATTTGGTGAAGGTCAGTGCCTTTTTTGATATATTATTATATTATATTATATTATATTATATTATATTATATTATATTATATTATATTATATTATATTATATTATATTATTATGCAAAAAAAAAAATTTAAAAGGGGGGCTAATAATTCTGACTTCAACTGTATATATATATATATATATATATAGAGTTGAAGTTAGAATTATTAGCCCCCCTTTAAAAATAAATTCTTTTTTTAAATATTTCCCAAATTGTGTTTAACAGAGCAAGGAAATTTTCGCAGTATGTCTGATAATATTTTGTTATATCGTATTTGTTTTATTTCAGCTAAAATAAAAGCAGTTTTTAATTTTTTATAAACCATTTTAAGGTCAAAACTATTAGCCCCTTCAAGCTATATTTTTTTTTTCTATAGTCTACAGAACAAACCATCGTTATACAATAACTTGCCTAATTACCCTAACCTGCCTAGTTAACCTAGTTAAGCCTTTAAATGTCACTTTAATGACAATTATTAAAGTGTCTTGAAAAAATATCTAGTAAAATATTATTTACTGTCATCATGGCAAAGATAAAATTTGGAAATGTGTTGAAAAAATCTTCTTTCCATTAAACAGAAATTAGGGAAAAAATAAACGGGGGGCTAATAATTTGGGGGGGTTATTCTGACTTCAACTGTATATATTTAAAAATATACATATTATAAAAATAATTTTATATTGATTTACATTTTTATAAATTAATTGATATCAATTTGCTATTAAAATGGACTTTTCTTGTTTTAGATGTATATACAGTTTGTCCTCCTGGTTTTTGGGCTGAATCTTCAGGCTGTAACTGCATTCCCTAATGGACTGGTTAATGGTGCGTGTTCATCTATGGTTCCTGGACATAATGGGACTAACTCGTCGCTGTCAGATTCTCCATATACTGTCACCTCAGATGTTTTAAACTATACTGATGGGCAGGTGATCACAGGTTAGTAATGGCGTCTGTATAAACACACACATATATATATATATATATATATATATATATATATATATATATATATATATAAATGGTAGCAATTACAATAATGTTCCTTTTTTGGAACAAACAATGAACTGTACATTTATTAATGATTTATTAGTATTTATTAATCTTTTGAACGCAGTTAATAAGACAAAGTCATTCATTGTTAATTTCTGTTAATTTACTGTGCGTTAACTAATGATAAACACCATAAATTAGCATTTTACATTTTGATCTAAGATTAATACATTGTATACAAGTATTGTTCATTCTTAGTTCATGATAGTAAATACATTAACTAGTGTCACCATATAAATTAATTTTGCTTACAGAAAGTACAAAATTAGAGTTTGGAAATACATGATTTTAGAGCCTTTCTATAGAAATAACTGTTGTTGCTATACATTTTTACACTGGTATTTAATCTGCTATTCTCCTTTTATTTAATTACTTGTTTATTAATTATACTTTTTTTTTATTAGTGACACTACAAGGGAATAACACTGGATTTAAGGGCTTTCTTCTTCAGGCCACAAATGGGATGGGACCAGTAGGAACTTTTACAATCATTGAAAACAGTTCTCAATTACTCAACTGTGGAACGGTGGTAAGATATTTATGACAGTTTTCATTGTACTTGCTATTGTAATGTGCATCGCTATAAAATCCTTTGTTCAAAACTCTTTAAACGAGACTGCTTTCTAATATTCAGCAGTTTATTTTACATTCATATTCAAATTTGACTGAAGTTGTTGGGTATCAGGAACCACTTCCTATTTGGAGCTTGTTCTGAATTTACAGGACGCTTCGATTCAATCAATTCTGCCATTGTTGATGTGCAGGACTGCTTAAAGTTGAATGGATAGTTCTCAGAAAAAAAATGATTTGCTTATCATTTACTCCAAACCTTTATTGGTTTCTCTCTTCTGTTCAAAACAAAATAATATATTTTGAAGAATGCTGGAAAACAGTAATGTTTTGTGTTTGTTCATTTACAGTACATGACGTCAGCAATTTGAGAGCTAATTTTGAGCTAAGCAAAATGCAACTTTTAAAAAACTATAATAAAAAAAAAATAAACAAAAAAAAAAACTAATATTATCATCTCTGTGTAAATGACAAAATGCTAAAAACGAATCCACTAGAGGGCGCTGTCTACACTTTTGCGTATTTATAGGATACTTTTTTTGTACGTTTCAGATACATGACCTTTTTGTACATGTCCATGAGAAGACGCGGGTAGATGTACAGTTCAGCTAGCGAACCACTGACCTAAACACAACAATAGTGTTTTCACAAGCAAATGTGAGAGAAAATGTAAAGTGTGAGCACATTTCAGATTGCCTTAATCTCTTTTGCGGAACAGTGCCCCAGTAAATGCTTTGAGATACGATTTACTTTATATGCAAGTGTATTTATTAAGACTGATAATCCCAGAATAAAGACATTATTCTCTACGTGCAACCGAACCAACGCTGGTAAAAAGCAATGTAGTTTAATCAAAAAGCAAAACTGAGCATGTGTGCTGAAAAAAACCATACCCGCGCACACACGCACCGCTCCTGCTTGAAGCTAATGCGCTGCTCTGCTCCGGGTGTAAGTCCCGGTTGTGAACCTGCACGCCGAAAAAATAGCCGTGCCGCTCATGCGTTGTAAAAGGGTGTCGGGTGGTGGCGGCATGCAGTAAATTTTGCAAGTCAACAAAACAAAGTTTAAATAATATGATGCTGATCTTATTTATTCTAAGCATGGCTCTGGATAGATTTTTTCCATGAAGCAAAAAGGAGGGATGATGAGTCAGGGAAAGACTTAAACCTAATTCTCGGCCATGAGTCGGGTCTAAGACAACACACAACTGATAATTTCAGAAAACATCTTTTTTTGTATTCTATAAAGTTTTCTATAGAATTTCATTCTAATAAAATTAATATTCATGCAAAAGATTTCTTAAATTATCTTAGCATCACTCCAGTTATGTCTTTGTTTTCCAAGTACGTTTAGGATTATTTTTTGTTAATAACTGAATAATATTTCAGAATAATAATTGTATAATAAGAATAACTGTTATTTATTTATAATTATATATGTATACAGTTGCAATCAGAATTATTGAACCCCTTTTGATTTTTTTTTTTTTTCTTTTTTAAATATTTCCCAAATGATGTTTAACAGAACAAGGAAATTTTCACAGTATGTCTGATAATATTTTTTCTTCTGGAGAAAGTCTTATTTGTTTTATTTCGGCTAGAATAAAAGCAGTTTTTAATTTTTTAAAACCCATTTTAAGGTCAACATTATTAGCCCCTTTAAGCTATAATTTTTTTCAATAGTCTACAGAACAAACCATCATTATACAATAACTTGCCTAATTACCCTAACCTGCCTAGTTAACCTAATTAACCTAGTTAAGCCTTTAAATGTCACTTTAAGCTGTATAGAAGTGTCTTGAAAAATATCTAGTCAAATATTATTTACTGTCATCATGGCAAAGATAAAATAAATCAGTTATTGAAGATGAGTTATTAAAACTATAATGTTTAGAAATGTGTTGAAAATGTTTTCTCTCTGATAAACAGAAAATGGGGAAAAAAATAAACAGGGGGGCTAATAAATCAAGAGGTTGAATAATTCTGATTGCAACTGTGTGTATATATATATATATATATATATATATATATATATATATATATATATATATATATATATATATATATATATATATATATATATATATATATATATATATATATATATATATATATATATTTTTTTTTTTTTTTTTTTTTTTTTTTTTTTTTTTTTTGGAGGGCTGTGCTTAAGGCCCAAGTAGAGCTTTATGTCTAGCAATGCCCCTGGCATTACAACTTGCACTCGTACAAAACTCTAAATTGATAATGTGTAAATTTAATTTTTTTTAATTTTATTTTATTTAACAAGGACAATGCTCATTAATCAAAAGTAAAAACTGTAAATAAGCTAAAGTTAGCCACAAGGGTCAGGCCCATAGCCAGCCTGGTGAAAAGGGTGGTTCTTTTTTTTTCTCAAAAAGTGGATTTTTGCAGTTATTCAACTCATTTTCTATTTAATTATGAGGTTGATACTGCATTTTAGGGACATTTTAAGCACTTTTTATTTTTATTTTGATGTACCAAAACATTTTCTTAGGATTTAGAATAAATAAATTTGATTATAAGGCTACATATATTTAAAATACAAATTCATTACATTATATATCACTGGGAAAAATTTAGAAAACTGTTAAAGTTTTAAATAAATAACTGTAGCCAATTGTCAGCTATTAGGCAAACAACAAGCTGACCAGCACATTCAACTTTCCTCAGTCAGAATTTGGGCATTTGAATAATAAAAAAATTATAATAATGATAATAACGTAGGGCGACGCAGTGACGCAGTAGGTAGTGCTGTCGCCTCACAGCAAGAAGGTCGCTGGTTCGAGCCTCGGCTGGGTCAGTTGGTGTTTCTGTGTGGAGTTTGCATGTTCTCCCTGCATTCGCGTGGGTTTCCTCTGGGTGCTCCGGTTTCCCCCACAGTCCAAAGACATGCGGTACAGGTGAATTGGGTAGGCTAAGTTGTCCGTAGTGTATGAATGAGTGTGTGTGGATGCTTCCCAGAGATGGGTTGCGGCTGGAAGGGCATCCACTGCGTAAAATCATGCTGGATAAGTTGGCGGTTCATTCCGCTGTGGCGACCCCGGTTTAATAAAGGGACTAAGCCTAAAAGAAAATGAATGAATGAATAATAACGTAGAGCTTTACGATTGTTCTAGCCTCTCTTGTAAAAAAGTACATATGAAAAATGATGGATAACAACAATAGCCAAATAAGTATTATAAGTAGCTTTAATATGGGCCGCCTTTGGTGCTTCACAACATTTTATTGGTCATTTTTTGTTTCAAGAATAAGGTCCAAGATTTAGAATAAAAGTTAGTTGTAAAATGTTTTCTCTATTTAACAACAATACAGTGAAAGTTGACTTTACTGGCATCAGTTTCTGCTTGGTCTTAAAGCCTTTTTCGATGGGTTATTTTGATAATTTATAATGGCATAACAGTCAAAATAGGACAAATGAGGTTATGTATGGGACAAATACTAATGCAAATACTGGACCTTTGTCAGTAGAGGGGTGGGTCTTTTGAACCACCCGAACCCCCCCTGGCTAATTTCCATCTGATTCGGTTTCTGGAGTTTGATACTTAGACTATGAATCGCATACTTTTTAAAAAATAATTAACTTTAAATGTGCACATTTTTTTTATTTTTTCACATGGAAATCTAATTGTTCAACTAAGCACTGGTGAGATACCAGGACCTTGAACAGTAACCGAAACATTAGTTTATAAGATGGAATTGATCAAACGTGTGGCTACATTTGGGAAAGAATGATGTCAAAGCTAAGTATAATTATTGTAATTAATGAATTTGTTTTAAGACCAACATAACCAAGCATCTATGGATGGTTCACAACATCAAATTAAAAGAATCCACCATGTTTCATTGCCAACAAACCAACAAGTGTTGTGTGTTTTAATTTGGCTTTTTTGAACATGTAGCTGAGCAGCTCAGTGCTGGTTTTGGTTTGTAACGGGTGAAACTGAAGGCCCGTTTCACTCTGCTGCTGCTCATTCATAAACAGTGGGATGCACAGTGGAGAGACAGATTTAAACTTCGTCATTGATAATCTTAGGTTTTGTATTGGAGTTGAATTTTTTTCATACCAGTCTCAATATGTTTCATATTTTTGTTTTGCAAAGCTAAATACGTATTTGACTGCAAAATTAGATTTTTGAAATCTGCTTCATTCCCTACAAACAGCACCCGAGAACTGTTTTTTTCCTTCATAAGATACAGCATCATGAATGCTTTATTTCATGTTTATAGTTTTTACCAGTTTTTAATCATTTTATTCTATTCAAAGGAACATTCACGGATGCGAATTTATTCTTAAAGACACCAAATGATAGTGTTCCATGAGTTGGATGATCAGTTACTGATATTTTGCATGTTTTTAATCAAATACACCTAATTCAGTTAGTTTTGATGTGCTAAAATATTCGTCAAACACATTTTATAAACATGAAACCATATACACATGTTAAAATTTTAAAACAAAATAAAGTTTGTATAGGCCTATACATCAGAAATAAAAGAAATCAATGATCTATAATTGAATTAGTTAATGCATAGCGTTCATAAAGCGTGTTTAATTGATCTTTTAATATATATATATAATTTTCTTGTAAAATCTAAAAAATGCATCAGCTTTTGCAGTAGTAGATTAAAATATCAGAAAGCCAATCTCTGCTCACAGACCTCATCAGAGAAGTGGTTGAAAGTTGAAAGAAATGCATTTAAATGCCAGGTGTGATCAGTAATGTGTTTCCTTTGTCCACATGTGATCATATAGATGAAAACGCATCTTAATACCAGTGTGAACAGGGTGTAAATGTTCAAGTTCTTTTTTTTTTTTTTGCTACATTTGAATCGAAATTGATAAGAATCAAAATCGATAAGCGGAATTGATCGAATTTAAATGATACCCAACCCTAAAAATATGCCCCTGTAAATATCATTAGTGCGAAAGGGAACAACAGTTGCTGGGTTCAGAAACAATGATTTTCGGAGTTCCATTTAAACTTTCTACAAGTAAAGAAAATTGTAGTCAACATGGTTGTCATGTACTGTACTGTAAACATCTCTGTATATCGGATCTATGAATCAGGTCTTAAAGCATTCAAATATACTGCTTTCTGTGTGTAAAGATTTGTCTGTTGTTGTTGCAAACACACAAGTTCTATATACAGTAACAGCACCTTTTTCAAATTTTGACACGTAACTTAAGGGGATAGTTCACCCAAAAATGAAAATTCTGTCACTGTTTACTCACCCTTTACTAGTTTCAAACCAGTTTTTTTTATTATTTTTTTATTTTTTTGTGGTTCTGTTGACCACAATATATTGAAGAATGTTTGAAACCTGTAATCATTGATGCCTGTAGTATTTGCTTTCCTACTATGGAAGTCAATGGTAAAGGGTAAAAAAAGTAAAGGGTGAGTAAACAGTGACAAAACTTTCATTGTTGGGTGAACTATTTCATGTTCAAAATTCACTATTTATTATTAACAAAATACACTATTAAACACTTCATTCTTTTTTCAAATAAACTCATTTTATTTTTCATAAGACTACCAAAACATTATCACGCAACACAAATCACACACTAACACTAACAAGACAATACACACTCTGCTGTAGATTATTCACCTTAACATAAAGCACAGGTGTCAAAGCCAGTTCCTGGAGGGCCGAAGCTCTGCACAGTTTAGTTCCAACCCTAATTAAACACACCTGATCCAACTAATTGAGTGCTTTAGGCTTGTTTGGTACCTATAGATAGGTGTTTTGAAGCAGGGCTGGAACTAAACTCTGCAGGGCTTCGGCCCTCTGGGAATTGACTTTGACACCCCTGACATAAAGCTACATTTAGTCAACTATATTTTTATATTTAAGGGCTCAGCAGTCAGTCATAACTCAAGGATATTAAAATCAACAGTTGTGGCTCAGTGGAACGCTCCTAACAGTAACAACATGGATATTTCGTTCAGGTAAAATATATTTCACTTTTGTTCAGACTGTTATGCTAATATTCCCGTTGATTTACATATACAATATTTGTCGTAATAGCAGTTGTTAATTTGTTAAGTTACTCAGTTTAATTAAAGCCTGTCATCAATGTTTCCTTCAGCTAAATGTATCCTAATCAGACCAAATGTTATTTTTTGTATGTAAACTTGCCGGCCATGTGATTGGCTGGTTATATATTGTGTGGTAACATTTTATTTTGATGGTCCATTTGAGTATTAGTAGACTGTCTGCTTAATATCTGTTGATACTGACATTTAACAGTCCTTTAACAGACATTTAACTGATTATAAGAAACTTTTCAAGTACATGTCAACTTACACTAACCCCAACCCTAACCCCAACCTTACAGTCTACTTATAATGTAATGAGAATTAATTGACATGTAGATGCAATGTAACTTAAAGTCAACAAACGGACCATCGAAATAAAGTGTGACCTATTGGGTTAATGTATAGATGTAGGTGTAAATATGTGGCGATCCATTACACATTGAGTGCACATTATTTTCTAGTAATTTACAGAAGTTTAGTGGAATGGAATTGTATTGCAATCTTTTAGCTGTGCTTTTTCTGCTGTCTGACTGTAAATGAACTTAATTATTCGCAGAGCAACTTTTGTCCAGAATTTCTCTCTCTTTTGGGTTGGCGTTGTGAGTCCTCTTATTACATACCTGGCCACGGATCCTCCAAATTCAACGGTCCTCCCACCAAATTCAACAGTCCTCCCACCAAATTCAACAGTTCTGCCACCGAATTCAACAGTTCTGCCACCGAATTCAACAGTTCTTCCACCAAATTCAACAGTCCTTCCACCGAATTCAACAGTCCCTCCACCAAATTCAACAGTCCTTCCACCGAATTCAACAGTCCTTCCACCAAATTCAACAGTCCTTCCACCGAATTCAACAGTCCTTCCACCGAATTCAACAGTTTCCACAACCCAAACGACAGTTCTGTCACCAGCCATCACAAAACCCAACAGCAGTTCATCAGTGTCTGTCACAGTGTGTCTTCTTCTTCTGCCTCTGCTGGCAATAATTTGAAAACTGGAAAAAACTTTAATAAAACACTTTATTATGATATTACTTTAAAGGTGCCATTTAAAAAAATGAAAATCTGGATACACCTAGGCATGGCTGAATAATAAGACTTCAGTACATGGAAATGACATGCTGTGAGCCTCAAAGACCAATGTTTCCCTTTTCTCATGTAAATCCTGTGAGTGTAAAATCTCCTGTGAAGTTAAAAACAGGGCATTCGGAACAAAACACAAACTCTGACGCTCCACACAGGATCATTAATGTGCACGTCCCAGGTTGCATTTGATTGGCTACGATATTTCCTAGTGAGATTACAACATTGATATTTTAATTGATCTAAGCTTATATTAAACATGCTATGTATGTGAGAGACTAAAAAGGAGCAGTTTTGTGAAACAGGCAGCAACCACAGAGTGTCCACAGCTAGTTCGAGCACACGATGCAGGAAGTACAGATTATCAATTTATTCAGTGCTAGTCTGAGGTCTGTTTTAATGTATATTATGTTCATTTTAACATGTATATTGTGAAATTTGCAGTGTATGTTTGTGATGAGGCAATGAACACATGTAAACTATTGAGTATAAGTGTTTAATGTTTAATGTTTATGCACTATGTCATATCACTCAGCTTTTGTGAGTGCTCTCCTGAGTGAAAGGACGCCAAAACACCTTTACAACTTTTTTACAACTTTAGAAAAGTCATCTGTTTAGGTAGAGGTTATGTTTAATTTCTTTAAAATACAACTCCTAATACATCTCTGTCTGTCCCTTTTGTTAAATTGTATTATAATTAGCCGATTACTCAGGAGAAAACTAGGCTACTATAGTTTCATAAAAGTATCTCCCTCATTTTTTTCAGCTAGTCTCTTTGTTAAAATATTTTTTGACAAATTAAGTGGGATTATTTTGCATGTGTGTATTTCAGAGTACATCACAGTGTATGTGAGCAGGCGTTAGCTATGTTTCCATCCAAAGATGGCAATTAAATTGATGCGCATAACTGGAATATCGAATGAAAGACTTGCAAATAAAGCAGCGTTTCCATCCAACAAGTCAATGTGATCAAAATCGTCACTTCCTGATTATTCATTCATTCATTTTCTTTTCGGCTTATAGTCCTTTTATTAGTCTACGATCGCCGCAGCAGAATAAACCACCAACTTATCCAGCATATGTTTCGCGCAGCGGATGCCCTTCCAGCCGCAACCTATCACTGGGAAACACTTCCTGATTAACTGGCGCCAAATATCAACAGTAAAAACGGAATCTGCTGCGGTATGAGAAGCTGCGTCAATCTTTTCTTTATTTAATAAATGACGTGCGCCTCAGAAGACAGTATACCGACACGCAATGAATGTGTGGTGGCGTTTGAAGGCATCAGACGCGGAGCACAAATGCTCTTGACAGTTCTGGAGGTAATTAATAATATAATAACACTAATACTGAAATGGTTAAGGGGCCGATCACACTGAACGCGCTTTTTGCATTGAGAGGCACCTTTTTTGAATGATTTACTAACGGCCGCAAGCGTTTTGCGCGCTGCTTATGCGCCCTGCACGCTTTAACCGCCTGCTGTGCCTCCCGTTTTTGCAGTTGCGTGCTGTGAGCTCGCAGTTAAAAAAAAGTAAACTCTTAGCAGAAAAAGCGCGTTACATCAGTCACGTCTTTTTCATTCTCCAATTAAATGAAAGCAGAGGCGAGGTTTTTGTTGAGTGACAGCAGTGTTTGTGTTATCAAGACGACTATGGAGACTTTTGAAGATGGAGGAGAGACTTGTGGTTGTTGTTTTAAGTTATCCGGTGCTGTATGACACAAATCTTCAATATCACAATATTATTAAATTTTAAAATCATATTAATATCAACAGCAACACTCGAGCACATTATGCAGTTGACTCAGTCATTGCCTAGCGACATTAAAAGCTTCTTTTTTCTTGTCAACAAAAAAGTGGTGCACCTCGCGTTTTTGGATTATAAAAGCATGTTCGGTGTGATCGGCCCCTAAGGCATTTTAGTATGACCAAAACAACATTTCAGATGTTTTACAGTGTGCTCAGCTGCTGGTTTGTCCATTCACACACATTTTAATCATCACATGATCTGTAGTTTATGCGCATCTTTTCATATCAAATAAAAAGTTTATACAACTCAGTTGTGCGCATGTTTTTTTTTGCGCAAATCCAAAATGTGCATAAAAATAGGCGGATGGAAACATAGCTATTGACACAAGATGAAGTGTCAGTGCAGAGCTCATTAATATTCACAACCATTCCAAATATGGTCAAAAGTGAGCTTGTCATTCTAGGGGTAATTCCTGCGCTTATAAATGAGCATATAAAACCTACATTTCTGGAGAATGTTTGAACTTATCTAAGCCGCATTCCTATTTTGCAGATATTAGAGAACAATTTAACTCATTGATTCTATAAAGTATATGACACCTTTAAATATTATATTGGGCTTGGGTAAAATATGGACAAATTCAACAGCTTGGTTTGAGATGAGGTAAAAATATACTAAAAACAACTCAGCAGTTGTTTTTTTTTTATATTTTACTCAAATTGGATCTCAAATATTTGTTGAAAGAAAGCGGAAGCAACCCTTTTCTATGGTCAGCGCCAGTATAGTAATTCATTTTTAGCTATTCTAACACAAAATGTCATTGTTCTGTTATATTTATATGTAGTGTATATAATAAAACTAGAATGAAATAAATGGATTTGCATCTCATATCTTGACAGTTTAATACCCAAAAGCATGAAACTAAAAGCAGATTTGTTTGTGTGTGAAATAAAACACTGCAAAAACAGATGTCAAAACCACTTTAGTTTTATTTCTTCTTCTAAAGCAAAAGTGGACACAAATACAAACAAGAACAAACTTTGTACATATATCATACGCCATGTCTGTGAGTTTGTGTGTCTGTGTGTGTGTGTGAGCAGTACAGTACACAGGAGGAGTGTTTGTCTGTAATGATCAGTAGACCCACGGCTCCTCTGCTGTCCAGTTACAGGAGCTGCCTTTATGGGGTCCCGCAGGACCACCAGAGGGCCAGTGCCCTTCTGATTTAGCACCGTTCTTTATTGAGGGATGACTGCCAGCATTGGGGGGGGGGGGAGGATTCTGGGTTCAGTGCGTCCAGTATGTAGAGGAGGGACAGTCATCATTGGCTCTTGTTCCTGCAGGACAGACAGCAGGCCTTCCTGTAGTACCAGTGAGTGCACAGCTTGACCCGCAGCACCAGGGCACAGTTAGCGGTGGGTTTATCTTGACATGCATCATCAGCTGGGGGAAAATGAAAAACACTTTTAAAAGATATTCAATAGTGTCATTATAATTGTGTTTACTTCTATTCGTCAAGAATATCATCAGTTGTTCCTGTGTGAAAGCACAGCCATTCATTATGTACAAAATATATATTTTCTTTCAATAAGAGCTGATATTTTACACATTCACAAGTACAAGGTTACATTTTCCACAAGGCTATGAAGCAGAAAAGATGTTTTCAACATTGATAATTATAAGAATTATTAAAGTCTGTGCGAAATCAAAATGTACAATGTTTATTTGCTAGCGCATATTGTTGTTCTTTATGTAAACAATTTGTGCAAGTTAATCCGCCGAAAAAAAAACAGTTTGTTTTGATAATCTTTAATCAAAGTCTGAGCATTTTGCTCCACATTTGAAGTCGAGTTTCTCCTCTGGTGATGTCAGTTTGATGGCTTCAGCCACAACACACACAGTTTCAATTGACCAGAACTTCTATATTAAGCTTCTTTGACACAATCTACATTGTAAAAGCACTATAGAAATAAACATGAACTGAATTGATAATATTCTTAACCATTAGTTTGCTATGAGGGAATGATCGAAAATCCCACTCCCTACTAAATATTCAATTTCAGTTGGAAGTACGTCAACACATTCATTCATTCATTGCCGTTTTGGCTTAGTCCCTTTATTAATCTGGGGTCGCCACAGCAGAATGAACCGCCAACTTATCCAGCATATGTTTTACGCAGCGGATGCCCTTCTAGCTGCAACCCATCTCTGGGAAACATCCATACACACTCATTCACACATATACACTACGGACAATTTAGCCTACCCAATTCACCTGTACCGCATGTCTTTGGACTTGTGGGGGAAACCGGAGCACCCGGAAACCAACAAGAACACGGGGAGAACATGCAAACTCCACACAGAATCGCCAACTGACCCAGCCGAGGCTTGAACCAGTGACCCTTTTGCTATGAGGCAAACGTGCTACCCACTGTGCCACCGCGTCGCCCATACGTCAACACACTGAATTAAAAGTCTCAGCAACTTCCGGTTCCTAAAGACCTTAAACAGACTGCAAAATCAATAAGTCGTCACATATTTTTGCGATTTTGCTAAATTTTTAATTTAAACGCAAAATAATCACAAATAATGTAAATAATCTCATAATACATCAAATTCCTAACCAAATTATATTTAATTCAGCTAATTATTAAGTTAATTGCAATTAATTATATAAATTTTTTGTCGCCACTGGCTTGCTTGGTTCGGAACTTGTGGAGCTGCGCATCGATAGATTTGCTCTTCAGTGTTTGGACTTTCAGCAGTGAAAATTAAACCACACTGAACTGAACTAAACTACACTTCAACACTGTAAACTGGACTGACACAGTTTCAATTTCCTATAATCTTCTATGTGAAGATGCTTTGACACAATCTACATTGTAAAAGCGCTAGAGAAATAAAGATAAATTGAATTGAATTGTTTTACATGACTTATAGACGTGATGTATTTGAGTGTCTTTTTGAAAAATGAAGTCTCACCTGTGCCCTCACAATCATTACATTACATGGGAGGGTGGGGGGGGGGTTGATTTGCAGTCTGTGCAGTAAACAAACGCGGATGAAGCGCGAGTGATTTACATGTGGTCAATGTAAAGATGGGATTAGACATCCTTTTGACACGTGTCAGACTCCAAAAGAAAGTTGGAGCAAACATCTAACAAATCAGCTGATAACCACTGATAACACCCATTCAATCGAGTGATAACATTTGCCGTGATAATATGCAAACACCAACACTCGTGATCTGTTGTAATGTTACCAACACAAATCCTGATCTTATCAAAGGATAAGAAATAATGATAAGCATAAAGGATAATAAAGGATAAGCATAACGAAATCTCTCTAAATGTACACCTGGAATTTTTAAAAGCCTAGCTGATAACACTTTACTTGAAATGTGTGTTCAAAAGACTGTTATGACACATTTACAAACATGACATGATATATGTAATGAATATGAAGGAGATTTAAACATGCATATGACAACTGTTAAGTGATTCCCTTATGCCGAGTTCAGACATGAGCATGATTTTAGCCCCGATTTTGACTCGCCGACAAGTTTTGAGAAATCGCAGACAAATGCCTGAAATCACAGGCAAGTCGGTGCTCGTTCACGTGAGTGACAATCACACAGTGTGAACTATCAAAGATGTGATTTGAAAGAATCGCAGATGAGTCGCCGATGCCGTGAGATATTTGGCATGCTAAATATCTGGAGCTGTCGGCGATTCAAATCATGCCGTGTGAAATGAGTTTTGACTGAAAATAACATCGGCGATCACCTACAGCCAATGAGAGAGCGGCATCCACTAGCGTGGGTACCTACAGGCCAGCGGGAGGTTGGGGGAGAAGTCAAAAGCGCTCATTTTCAGTTTATTTGGACCCAAGAAATGGAGGAAAAACTAGCAGAAATTTGGCAGGAGCACCCTGGTCTGTTTGACGAGTCATGTGAGCAATATCACAACTGGGTCGAAAAAAGAAAAAAAAGTTGAGGAGAAATTGCAAATTCACTTCAAACCCAGGTGAGCAAATATGTACATGTTTTACCCCATTAAAGGCTTCTTTCTCGTTATGTAGTTAATATTAAAAGATATACTATGTGTGTTTTGTTGCCAGACAGTTTGGACAAAGTTGTCGGTGATTCTTCCTGTTGTAAAGTCATGCAGTGTGAAATCCCCTGTCGCCGATCCATCTTGCAGTGCAAACAAAGCAGTGACAAACGCTAGCCCAGATAGTCATGCAGTGTGAAAACATCTGTGACACGACTTCTTTGAAAATCATGCAGTCTGAACTCGGCATTAGTTAAGTCATTTTAAATGCAAAGGTGACACTGTTTGAAATGTCGGTGACAACCTGACAAACAAATGCATCACAACCTGTCTCTGTTTTGACTTCTTGACATTACCAAGAAAACTAAACCTGTCAGTGTCTTTGTCATGACAAAAAAAAACATTGTGAAATTGCAAATATTGACACTAAATATTATTATAGTGGCATATTAAATATGTTCCACTGTAGCTGAGGTCAGGAGAAAATTTTGAGCTGTTATTAAATTGATTGACAAGAAATTTCACACTTTTAATGAGATTTTTAAAAAATAAAATTTACAAAAGTGATCAGAAAAATATTCATGACTATTTTAATGGCTTCATGACAGTCATGTTTATGACAGATTTATAACAAGTTATGTAGTCTTGATAATGTCAAGATGTCATGACAAAAACAGGTTGTGATTTGTTGATCTCAAACAATGTCATCTTTCCATTTAAAATGACAAAACTAAGTGACAAAATAAATCTGTCATGTCATGATTATAAAGGGGTCATGTTATATTATAAAGGTTCATCTTATGAACAACCCCTTCAAGTAAAGTGTTAATAATAAATCATTCATTCATTCATTTTCTTTTCAGCTTAGTCCCTTTATTATGCTGGGGTTGCCACAGCGGAATGAACCGCCAACTTATCCAGCACGTTTTTACGCAGCGGATGCCCTTCCAGCCACAACCCATTTCTGGGAAACATCCACACACACTCATTCACACTCATACACTATGGACAATTTAGCCTACTCAATTCACCTGTCCCGCATGTCTTTGAACTGTGGGGGAAACCAGAGCACCCGGAGAAAACCCACACGAACGCAGGGAGAACATGCAAACTCCACACAGAAACGCCAAATGATCCAGCCGAGGCTCGAACCAGCAACCTTCTTGCTGTGAGGTGACAGCACTACCTACTGCGCCACTGTGTCACCCTTAATAATAAATCAATTCATATTAAAGTTAAATTATTATGCTCGTCATAAATTCAAGTAATGTATAATAAATGCATAAATATTCATTTTAATTAAATATTAATACATTTTTTTTTACAAATGTATACCATGTTAAAATACCAGTTTAACCCCTTAGCATTGGTAGACTCCTGTAACTACAAGCTCATGGGCAGAATGCTTGCAAGTTATTATAGTGAAAACTGTAAATAAATAAATAACATAGTTAAATATACAGTACACTTAAAGTATTTAAATGCATAAAAAGCTCTATATTAAATCAAACTTTTAAAATATCCATATTTACATTTATATTTTTAATTGTGTAAACCCCATTTTATAACAGAGAAACTTAATAAGTAAAATAATTAATAAGCTAAGCTACAAACAGGGTTCACATTCTGTCATTAACAGCAGATTCAAGGACTTTTTAAAGCATCATTAATTTCAAATCAGCACTGTTGTAATTCACACCAGTTCCCACGTGCCTGTCTCCACCTCAGCTGCGTTAGATAAACAGCACAGTGACAGACATGAAGGAAGCAGATCTTACGTAACGTTTGTGAGAAATACTACAGTAAGAACTTTCCCAATGATTATTTGATGTATTTGTTGTGGAGTTAATTCAAGCCTTTCAATCAGTACACACAATGTCGTTACAAAGTTCACGCACACACACAGACAAACACATACAGCGCACACATTTAACTTTGTACTGTTTTTGAACGGCAAATGTCAGAGGATACACGGTAATATACACTGCTGTATGGATTTTCGTTATGTTAATTTACAAAAGAAACCCAATTTAACGTCCACAAACTGGGATTGAAGCGTCTTCTTTTATAATTGTGCTGACATGCGGATGTTAGGGATGGGCGATATGGCCTAAAATCCATATTGTGATATACATTGCAGCCTCTTGCGATAACGATATATATTGCGATATATAAATTCTAATAGAACCATTTCAGAACAGGTTACAGAGACCCTTAGGAAAGCCAAACTGCTATTTCTTTTAAGAAATAAAGAAACGTTGCATGTCATTTTGAGAACATTTATTGTGCAAAAGCAAAACTGTAATTAAAGAACACAATGTTGCAGATAAATAAACTAAATGTAGTGTCTTTTAGAAAGAAAGACTTTTCTTTTAAGTCCTTGGTTCCTAAATGCCAAGTTGCAGAGAACAAAAAAAAATGGTGTTTAGTTAAGGAACTTACACTGTACTGAAATTACTTCCAGTATTAAATTAGTCCAATAAAATTGTGTATTGCAGATACTTTAAATAAAAACATATTTCTAACCTGCAGTCTAAGGTAACACATTTGATTTTAAACATTTTTTTCTCCTAATGAAATTAAAACTGGTGTCTTGATCTGCTCTTTCTCTCTCTCTCCCTCTCTCTCTGTCTGTCTGCTGTAGTGTTGTTGCTGCTGAGAGATTGAGACGCACCAGATAAAGTTTGCTTATAAAGAAATGCAAAAATGAATACAATTAATATCGAAAGCGAAAGCAGATTCTTGGACATGTCCGGGGAAAATGTATTTTCACCCCAAATAATGAGCTGGATCAGTCTATTTAGTCTTCGCGCTCTTCTGTATCCAGCGCATCTCTGTGGGTCTGCATGCAGAGCTTGTGAGTCTGTGGCAGAGTGTTCTCAGTTTCTCGCGAACACAGAACCGGGCCGCCCCAATAATATATCGGCCGCCCAGGTAAAATCTGTGTGGGAAGCGCTGTGTGGGAATCTGTGCGACAAGCCTCGATATGCCATGCATGAGGCTCGCAAGTTGTGCGACACGTCGCCATTCGGTGCCATGCGTTGCTTAGTGCTGTTGTTGAGAGCGTCAGCATGTGCTACAGTCACAATAGATTTCCAACATAATACACCATAAGTTAGTGTGAAGAGCATGTTGTTTTACAGTGGCTGAGTGAATTAAGTTATCAATCGAGCTTATTATTTTTTGTCGCAAATGCGAGCGAAATGGTCGCACTGTTGTTTATTCAAGATGATGCGTTGCAGCCGGCTGCAGCTCGTTGCTCTTAATTTCGCGGGTAGATTGCGTCATCAAACATGCATTATCGCGATAGTGCAATAGAATTAGAATCTCTATCGTAGGCCAATTTTGTATTGTTTATATCGCATATCGTTTATATCGCCCATTACTAGCGGATGTGGTGATAAAGTAAAGCTGAAGTAAATCGCTGTAATTCATTACAAACATGCACTGTTTTAAAAACATTTTAAACTTGTAAAACTTATTCTTGATCACATTTGATGATGATGATTGATGATCACAGAGAGCTGAACAGATCTTTTAATCCCAGTTGCTTTGTGCACGTCCTGTCTTGTTGATATGATTATACGCATTACTACAGAGACATGTTAATAAGTGGCTGTCAATCAAATCGGTGGGCGGAAAAAACGCACTCCTATATCATTTTTACGGTGGGCCTCAAAATGGCAGGGATTTAAATCCTATTTTAACGTCAGGAAGTTTGAAAAAAGAGACTTATTGTCTTTATATCATCCCAATATGACACTATACCTACACACACTCTGTCCAAACAGCTTACAAAAGATGATTTTCATCATAGGTGCCCTTTAATTCAAGCGCTTTCAAGGACCTATGTTTGTTTTTAAGCACTTTCCAGGCCTTGAATCTGTATGTCTGAAATTGAAGTGCTTTCAAGTACTTTCAAGAATTGTGGGAACCCTGTACAAATAATTCCATAGTTTTGAGCATTAATACATTCGCTCAACCAAGAGCAGGAGTTTAAGGATGGTTTTGATTTTTTGTTTTGTTTCTCTATTTTTTTATGGCTTTATTAGATAAGAAAGTGTAGATGAGGAGAAACACTGGGAAGAAGAGAGGTAGACTTTAACAATACAAGCAAAAGTCTGTTAACCAGACTCACTGTGTTTTATGTCTGAATAAGAAAAATACAAAAGACAATTGCTTATACTGTACAGGAATTGTCTGTTTGACAACAAATAGAACACCTTGGCCTGTTTGCTAAACCTGTTAAAAATTCTTGGAAATGCTTTGAGTTTGTTTTGTCAATTCCATTTGATAGCACTAGTGTCTCAGCCATTACACACTCCACTTTTATAAGGCAAATTTAGAGAAGTGCTTTAAGCAGATCTGGAACATCTGCGAGTGCAGGTCTGTACCACGTTCTCCACTACTAAATCTCTGGCCAAGTCCAAAAACACAAAGCCGCCTGCCAAGCTGACGACATGCGTGATGCACTTGCCCTGCGAAGATTAAAAACAACAAAGTATTAATCTGGTCTAAATTTCACTGGAATTAGCTTGTGTTGTGCCAAGATAGATCCACATGTGCTTTTAATCGAACCAAGTGTTTTAACACACACTCGTTTCTGCCTTTCATTAGAAGGTACAGCATAAACTGCTTACAACTGGCACGAACAAACAACAGCCATGCCAGGCTGCGTCCTGACAGCATCTTTCTAAATAAAGCTAGAGTGGATTTCACTTGGGAAAAGTCTGCAATGCGTATGAAAGCTTCAGTTTGTTAGTATCAGAGGTGGGTGGTATGACCACAATTTTATTTCATGGGTATGAGTACTTTCATTTTGAGGTAATAATATACATAACAACATAATAAGTAAAGTTAAAAACATCAGAAATGAAGAAGACTTCACTAGAGCTGTGGTGAAATTTGTTTTGAGAAATTATTTATGAATTTATTCATCAAAATCCATCACTACTTTCTCTTGAATCAATTAAGTCTTCACATGATGTTTTTTTTTTTATTTATTTATTTTTCACCACAGTGTAAGATTTTACAATTTGGACCTTGTTAAATATAGTAGGGATGCAAAATGTTGGATATTTGCTAATAATTTCAAACTCCTTTCGGCTGAGCTGATGCCGATATACAGTTGAAGTCAGAATTATTAGCCCCCCTTTGAATTTTTTTTTCTTTTTTAAATATTTCCCAAATTATGTTTAACAGGGCAAGGAAATTTTCACAGCATGTCTGATAATGTGGCGATGTAGTGTCGCAGTAGGTAGTGCTGTTGCCTCACAGCAAGAAGGTTGCTGGTTCGAGCCTTGGCTGGGTAAGTTGGCGTTTCTGTGTGGAGTTTGCATGTTCTCCCTGCGTTCGCGTGGGTTTCCTCCGGGTGCTTCGGTTTCCCCCACAGTCCAAAGACATGCTGTACAGGTGAATTGGGTAGGCTAAATTGTCCGTAGTGTATGTGTGTGAATGTGTGTGTGTGGATGTTTTCCAGAGATGGGGCATCTGCTGCATAAAAACGTGCTGGATAAGTTGGCGGTTCATTCCGCTGTGGCGCTGTGGCGACCCGGGATTAATAAAGGGACTAAGCCAAAAAGAAAATAAATGAATGAATGTCTGATAATATTTTTTTCTTCTAGAGAAAGTCTTATTTGGTTTTATTTCGGCTAGAATAAAAGCAGTTTTTAATTTTTTAAACACCATTTTAAGGTCAAAATTATTAGCCCCTTTAAGCAAAAATTTTCGATAGTCTACAGAACAAACCATCGTTATACAATAACTTGCCTAATTACGCTAACCTGCCTAGTTAACCTAATTAACCTAGTTAAGCTTTTAGATGTCATATTAAGCTTTATAGAAGTGTCTTGAAAAATATCTAGTCAAATATTATTAACTGTCATCATGACAAAGATAAAATAAATCAGTTATTAGAGATGAGTTATTAAAACTATAATGTTTAGAAATGTGTTGAAAAAATCTTCTCTCCGTTAAACAGAAATTGAGGAAAAAAATAAACAGTGGGGCTAATAATTCAGGGGGGCTAATAATTCTGACTTCAACTGTATCTTTTCCCTCTGTGTGTTTTTGAGAAGTGATCATTTACAGGCTAATTTAAAGAGTCAGCTTTGAGTTTTTTATTCCCATAAATGTTACCTTCTCCCAATAAATTATAATCTCTTAGATTTTATGACCCTAACTGATGCTTTGTTTCTATATAGAACAAATATTTTTTAGTATAACCCAGCAGCCCCTGAATTAATTTGTCATGGGGCAGATACTGAATTAAGCTCTGTATGATTGTGTATTGTACTTTCATTTTCCAAGTCTAAGGTTTAAGCACCCCTATGTGAATCAGTCATGTTACTGGACAGGCATTGGGACCTGGGGGAGGCTGTTAGTTGGCAGAGTCTGTAGCGCTACACAAGTGAATGAACTTACTGAGGGATATAGCACACCGAGTTATTCTGTACTCACATTCGCAGTTTCAAGTTGGTAATCCAAAACAATTCATCTAAGGCTACGTCTACACTAATCCGGATATATTTTTTGTCTAAACATGCTCCATGACCTAACTATTGTTTTCAATTCTTTTTCGTCATCCATACTAAAATTCTGAAAATGCAGACGTAAGATGCTTTTACCTGTGTCATATCTGCCTGGTGTTTATTTATTTTACATTTCTTTGAAACATTGCAGCAAAATACTGCACCTGTCGTCTGCTTCCGCTGCTGAACAATAACTCCCAGTGAACATTCCCTGTCCTTTGAAAAGAGCCAATATGGAGCATGTACAAACTGACATTACTCTTTAATAAGGCTGTCAAAACAGACACCATTCAAACCATCTGCTTGACAATGTTGTCCTCTATGTTAGCTGAATTGGTCACATGACTGCGTCAAATGACTAAAATGTGAAAGCAAACCTCCGTTTTCACAGTCCACAGTGCTACACGAAAATCGCGTTTTCAAATTGATCTACTTTGGAATGCATTTTTAAAAAAAAGATTTGTTTTCTAAAAACGATTTTTCAGCGTGGACAAAAGGCCAAAATGGAGAGAAAAATATGCGGTTTAAACGAAACCATATTATTATGGACATGGCCTAAATCACAGGTAATCTCACCTCCGTGAATTCACCTTAGATTGCTGACCTGATCTGACCACAAGCGCTACCGTCGCATACCCTTCGCTGTATCCTAACGTGCACCTCTCAAAAAAATGTAACAAGACGTTGTGTAGTTAGCCACGCCCACTTGTTTACATGTCATTTTATACAAGGAATAAAAAATAAATTGCAGTATCGATATGTACCCAGGGCTATATTTGGTTTAGCAGTACCTGGTGGTTCAGTGGTGCAGGGCTGAACCTCACAGCTCTGTCTGGCCTCTGGTCTCAGTGTTGTATCACAGCTGTGGCCGAGCTCTTCTCCTTGATAACACTTCACCTCTCGTACTCGCACTCCAATCCCACACGTCTTACTGCACTGCACGACAAACACACAAACACAAAGGTTTCAATCAACTGTTATCAACAAGAACATATATACATATATATATATATATATATATATATATATATATATATATATATATATATATATATATATATATATATATATATATATATATATAATACACAACAGTTCTGTCTGATTCTTCAATCTGATTGGATGATAGCCGTGAGATATTAAAGTAATATCAGCACTCGTGCAGCCCACACAAGAGGTAAGCAGAGGACTACAGTTAGACAAATATGGCTGCTGCTGGACAACATTATGTACTTTTGAGGCTTTTTTAGGCGAGAATGTAGTAGTTTATTTTGCAAATATGCAGTTTATTTATAAGGATAGTGACTATTTTAAATATTTCGGAGATTCAGGACATTGGTGGCCAGTCTGCCATACTGAGCAGAGCAAAGATGGTTGAGGTTCCGCCACAAGATGGCGACAGAGACAGCATAATAACTCCTTAGGGGAGAAAAACAGCATTTTTTTCAGCGTACGTTTCAAACAACAGCTGAACAAATCATTCCAGAACAGGTAAGTGACAGTGTTTGCTTTGCTCTGGATTTTTCAGCGTTAACTATTGTGATCTCCTGACAGACATATCCTGACATTCCTTTAACAGAGAAATATTGGGAAATCTCTGTATGCTAATGGAATTTCATGTCGTTCAGCCTTATAACCTTAAAATGTGAGCAAAATCACTTGTTTTGTCATCACTTTAGACATTATGCTAGAGAATCATTCAAATACTAGCGCTAAAGTGACATTTGTGAAGTAGCAACGGTTTCTGCTGTTCTGATGTCAGCTGCAGATGTGAATGAACAGCGGAATAAAGTAGTTCCTCTTACAAAAGGGTTTTTGAGACTCTCTGTGTTTGTTTTTCTTTTTTACACACATGATTATGCTGTCGAACTGTTGTATAAACACAATATCACACAAGTAGCAGTGCGATATGGCTGTATATCGACACTGATAATGAGCACCGTCCAATGAGTTCTGAAGCATTCGGCTGAATTTGAGCAGATAATATTGCCTGAAACACTTCAGAATTCATCCTGCTGCTTTTGTCAGCATCACATCATCAATAAATACAAGAGAATCAGTTCCATTGACAGCCAAACATGCCCACGCCATGTCACTACTACCACCATGCTTCACTGCTTAGGATCATGAGCGGTTCCTTTCCTTCTCTATACTCTTCTCTTCCCATCACTCTGATATAAGTTGATCTTGGTCTCATCTGTCCATAGGATGTTGTTCCAGCACTGTGAAGGCGTTTTTAGAACTTTAATCTGGCCTTCCTGTTTTTGAGGCTCACCAATGGTTTACATCTTGTGGTGAACCTGTGTTAACTCTGGTGTAGTTTTCTCTTGATTGTTGACTTTGACACACATAAACCTACCTCCTGGAGAGTGTTCTTGATCTGTCTAACTGTTGTGAAGTGTGTTTTTTTCACCAGGGTAAGAATTCTTCAGTCATCCACCACAGTTGTTTTCGTGGTCTTCCTGGTCTTTTGGTGTTGCTGAGCTCACTGGTGCGTTCTTTCTTTTTAAGAATGTTCCACTCCTAATGCTTTTGCCATCTCTCTGATGGGTTTGTTTTGTTTTTTCAGCCTAATGATGGGTTGCTTCACTGATAGTGACAGCTCTTCGGCTCTCATCTCTTCGGCTCTCATCTTGGAGAGTTGACAGTAACAGATTCCAAATGCAAATAGTAATCTTGGAATGAACTCTGGACTACTTTTATCTGCTCATTGTAATTAAGATAATGAGGGAATAACACACACCTGGCCATGGATCAGCTGAAAAGCGAATTGTCCAATTACTTTTGGACCCTTAACAAGTGGGAGGCACATATGCAAACTATTGTAATTTCTACACCGTTCACCTGATTTGGATGTAAATACCCTCAAATTAAAGCCGACAGTCTGCAGTTAAAGCACATCTTGTTCGTTTCATTTCAAACCCATTGCGTTGGTTTATAGAGCCAAAAATGTTAGAATTGTATCAATGTCCATATATTTATGGACCTAACTTTATATGAAATCCAAACATGAACTTTTATGTCATATTTGCATATAATGCCATATATCAGATGTTTATATGGGCTATGTTGTATTTTCACATTACATATTATACTACAGTGTGACTGTACAGTACGTCACTGTATTGTGTCAACATCCCAATGAACTGTTTACACATAACACAAAGTGTATTTGTACATGAATTTTGAAGAACATAAAACATCCAATACAAAGACCAGGAACACCATTTAAACTGTAGTAACCACTGCTAACCTGGGACCAGGATGTTGTGAACCACTTGGAGCAGGGTCTCTCAAAGCAGGCCGCAGTGTCTGCAGGTCTGAGGGCTCTGTCACACATCTGCTCGGGGAACTCCTTAAACACACCAGCCTCCAGCCCTGCACACACCACCTGACGCGTCTTCACCCCACGGCCACACGTGGAGTTACACTGCTCAACACAGAATACTACAGTTATTAGTTATTACTGGTTACATGCATATTCACTCAAATTAAAATGATCAACAAAAACTTCAGAAAGTTAGAAAGAAAGATCTCTGAACTTTATTAATCAACTAGGACTTTTCTATGGCCAACAATCTTTAATATAAACCAAATCTACTGCCTGACAAATAAAAAAAACATAAATAATGCAAGAAAGTCACTAAATGTTAGCCAAAATCAAAATACCAGTTCAACAAGAGGAAAAGATATCAGCCTAAGTTTGTTATTGGACAGACAACAAAAACATTTTGAAAATATCATTTATCATCCAATAACGCAGCCGATATACAGTTGCAATCAGAATTATTCAACCCCCTAATTTATTAGCCCCCCCTGTTTACTTTTTTCCCCCAATTTCTGTTTAACGGAGAGAACAATTTTTCAACACATTTCTAAACATAATAGTTTTAATAACTCATCTCTAATAACTGATTTATTTTATCTTTGCCATGATGACAGTAAATAATATTTCACTAGATATTTAACTAGGCAGGTTAGGGTAATTAGGCAAGTTATTGTATAATGATGGTTTGTTCTGTAGACTATTGAAAAAATATATAGCTTAATAATAGCTGATAGCTAATAATTTTGACCTTAAAATGGGTTTTAAAAAATTAAAAACTGCTTTTATTCTAGCCGAAATAAAACAAATAAGACTTTCTCCAGAAGAAAAAAATATTATCAGACATACTGTGAAAATTTCCTTGTTCTGTTAAACATCATTTGGGAAATATTTAAAAAAGAAAAAAAATTCAAAGGGGGTTAAATAATTCTGATTGCAACTGTACTGTGCATCCCAGATATTCATAAATGTTTTATTTGATATTCTATTTTTTGATATTCTAATATTTAATAAGCTACGTTTACAAAACAGCCAATTACACAAAAATACTAGTAAAGACATGACATGGAGGCAGTGCCATAAGAAAAAAAAATGTCGGGAATGTTTCAGTAAGTTTAAGGTTAAGTAGTTCTGTTTATTTAATTTATTTCAGTGTTATGTCAGATGAAATGCTGGAAAATATTTTTTGCAGAATGGAAAACATGTTTTACCACATTTACAGCAAAAAAAAATAAAAAATCTTATATTTTTTGTCTTGTTTCTAGTCCAAATATCTAAAAATTCTTAAATCAAGAAGCATTTTCTAGACAAGAAATTGTATAATTTAAAACATATACTGTAATTTTAAACCAAATTTTTTGTTTTAAGAAATTATATGTCAAAATAAGGTGAGTTTTTCCATAAAACAAGCAAAATAATCTGCCAATGAGTTAAGCAAAATAAACTTGTTTTTCGTTTTGACATAATAGTATTTTGCTTACCCCATTGGCAGATTAATTTGCTTATTTTAAGGAAAAACTAACTTAGTTTTGGCATATTTCTTAAAACAAGACAATATTTTTTGCTTCTCTATAAAATGCTTGTAGATTTATGTTTTTTTACATATTTGGACTAGAAACAAGACAAAAATCTAAGTAAGAAAAGCCTTTTTTGCAGCGTTGTTCATAAACTGCAGCATACAGTAAATGAGCATCTCACCTGTTCCCACTCCTGCTCTACCCAGTGAGCGGGGCAGTTTTTGTCGCCGCATGGATGCACTGCCAGCGGCTTCAGCTCTGGATCACATTGACCATCAGAAATCACCTTCCCATTGCTGTTCTTGCACACCACATACCGCTTCATCCTGCCCTCCCCACACGGCCCTGAGCACTTAGAGAGGGACAAAACACACGCACATGATGTCATGTTTAATGTACAAATGAAAGTGACAAGCTTCTGTGTGATATTTGGCAGAAATTTTTTTCTGAAACGCACCGGGCCCCAGTCAGTGACAGTCCACCTGCGGTCACAGGGCGGCCCCTCACACTCCCTCTGGCTGACTGGTTTGGTGGACTCATTACAAAGTCTGGCCTCCATTGAACAGCGCACATCACGACTCCTCACCCCTCGACCACCACACCGTGCAGAACACTATCAGAAATAAAACATTACTCATTATTTACTTTGTAAGCTACATAACCTGTAAAAACAATGGGCAATGACTGTGCACTTTAAATAGGCTGGACACAGAATTCAGGAACACTTGTTATTAGTGAACCCCGTGGTCATTAAAGGGTCACAAAACACTAAAACACATTTTTTGAGCTGTTGCCAGTCATATATGTGTCCCACGCTACTATAAACACTATTAGGACACATATATTTCACTAAAAAGTGAAAATTGTTTTTTTTTTGCGTTACTTTGAGCAAATTCGTTCTTCCGGTTTGAAACGATTTTTTGAAGCTGTGTCACGGTCATTAGATACTTGCGTGTCAATCCAGCGTGGAGAGTGGATGTCTGTACCTGCGAGTACATTGTGACGTCTCTGACTGTGCGGCATTAATTCATGAGAAAGACTTGGTTAAAACCAATCAGCACGCTCTGTTGTGAATGAGGTGCAACTTCATTAATATGCATGATAGCTTCGAAGACTATTTTACCTGTGTTCAGACGACAGTTAGATGCCACGTTGTGTTGCCAAAACCAGTGAAAAAACGAGAATTTAGAGACATGGGTCGTCAGTGTTGCATTTATTAATGTGCTGCTACGAAGGTTTTGTTTTTATTTTCCCGCTATGAGAGCGCAGCTGGACTCACGTGTGGATTACAGTGCACACGACACGCGGCAGAAATGCGTTTTGTAAGGAACATTTTTACCTGAGAGCTTTTCGCATCTGGAAATGATGAAATTCACATTTGCCGCTCGTCTTCTTTTAAAAAAGACGCGGCTCCAGTTTGTATAGAGTGTCCTGTGTCTACAGATTTGGTAAGTGTGTGTGAGAGCAGTGCCCTTTGTTTGTTTATTCAGATGGCAAAGTTAGTTCGTATCGTCAGCAGTGCTCTTTCAGTTTTTAAAGACATACCATAGTCAAAATGATTTAGCTACTAATTTTACAGTATGTTAATATCACTGCAATATTATAGTACAATATTATAGACTGAAAGATCCGCTGTAAATGCTGCTCTCCGAGTGTAAACATGTAACTACAATCAAACTATTACTTGTGTAGGATTTTCGCCGCATTTTGTGACAGGATGGTCTAGACACACACGGCTTTCTGACGCTACCTACAGTACCGAGTGCATCTAAGTTACCGAGAAATGCGGAGGATTTTTTTCTCCCATACGCCATGCGGTATTAAACATTACATTAAAACGCCACTCTCCAGCAGTTTCTCTCGTTTGTCATGGGGGGGGGGACATGCAGGAAATGTTCCTAAATAAAAAATGAAAGTGCCAAACTGCAGTTAAAGTCGACAAATTAATAATTTGGCAAGTAATTCGATTACTGATGTCCATGTAAACACAGTCAGCGTCTTTCTCCCCTGCGTCTGTGTGTTTGTTTTGCCTGTGTAACTCAGCGCGTGCCCGGATGGAAACTCCCTTCTTTGCAAATCCTTCCCTCTTTCCCTCCCCCGACACTCCCACACTCACAGAGCTGGACACGCCCACTTTCCTGACTTTTTCCAAACTAGAGTTGTGAAAACACCCTGCTGAGACAGGGGGGTTTCGTGGCACTTTAAGTGAACTACAGTACACAAATGATTTCTTATACGAGAGAGTGAATGTACTGTAATTCAATGCACAGATATACTCAAGGTAAAGCTCCTTTACATTCTTTGACTAGAAGTAAACAGAAGCTTGAAATTGGGGTAAAGTTACTTTAAAAAAAAATTTATTACAAACCTAAGCATATCTTAATTAGAAAAAAAGCAAAAATAACAACACACTTTCACATTTCTTTCCTTAAAAAGAATATAACACATTTAGTTACTTAACTTTACCCAATACTGGCAGTGACGCACTGATAACAAACAAATGCTTTATGAATACAGTATTAATGAATTTTGCTTTTTTCCTCTCAGTAACAAAACCTAAGCAAAAATCACATACTTTTCTTTTTTTCTAAAAAAAAACATACTTCATATTAAAAAATAAATCTGTTTACAGCTTTTGTAGACAACCAAGGAAGATGTTTAGCTTTTTTTATTAATTATTTTTTAAAACAATGAATGTTTGAAAATGATTACATATGCTCCCTTTAAAGGTGCAATAGGGGATTGTCTTCAGAAACATTTTTTGTTGGGCTGGTTGAAAGTCTCTTCACAGTCCAATAGTAATGATTAAAGTAAATGATCGAAATGTATTTATATGTAATTTTATATTCTGGGTACGGCATAAAACTAAAAAATGTTCATCCAATTAAATATTGTCGCCTCAACTCCCATAATTCCGATAAGTAGCCCAAACTGTCTGTCAACAAATGTAGATTTGGGCTTTTGCGCATATCTGTTCAGGCATATCCGCCATTAGCGCGTGCATGCCGCATGTTCATGACACATGCACACGAGACAGTCACAGTCGCGATAAAATCAAATGCTAAATTGAAACTTTTTAAAATCCTGAATCAATATTGGAGTTACTTTTGCACGCTGGAGGAAGGACGACACCATGGCTGAAGTATTTCTGTTAGATCGATAATGTTCTGTGTTAAAACTTTCAGTCACTCAAAGCTGATGTAGATTGTGTTGTTATGAATGGGTTATATGCACAGAAGTGTTTTTCAGCCACTGAAATCTTCAGGTGAAAGATTTATGTGACTATTTTCAGTTTCATAAGGGACCTTTTACAGCATTGGTAATGTAGATTTTTATTTAGTTTAACAACAAAACATCAGTACATAGCGCTATTCCGCCTAGCCTGCTTTACTGAGCTCAAGTTGCTTTTATATTTATATTGGTTCATTTTTGAACAATGACAGCCTCCCTATACTGCTTACCATGCTACTCTGAATATTCGCTCTGAAATAGCATGTAAGTGTGGCTTAGTAATAAGTGAAATTCCTGCACCCCGCCGGCCAACCACTAACGACATTTCTAACTGGCGAATGACATGAACTAGTGAGTTGTCTGCTGTCATGTCGCGGTGCGCACGTTCGCAATTTCAGGAGGCGTGGCTTTGAAACAAAGTCCCTCCCCTGCCATCCAAAGATAATTTGCTAACCGGTAAGCATTTTGGCAGATCACCTACTGCTCCTTTTAAACTCAATTTTAAAATAGAACAGTCTTTGCTGATAACATTAATAAAATAACACACAACCTAATTGCTTAATTTCATTTAAACTTTATATCACTTTTTTGTAAAAAAATCACTTTTAGTGCACTTTGTAATAATTTTAAATTAAGTTTTAATGTTTAAGTACTTAAAAAGATAAGCTATATAAATAGAAAGATATTTATATATATTTTAATTTTTTATCATATATCTTACTCTGCAGAAACAAATGTCTAATAGCTAATATTTAATTATATTTTAATTTATATTAAAATTAATTAACATTTTAAATTATGCCCTAAGACTAAAGCTTCTCACACTGACCTCAGACCAGTCTGAGATCTCCCACTGTGGGCCGCAGCTCTTGCTCTTGCAGGCTTTCCTCGTCATGGGTTTCTGCAGCTCCACGGCCTGACAGAGCTCATCATACACAGAGCTGTCGAACCCTGGCGCCATCATCTTCCAGCAGCGCACCGTGCGGAACTGAAAGCCCTCTCCACAGGTTCGAGAACACTCACTCCAGCGACTCGTCTCCCACCTGCCTCACAATACAACAATTTAAAGATGAAGCCACTTTTTTCCAAAACAAATTAAAATGACACTGGAGTTGCGAAATTGTCATTGCAGAGACTGGCATAGACACAAATCTCCCTGCTTTGTTGGCCTGTTGATGACAAGAGCGCAGTTTTTACAGGCTCAGGTTTGTTGAAAAACGTCCATTGAGAACTTCCACATCCTTGATGAAGGAAGCTGAAAGACCCCAGCTCTCAGCTGCCAAATGACATCCCATTTGCCTCACTGCATGATTTAGCTCCCTAGTTTTTCATGAACGCTCAAGGACTGCCTCTAATGGAGGGCCAAAGACTTGCAACATAGGCTCATTCTGAAAACGTAGCCCTATATAAGTTTCTAGAGAATTATTCAATTCAATTCACCTTTATTTGTATAGCGCTTTTACAATGTAGATTGTGTCAAAGCATCTTCACATAGAAGATTATAGTAAATTGAAACAGTGTCAGTCCAGTTTTCAGTGTTTAAGTTCAGTTCAGTTTAGCTCAGTTCAGTGTGGCATTATGTAGCCAGACGTACGTATGGTAAGTACGTATACATTTTAAAACGAACGCTACGGGGCGGTATGACGGCGATCCTGTTCGCGCTTACTAGCTGACCGCTTACTTTCGTGTAGACGGCTTTCCCGCTGTTACCAGTTTGTCCAGTTAACTCGCCATGTATGTTGGTGGACTTGAGACGCAGAGAGGAGCTGACCACAACGATGGGGTTCGAGTCTGGCAAAGAACAGTTCCAGAAAGCGGGTAAGACAAAAACAGAAGCCAAAAGATCATTTAAACAAGTAAATAACAGGGTAAGAATGTGGTAAAATCTAAAAACGTGCTAAAAATCAGACGAGGGATTTTCTTTTTCTGGATTGCTTTTTAAAACTGTCGGTTGGGTTTAGGGAAGTGGGTGAGCGGGTCAATCTGTGCTTTTGAAAACACTATTGTTTGGGTTTAGGAAAGAGGAGGATGGGTCAGTCGAACGGTCAGTCAGTCAGTCGACAGCAGCCTCTGGTGGATTTACGCAAGAAGAGTAGGCGCGAGAGGAATCTGAGATCTCTAAAAGCATACACAGCGGCCTCTGGTGGATTCGTGAAAACAAAAACTGCAAAAAAACGTAGCTCCTGGGACATATTTGGCACTCTCTAGAAATGTATATTGAGGTACATTTTCAGAATGAGCCTGGGTTGAAGAATTCTCTGGCACATCAGGAGCAGCCTGAAAAGTTATATTCTTTGGGTTTTTAAAAATTTCATTTCATTCAAAGCTCTAGCACAGGGGTGCTCAACCCTTTTCTTGGCGAACGACCTTCCTGCAGTTTTCAGTTGCAGCCCACATCAAACACACCTGCCTGTAATTATCAAGTGCTCCTCACGTTCTAATTAATTGGTTCAGGTGTGTTTGATCAGGGTTGGAGCTGAAATCAGCTGGAAGGTCGATCGACAGGAATAGGGTTGAGCACCCCTGCTCTAGCAGCCCCAGTGTTGCCAACTTAGAGTCTTTGTCGATATATTTAGGGATAAATATATCCCCCTCTAGTGACAAATTTTTCAAAAAAGCAACAAATCTAGCGACTTTTTTTGGTGTTACTGAAGATTTTTATAGACTCTCATGTGTTCGTACTGTACCGTTCCTACTCTTCTCAACGAGCTGCAGGTGATGCCGTCAGCCACTCCCACGCCTCAGAGCACTTACAGGCGGCCCAGTCATCGTACAGCAGTCTCTCCCACCAGTAGCCTGAGAGTAGATCACCCCTCTGCATATCGACGGCAAAAGATTTAGCAAAGCGAGGTATTTCCCTTGTACAGTAAAATCGTTCTGCTTCTCCTTCATTTTAAATTTAACAGTTTAATTTGACCGTTTCTTCTTTTCTTGATTACAATCACAGATATTTCAGTGACTGTTTTGGAACTTGTCTGAGTTTATTATGTCTGAGAGATTCACTACACATCTTTACTGATGTATTGTATTCAAACAAACATAAATTTAGTTAAATTGACATGCAAACTTAAAGCATAGTGCAAATATAAATACCCCTTTATTAACTGTAGGCTGTTAAACAAACAGAAACGGCTGGACGTGATGACGTCAGTAATATGCAAATTGACGTATGATGTAATCTAGCGACATTTAGCGACTTTTTGGGCAGAACTTAGCGCCTTTTCTTTGAAAATAGTTGGCAACACTGAGCAGCCCAGGTATGAGAGACATTAAACCTTTTGCCTCTCTGAACATTGGCAGATCCTAAAGTAATGCAAAGGCTAAGGGCAAGGTCCCAACGACTGCGCCTTTGTCTCCATGAATGTCTGGGCCATTCAGGGCAGATGAAACCTCAGGATCTATTCAACACCATGAACAAGACTTTTAACTATACTTGTCATGCCAGTTCTCCACCTCCACCTTAACACATTCCCTACTAAAACATATATTATAGACGGGGGAACTCAAATTAGACTCTTGCAGACTTCTTAAAGATGACAACCAACACATTCTCAATAAGGAATTCTGCTTGAAACGAGACTCCGGGTTTGGGTTTTGAAATTTCCTAACTAAGCACCAGGGCATGTCCACTGGCACCCCCGATCAGAGTGTCCACCACTCACAGCATCTCTGGTAATTAATTACTGGGCCATTAGACGTTAGACATTAGAAGTCATTTAACAATCCTTTCAATTAAATCAACAAAACTTGCTGCCAAACCTGAAGCCATATATGCTGGATGATATGTTTGGATGTGTGGATGTGCAAAAGGAGGATGTACAGAATCCTCCTTTTGCTGTTGCCTCAGCCAGCATAGGAAAAGTAGTCCTAACCTGAGGCATAATGGCAAGGCCACAGCTATCCACTCTTGGTACATTGGCAAGATTGGTAAACCTTTATATTTTCAGCTCTGAGACCTCTATCAAAGTATGACATCGTTGATAACAATAATGGGTGAAGAGGTAATGGATCTAAGATATGGGAAGCATTCAGCTCAGAACTTGAAAGATCATCTCGGTTCATCCTTGAATGGTTTCTGCTCCATCACATGTCTCTAATTCTACTATAGGCAGCCCATCAGTGTGTAATTGAACTTGCTTTGCCACCAACTCCCCCATATCCACTTTACTCGCTGGGAACTGCTGTGCCTGTAAAATCCCCAGAAACATATCTTGCATTTTCTACATTTTACATTGCAAATTTTTCCTATGATTCTTCACATGCTTACATTTGTGGATATGTTTTCTTCTTTTTGGCTCTTACCTTCTATCCTCCCTTTCTCCCTCTTGACTGAAGGGATCAGCTGGAGGTGAATTACTGTTGTGTTCCATCACTTTGCAAAATAATATTGTGAATACTTTACAACTATACTGCAGCTTCAGTGGCTTTCACATTTACAAGAGGCTCTCAGAGATCGTTCTTGATTTTATAAATGTAACAGTACGCACACCAACACAGACACACACAAATTATATAAACATAATACATTAAATAATTTTTTTTAAGTGTGTATATATGTGGGTTTCTTTAAATTATAATTTTATCCAACAGAATACATGAGTAGTATTCACCCTTATAAACAAAAATAAGAAAGAAATTTCCTGCTAGGTCCTGCTACTTCTACTCACATAGCTTTTCCAGGAGGCAAAATGAGAATAGGCAAGAATCACATGTATATATCGATGATTGGTGCACAGATGATGCATATTTAACTTCATATAAAATCTCCTAACAGTTCGCCCTCTAGTGAGGCCCATATGGTGGCGTGTTGACTTAAATGAAATAAATCTTAAACACTAGCATGAACTATGAGCATCAGACCTGGGCAGGCACTCTTTCCCTGTGCAGAACTCATGCGTTGGCTCCGGCCTGGTCAAAGCATCACAGTAACTCTCGTCCACTTCTGACCCATCATACTTTACACATAACGCATAAGATGTGCTTATACCTGCAGACACAAGAGCACAATGTCAGGTTTGTTCTGTTTTTGTAATGTATTGCTGGTTGGCTTTATGTGTGTGTTTGTAAATGCACCTGTTGTACATGTTGAGCTGCAAGGTGCATAAGCAGAAACCTTCCATCTGTACATGTCCGACATGCTGACGTCATGATCCAGAGATTCTACCTCAAACTCATTACTGCAACAGAAGGAGAAACCAGACAGAGAGAAGGCAAGAGAAATATGGTGAGCATTGCTTGATCAAATGAGTTTTCAGACTTATATCAGACAACTAAAGTAGTACACTGGGTGACACTTCAAAAGGACCGTTACCACCACGTGTGGCGGTGCCACACTACTAAGCAATTAAGAACATGTTTTTAGGTGTAACAGCAGTTTGCGACTGTGCCGCCAGGGGGCACAAAGGGACGGGATGTGAACAGACAGAAGCATATAGCTGTAAATACGCTGCTACTTCTAAATGAAGATGAAATAACAAAACACAGCATTATAATTCCTTCATTAATCATTACAAACTTGTTAACAAGCTATGTCAATGGCAAGATTCGTCCCATTTTGGTGTCTGCCTCAAATTAAATCTGCAAAAGAGATTTTATAAACACCCCTGACTCGTCAGTGGAGGATATTCTATATAAACAGAAAACATACTAGTAAAAATGTCTACTTTTTATTATTTTCAAATACAGCTATATAACCATGCACTTGTTATAAATGCAATTTTGTAAAACAAATTATAGAAAAAATACATTTAAACAAAAATACATTGTATATTAAAAAATAAATTAATATGTATAAAAATGTGAGGCTAAAAAAATTATTTCTGGATGGGCCAGTGAAAAAATTGTTAGTCCAAAAAAAGAAAGAATAATAATTAAATAGAAATCACTTTTCCCCATCCACTTAATATGTACTTTCACTACTTACCTAACAAAGTACTGTTTATATAAGAATAACATGCATTAAGATTAGAAAATACCTACAGTGCTCAGCATATATAAATACACCCCTCACAAATCTATCTTTTAAATTCATATTTTTAATAGGAAGCTATACAATATTATGTGTGCATATACATTAAATTAGTCAGTACTGAAGCCAAATCTGGAGCTTATCTAACAAAATAACTTACGATAACGCTCCAAAAACGAGTACACCCAAATTTGTGTTACTAAAAATAATAAATACAATCTAAAAAAAAAGGAAAAATCAAGAGAAGCAAAAATAAAAACGAAAAATTTTGTATATTGTGATTTTTTTTTTCAATATTTCGCATGAATTTAAATGCATTATCCTTCTATTTCTAAATACGTTTGGTGACTAAAATATTATTTTAATAAATACATCTGTTTAATAAACCTGTTTTGCTTAAATGCACCAAAATACATTGCCTATATTTGCTGAGAAATGGATAAAAATGTGTTCATTTTCAAAATGGGGTGTACTCAATTGTATTCAAAGTTATTTCCTAGTTTATGTAATGACTACTATAAGTATACAGTATGTAAATCAAGTGCTATCAAATTCATTTTTTCGAATTGTTCAATAAGTAAATTAATTAAATTAAATCCTATATTTTTCTTCTCTCTTTTCTTCTCTCTCAATTCTGTTTTTAACCTGAACTCTTCTAAATGCCAGAAAGTCCAGAAATATAACTATAAAAAAACTAAAGCCTGATTTATTTTAAACTACAGGGCTAAAAAGAGTGCACGTATAACTCATCGGAACTTGAATGCACCTTCATTGCTTTCACACTTTGTATGTTTGTTTAAGTCTGAACCAGAATGTGATTCATTGAACTACATCACCATCAATACAGTTCCTACAGCAGAAAAGCGTAAATCCCTCGAGTTCCTGCATATCCAACAAGTCAAGAAAGCTTCATTTATATTTCATAATTTCATGTTAACTTCCCCCCCGAGGACTGAGCGACTGAAGGCTGGGAACGGAAAAGCTTTCTGCTTTATTCTACGCTAACAAGCACATCTGCGGAAAGGTTGCAATGATGTTTTGAAAGATTGGTGCACGTTTCCATTCATAACAACTCAAGCCAGACTGTGGCTATAAATATGTCAGAGCATTCGTCTAAAGACTCGGCCCCGCTCGTGTGGCCTGCGTCTGACCTCTCACTGTGGGGGGCCTGCACTGGCTCCATCTGGTGGAGCTGGAGGATGTTGGACTGGAGGTTGGTGGAGTCATTGGTTCTGGGCTCTCCATCGGGACTGTGCAGGTCCAGGCTGCCTGGGAAGATCTCCAGGGTCAGGCTGTTGTCCAGTGGTGCACTGGAGTTCAGCTTGAGTAAGGAACAGCCGGAGAGTGCAGATGAGTCTTTACAGGGCTGTCTGGAGGACCATGACGCCCCATCATAGAGGAGACTCTTCAGTAGAGGGGTGGAGGTGTTTGAGTCACTGGAACTGGACGAATCACCATCAATCAGGTTGGAATCGGGGCCTGCACAATAGCAAAGTATGTTTAAATGGCACATCAGTCATGTCAGTCAATGGTGGGTTGGACAAGGTAAGTGTTTCTTTATCTATATATTGAATGTTTCGATATTTATGGTAAGTACATTAAACAAAACTATTATTTATTAATAATTTTTCAATAATTTTATACATGCTTAACAGAGCAAGGAATTTTTCACAGTATTTCCAATATTTTTTTTCTTCTGGAGAAAGTCTTATTTATTTATTTCAGCTAGAATAAAAGCAGTTTTTAAATTTTTTAAACCATTTTAAGGTCAATATTATTAGCCCCCTTAAGCAATGTTTTTTCGATTGTCTACAGAACAAACCACCATTATACAATGACTTGCCTAATTACACTAACTTGTCTAATTAACATAGTTAAGCCTTTTAATTGCACTTTGAGCTGAATATTAGCATCTTGAAAAATATCTTTTAAAATATTTACTGTCATCATGGCGAAGATAAATTAAATCAGTTATTAAAAATATTATGTTTAGAAGTGTGTACTGTTTAGAAGAATATAAAGATATACACCCACCAGCCACTTTTATAGGTACACCTGCCGACTGCTCGTTAACGCAAATTTCTAATTAGTCAATGACATGGCAGCAACTTAATGAATTAAGGCATGTAGACATGGTCAAGATGATCTGCTGCAGTTCAAACTAAGCATCAGAATGGGGAAGAGAGTTATTTAAGTGACTTTGAACATGGCACGGTTGTTGGTGCCAGACGGGCCGGTCTGAGTATTTCAGAAACTGCTGATCTTCTGGGATTTTGCACAACCATCTCTAGGGTTTACAGAGAATGGTCAGAAAACAAGAAAATATCCAGTGAGCGGCAGTTCTGTGGGCACAAATGCCTTGTTGATGCCAGAGATCAGAGGAGAATGGCCAGACTGGTTCAAGCTGATAGAAAGAAAACAGTAACTCAAATAACCACTCGTTACAACCGAGGTATGCAGAAGAGCATCTCTGAATGCACAACACATCAAACCTTGAGGCAGATGGGCTACAGCAGCTGAAGACCACACCGGACGCCACTCCTGTCAGCTAAGAACAGGAAACTGAGGCTACAATTCGCACAGGCTCACCAAATATGGACAATAGATGATTGGAAAAACGTTGCCTGGTCAGATGAGTCTCGATTTCTGCTGCGACATTTGGATGGTAGGGTCAGAATTTGGCGTCAACAACATGAAAGCATGGATCCATCCTGCCTTGTATCAACGGCTCAGGCTGGTAGTGATGGTGTAATGGTGAGGGGGGTATTTTCTTGCCACACTTTAGTACCAATTGAGCATTAGTACCAATTGAGCATTGTGTCAACGCCACAGCCTACCTAAGTATTGTTGCTGACCATGTCCATCCCTTTATGACCACAGTCTACCGATCTTCTGATGGCAACTTCCAGCAGGATAACATTCCATTTCATAAAGCGCGAATCATCTCAGATTGGTTTCATGAACATGACAATGAGTTCACTGTACTTAAATGGCCTCCACAGTCACCAGAACTTAATCCAATAGAGCACCTTTGGGATGTGGTGGAGCGGGAGATTTGCATCATGGATGTGCAGCCGACAAATCTGCAGCAACTGTGTGATGCTATCATGTCAATATGGACCAAAATCTCTGATGAATATTTACAGTACCTTGTTGAATCTATGCAATGAGGGATTAAGGCAGTTCTGAAGGCAAAAAGGGGTACAACCCAGTAGTAGTAAGGTGTACCCTAATAAAGTGGCCGGTGAGTGTGTATGTATATATATATATATATGTATGTATATATATATATATATATATATATATATATATATATATATATATATATATATATATATATATATATATATATATATATATATATATATATATATATATATATATATATATATATATTTTTTTTTTTTTTTTTTTTTTATCAATTATAAAAAGTAATCCATTTTACATTTAGTCATTTGGCAGATGCTTTTGACCAAAGTGACTTACAAATGAGGAGACATTAGGCGATTCATCATGAAGCGGCAATACACATAAGAACTGCTACTTATACTGTACAAAGGAACTGATACTGCTCAGAAAGAAAGAAATAAGAGCTAGAGTAAAGAGGAAGAGTAAAGAGGTTTTTTTTTTTTGTTATACAATGATATCTAAATCCAAACTACTTCAATGGCACAATAAATTTTGGTAAGAAAGTATGTCCAATACCGTAACTGGCCTCTGGAAACTGCTGTATACTGTATGTGTTTCACAAAAGCATTACATTAAAACATACAATGCAGAATCAGTCAATACCTAGGCTTCCTCTATGTTGGTCTTACAGTATAGACTAAGTCATAACTTGACTGTATTTTGAAGGTGTGTAGTTGCCAGAAGCCAGTGAAAACCTTTTTAAAAAGTTTTAAATGTGGATATTTTTCAAACAAAAACTGCACTCCACTCCACTCGCTTCACTTCAGAAGGAATTCATTAACCTCAGGAATCATATGAATTAGCTAGAGGGAGAGTAAAATAGGGGATATTTTTATTTATTTTGAACTATTCCTTTGTCTAAAAAAATATATGGAGTCAGTAAGGACCTGTTTACACCTGGTCTCTTCATGCATTTTTTTTCTAAACACATAGCTATCAGATTTGAGAAAATGGCTCCATTTACATTTGGCCACATAAATGTGCCTCCACGAAACGGAATTTAAATTCATTCTTCAAATCCTGCACTATATGCAAATTTAACTAGGTAAATTTAACAAATTTAGTAACAAATAGTCAGATATAACAAATAGTCAGATATACCTCATTTTATACAATTATAATTTCTTACAATAATTTTTTTTTCAGAAACATAAGCTGCTTATCTTATTCGGCATACAAATCATTTTATATGTACTGTAGACAACAGGAAGTTCTTTACACATGTTGCAGTATAACATCATTACAAGCGCACAAGGAGGGCTCTGCGATTACTGTCATTGTAGGCTAAATGAAGGGTATGTGCTGCGTCTCTGTTGTATGCTGCTATTTGATATTAATTTAACATAACAATTCATTTCGTTTCAATTCAATTTCATTCTTTTACATTTAGAGAGGAGTAAAATTTACATATGTGGTTTCAACAACCAGATGCACTTAGACCTGCCCAGATTAATCTCTAGAATGTGCGCCGGACCACCTCCTGAAGTGGTTTGAGCGATCTAATTTACAGTATATCCATCTCGAAAACATTACAGAAGGCATTTACACCTGGCCTTTTCATCAGATTGCTATCTAATTAGAAACAAATCCTTTTCCTAAGATTGCTATTAATTAGAAACAAATCCTTTTCCTAAGATTGCTGTTAATGAAATCACACCCTTTTTATCAAGAGTGCATTAAATTAATCAAAGATTACACTAAATGTTGCTATCAGTAGGCATCCAGGGTTCCCTCTCTCTCCAGCTGTCATGATTATATACTGTCCTATGCCAAAAGTAAACCTTTAAAAAGATTACAATAAATACAAAGAAGTAAAATTATCTTTTTTTTTTTGTTACAGTGCAAAAATCAACACACTTACAGAAATAATTTTTAAATTCCAGAAGCTCTGACAAATTGCATAGACACTTTGTCCATTTGCTTAAGTCTTAAAGCAAATTTGTAGCTAACCTCTATTGATTGTCTATAAATTTGTTACATTAATTTGTGGTACTAAAGTATTATATATAAATGTAAGATATACCATGCAACTACAAATTAAATACATAAAAATACTTTTTTTTTTCACCAATGAGTGTTTCATAATGATAGAATATTCCTAATTGTAATCATAAATCTTGAACCACATGTTGTTCACATGAAAAAGAGCACCATTTTACCAAAAAGAACCAAATGTAGTTCTTAAGTTTGACACAAATCAATCAAAACTTTACAGCCAAAACTGTTGTGAAAAGCAACATATAAATGTTTCACCGTAGATTTTACATACCAAAACTGCTTTGTGCCTCAAGATGGTGCATTTCATCATCCAGTTCATTCTGAAGGACCTCACTGGCGGGTCTAAAGAGCACCAGAGCAGGCAGTTCACTGAAGTTCACAGAGGCCTGAAGCCCCCACAGCAGCTCTTCGTGCACATCTACATTATCCTGAGGGACCAGTGAACTGCTCTGATTGCTTTTCTTTTCATACTGCTTCCGGGCCTCAATTTCGTTATGCTCTGTTGAGGACGTGTTGCCCTTGGGCTCGGCCACTGAAGGGTCTCTGGACGTCTTTGACATCAGGTTGCTGATCTGAGGTTGTTCGGGCGTAGAGGTCATTGGAAAAGCCGGAGCTCGAGGAACTGTGTATTCATATGTGATGTGAGGCATCTTTCCATTGAGGTTGTAATACTGAATGTATAGAGGAAAAAAGATTTTACTAAAGATATATAGTACTTGATGAAGATGAAGATGTCATTTTTTTAAGAATTGTACACAGTATAGATTACTTTTTTTATAGTTACTTTTTAGAGTTTTTTCACCTTTTACTTGGATGGTAAAGTGGAGATTAGACAGGAAAGAATTTGGAGCAGAGAGGAGGGTAAGGATCGGCAAAGGACCTCGAGCTGGGAATCGAACTTGGGTAAGCGTGAGCACCTCTGTGCTTTGTGTCAGCACACTTAACCACTAGGCTATTGGCACTGACAGATACAGATTTCTACAGAGGTATGAAGGCCTGTTTCTGCTGGTAAAAAGATCTTTGTCAATTAGTTTTTGCTGCATCCCAATACGCATACTATCCTTCCTAAATACGTAATATGTGAAAATAGAATTAGTATTTTCCAAATCGTAGCATGTTGAAAATAGTATGCCAAAGTTTCCCGTATGGTTGACTATTTCCAGTAAAAATTTGAATACTCTTACCGCTGAAATTGCCCACAATACATTGCGCATTGGACATGAAGTTGATTAGAACTACAAACACGGGGGAAAAGTGTAAATAAAGGGGGACCAACCGTCAAGTAGAGAGGCTTCGGTAAAGATGTTTGTATGATTGTTTATTAATATCTAGCCCACTGTAAAATATTTAAACCGCGTTTTCTGTGTTATATTTTATCTGCAACAACAATGTGAACTTACATCAAGATATGATTGGACATTAAATGAATAATTATCCAAAGACCTGCTGAGATTTCTCTGCATGAAAGACTCGTGAATGGCAGATTATCCTGCTGCTGCTTCTCCAATAAGGTAGGAAATTAAATATGAAAGAAATGTGGATGACGTTTGGATGATTGACAGGGCTCGTAGCCAAGCAATATAACGATCTGTTAACGAGGTAGTAGTATGTCCCAAAGCTTGCATACTCTTCTGTTGCACACTCAAAAGTATATAATTTTCCTTTACAAAAAAAGTACCTACTTTTAGGGCGTAGTATAGGAATGCAGCATACGAAATTTGTTCATGTATAAAAATGTCAGAATTGGAAAATTCAAAGGTGAAAAGTCAGAATTTTAAGATATAAACTTAAGATTTAACAATTCAGACATTTTTCTTGTGTTTTTCCCCCTTTATTTTTCTTTTTTTTATTGTGATTTTTTTATCTTACAATTCTGAGTTTACATTTGACAATCAGTTTTTTCTTTTTTCAGAATTTTGAGAAATGGAGTCAGAAGTACTAAATGAAAAAGCATAAACAAGCAAAAAAAGAAAAAGTATTTTAAGATTTATACTCAGAAACTGGAAAAATAGTGAGAGGTCTCAGATGCCAACTCAGAATTAGGAGGATTACCGCACATATTAACACAAACTCACAATTGAAAAACAATCAGAATTATGAGATTTATTTTCTTAAAATATGGTAAGTTTATATCTGGCAAATCTTTTCAGTGTTCCAAGAACAAAATAGGATTATGAGATTTAAGTATCTCATTCAATCATTCATTTAAATTTGCCACAATGCACTAGAGTAGTGGTTCCCAAAGTTGCGGGACAATGACAGGGGGTCGCTTGGTGATTTCCAAAAGTTAAATAAATTTGATTAAACTATTAGAATTACCATACTTTAACCACAACCCACAGAAGATAAAAATAGTAGTTTTTAATAGTAAAAAAACAACATCATGCAAATGAAAAGCCATCAGCCTTTAAATGACTTTTTTTCATAGGATTGGTGTGTTTACGTTAGATTAACAACACAGCAATAGTGTCAGCTGCAGCAGATTGATTTTATAGCACCAGGTTAAACTTTCTGACATCTTTATGGCAATTAAATACATTAAAAATAATAAATACAGGCCATAACTGAACATTGAGAACGATTTCTGATTGACAGTCTCCAAAATAAACCAAGAATAGACTTGGGCTGAAAACATTGTGTCCACCGGTCTCTTTAGCTGAGGTTAATATTAAATTAAACAAATTATTAAATGACTATAAAAATGATATGGTTGTTAGACTGTTGCACTTTTTTGTGTTGCCAATATGATCGTGTTTATATAGGCCTATCGTTGTGTGCGCTACATTTGTATATTTATAACCACGTCCGAGGAACTTGGGGGTCGCGAGTCATTGGCATTGTTATTTTAGAGGTCGCAGGCTGAAAAGTTTGGGAACCCCTGCACTAGAGAAGGTACTAATGTCATAATTAAACTTGTTTCAACCTGTTGTTTCAATTCAGTTCAATAACTATGCTTGTAACAAAATTAATTACCATTATTCAATTACCAATTTTTAAGCTTATAACAGCTCTATAGAAACCAATAGTGCCATTATTGAGCTCAAGTTAAATTTGGATTGAGTTCTGTAAAGTATCAAGTTTTTTAGCACCTGATACAGTTTAGACTTCTGATAAAGCCACCTTTGGTTTGCTATGATGGGGTCTCCAATTAAGATTAGGTAACACATCTAAATCCCACTAGACTTTGGGACCATTATTTTAGCTTCATAGGACCTCAATGTTTTGTGAGGAGTCACGGAAATTTATTTTATTTTGCCTGTATGTTTGTTTTTGTTTTGTTTTTTACTTTTAAAGTGTCACTTGCTGTTGACTTGCATTTTAGGAATCATTTAAATAATGACAATTTTAAAAATTCTGTAATGTTCTACAAAAGTAAAATTAAATCTTATATCTATATGTACTGCATCATTAATTTGACTGAACTAAATGATGACACTACTGTCTTCTGCAGGGCTGCTTAGAAGAATAAACTTCCTTTCCAATTTGACAGGCTCTGCAACAGTGATTGAATATTGTCTAGATCAGAGATACCCAAAGTAAGGCCCGCGGGCTAAAGTTGGTCCATTGTAACCTTTGATTTGGCCCACCACCCCATCTGAAAAGAGAGTGAGAAGGATTGAGGTTAATGAGATCATCATTTCTAATTTGACGTAACCTTTTTTTGTTTGTTTGTTTTATTGCTGAGCTACAAAAAAGCTAACTGAAATTAAATGTTTCAATTAAATGTTGTAAATTAATCAGATTTTTTATATATTTTTTATATTATGTTGATTTCTAGTTATTTTTAAGTATTATTAAATAAATTAGGAAATTACCCATGACGACTATATTTACCTTTGGCCCACTAGCCTAAATCAAGTTTGGTTTTTGGACCTTCATAAGAAAAATTTTGTGCACCCCTGGTCTAGATTGTACTCAATACTATTATACTAAATTTGCACCTATGATTTTTATTTACCTATACACTCATGTGAATTGCCTTTGAAAAAACTTGTATTGTATAAAGCACTATATAAAAAAGGTGACTTGATTATCTTTAATATTATATGCTGCTAGCTGACATATTGTCACATATGAGATCAAATAAAAATATGGTTGTGATCATTTTACATACCTATATACCTACCATGACATTCAGGGCCTGCTGGGTGGGACCCTGAGCCATGATGTACTCAAAGCCGTCAGAGAAGAGGTTTGCAGGCCTCCTGTATTTAAAGACCGTCCCGGCAACATGAAAGTTTTGTGGATTGTCAATCACACTATTGCCATTGAAGAAGAAGTGGCCAGCTTCATCAGAAAGAGCTAGACAACAGAGAAAGACATGTAACTTGCTCTTTATTTTTCTTTATATTATTTCGACTAATCCGTCAAATTAAACTCTTACCCAAGATATTTTCAGTTTTCCGCCTCTCTATGATTTGGATATCAGTAGCACCAACTGGTATATTGGTTATAAACACATAACCTAAAGATAAAGACATTTGTAAAAATGGTGCTTGTGTTTAATGAGACTTTTTCAAAAGGTCATTACTGATTATATAAGAATATGAATTGAAAAATTTTGATGTCTAAATACTTTAGTACTGGTTCCTACTAAATGCTAACAAAGCATAAGTATACTTTTTTTGGAAGTTGAGATGTATACATAGCCTGAAAACTGAATAAATAAGCTTTCCATCAGTGCATACTTTGTTAGATTTTTAACAAAATTTGCGTAATATACAACTATTTGAAAATCTGGAAACTGAGAGTTCAAAAAATCTAAACATTTATAAAATTGGCTTTAAAGTTGTCAAAATTAAGCTCTTAGCAATGTATATTACTCAAAAGTTAAGTTCTGATATATTTACAGTAGGAAATTTACAAAAAAAATCTTCATGAAACATGATCTTTATTTTAAATAAAATAAAAAAAAACTGACAGCTATTGCCAAAATATACTCATGTAACATACGATGTCCATGTTTCAGGGTTCACAGTCACATATAAATAAAAACTGTTCGGCTATCAACATTCTTTAATAGTTTCAAAAACAAAAAGATACTTGAGGTTTTTTTTTAGTTTGTTTGTTTCTCTGGATTTATTGGATGTTTTGGGAATAGGTTTGAGAAAAATGCTAATTATTGGTTTATTTTATAAAGGTTTGATCGTGTTTCTTTTAAAATGTAAAAAAAAATGTCATTTAGACAATTTTTTTTTTATTATTTTGTCATGATATTTTGTAAGAATAACAAATATTTTCATTGGTTGCAACTGAAAATCAGAGTTTAGAGAATAAAACTGCAATTATTTTACTCATATAAATATAGTGCTCAACATATATAAGCACACCCCTCACAAATCTATCTTTTAAATTGAATTGAATTGAAATTTTCTATATGATTATACACTCAAAAATTATTTAAGCTGCTTGTTTGAACTTCTTATTTAAAATGAGCTGAATCAACACAATTCTTCAGTTTTTTTTAAGGGGTAACTTCATTTTTTATGTTCAATCTACTTAAATTTGGAAAAACAATTAAGTTAGCTTAATTGATTTTTATTGGGACAAGATGAAGGAATTGTTTGAATCCCAGCATTTTTTAAAGTGTTCAATATTATAATTGTGCATATACATTAGTTTAGTCAGTACTTAAGCCAATCTGGAGCTTATCTAACAAAATAACTTACAATAATAGTCCAAATATTTTTACACGCAAATTTATATAAGGAAAATTATTAAGTTAAAATTTTAAAAAGAGGAAAAATCAAGAGAAACGAAAAGTTTATTTAAAAAAATTGTACAATATTTTGCTTGAATTTAATTGTATTAAATGTATCATCTATTTCTAAAAATAGAAGAAAATGTATATAGAAGAAAATGTTCTGTATATAGAAGAAAATATATACAGATACAAATATATCTTCTATTTCTAAAAATCTTTCTTTCTATTTCTAAAAATGATCAGTAACTAAAACCTTATTTTAATAAATATATCTGTTTAATAAATCTGTTTTGTTTAAATGCACCAAAATATATTATCTTTATCAACTGAGAAATGGATAAAAATATATATATTTGTATATATAAATAGCTGTGTAGTCTGTATATATCCTGACTTCAACTGTATATATTCTGACTTCAACTATATATATATATAAATATTTATAAGTATACAGTTGAAGTCAGAATAATTAGCCCCCTTTGAATTTTCTTTTTTAAATATTTCCCAAATGATGTTTAACAGAGCAAGAAAATTTTCACAGTATGTCTGATAATATTTTTTCTTCTGGAGAAAGTCTTATTTGTTTTATTTTGACTAGAATAAAAGCAGTTTTTAATTTTTTAAAACCCATTTTAAGGTCAAAATTATTAGCCCCTTTAAGCTATATTTTCTATCGATAGTCTACAGAACAAACCATCGTTATTCAATATCTTGCCTAATTACCCTAACCTGCTTATTTAACCTAATTAACCTGGTTAAGCCTTTAAATGTCATTTTAAGCTGTATAGAAGTGTCTTGAAAAATATCTAGTAAATATTATTTACTTTCATCATGGCAAAGATAAAATAAATAAGTTATTAGAGATGAGTTATTAAAACTATTATGTTTAGAAATGTGCTGAAAAAAGTCTTCTCTCCGTTAAACAGAAATTGGGGAAAAACATAAACAGGGGGCTAATAATTCAGGGGGGCTAATAATTCTGACCTTAACTGTATGCAAAAAACAAACCAAATGTGACTAGAGATGGTCTATTTAACCCTTAATGTTAACATAAAGGTATACCTAACTGTGTGATCCCTTTCCGGTAAGATCCTGAGACACGATAACATGAAGCTCCGTTTCCACCACAGACTCCACATTTGTCTATGGTTTTACTGGAATACAGTTTCCCATCACACCCGACTACCTGCAATCAAAACAACAGCTTGTGTTGAGCAAAATATTAAAAGATTATCTTTGCTGTCATCTAATGGTCATTTAAGATAATATTAAAAACACTAACTGCTTTATAACACATTCCTTTTTACTTTTTGAGTTTTAATAGTTCAAAAATGTTGTTTTTACTCTTTGATTGTCAAAGCAAGTAAAAAAAAAATTCTATGTTAAATATGCATAAAAGAAAATTCGGGAAAAAGTGTTTTATGTAAAATCGGACCACGAGTCCACATATATGGACAAAATTTTTCTCTAAAAGTACATCATATCAACAGATGATACTTAGATTTTTATTCTAATTAGGTTCCAATAAGCCCAAATAGCAAAGAGAAATAAAAAATGCATATCTGAAGAACATGAATTAATTTCTCACTGAATTAACTTTAAGCATGTGCAATTGTCTTAATTTCTGAGCAGAATCAGATTTCTGAGCCCTTCATTCAATCTATTTATTTAGTTAGTTTAGTTAATGTGTGTGTAAATATACTTTTGTTCAGTGTTTCAATGATGATTTTAGTAATACTGTAAATATTATGCAAATGTTTACATACTTTATATACAACAATTTTTTTAAGTACAATTTTCTGTCTTTTAGTGGATGTATTATATAAGAGACATGTTGTAGCTTTGTTTACCAAACAAATGGTTTTAATTTGCTTTTTTTCATTGTAAACCTTAAAGTCAGCTTGAACCGGATGTAGCTGGGACTTTTAGTTCAGTATGTTGATGAAACAGATCCATTGGGTAGGGGGCAGGGCTTTCTTTTGTGCATCATTCCCTTACAGCAAACTTGATGTCAACCGATAAGCAAACTTTCATTGAAGATTACCACCACAAACAGTAGATTAACTTTAATGGATTAATTATTCACCTTAAGAATAACAATGTAAGCTAGCAAAATAAACACTGTAAATTTTGAATTAACTTTAAATGCACTTTAAATGAAAGTTTTTTATTTTGTTTTATTTTGGGTTTTAGGATTTAACCTCTTTAGGCTGATTTATACTTCTGCGTCAGGCGCATGCGTATGCTCCGGCGCAGCCTGCACGTAGACACATAGCCCTCGCTGTGGCCATTGTCGACGCTGATGTGCACCTCTCAAAAAATGTAGCTAAACATCGCAACGACGCGTATCGCAAGCTCTGGGATTGGTTGGCTTGGTACCGCTGATGAGTGTGGGTGGGACCGAGAGCCGCGTGAACCCATTGGAGAGAGTGTTTACAAGTGTCGAGTCCCAATGAAGGAGCTTAAAACAAAACACAAGCGAAGAAACTCGACACAGAGGAACATAAAAACCTACTGCCAGCTAGCATTTCGAAAGTGTTATTGCAGAGCAACACAAACAGCACGCAGAAGTATAAATGCACGACAACACGCAAAGCTTGCACCGTGGGTCACACCAATCACTCGATGCAGAAGCATAAACCAGGGTCAAAATCATTCCACAAAAATCTGCAGATTTTTTTAACAAAAGTTTGCTCAGAAATATAACAAAACAACATCTGCAGATTCCATCTTGCCTTAATTATAAGTAACTTTGATTAAATGACCTACTTTACTTTTTAAGCAGATTAGTAATTTAATTAACAATGATTTTTGCTGCTTGTTCAATTGACTTATTTGAAATTAGCTGAAACAATGCAATTTTTTAGTTTTTCTGGGACAACTTAATTTTTTATGTTTAATCCACTTAAACGTACGTTAAATTAATAGATTAGTGTTGGGACAACATGAATGAATAGCGTAGATCCAAGCATTTTTTTGACAGTGTACTTTGCAAAAGTGACACACCTGACACTGGCCTTCAATGCAAACACCCTGGTAGATGCCATCCCTGCAGAACGTCCCGTCATGAGCAGGAACCAGCAGTTGCCTCTCCCCTGTGGTTGTAGTGCACTGGAGGTCACATGGCTTATTGGAGATGTTGATGTAATCATCTGAACAGGAGGTGACATCAGCAAAACATCATTACCATCAAGGATTTAGAGAGTTCCTCTACAGATAATAGATCTTTATGGCATTGAGAGGCCTCTTTTGTGCATGGGGACTCTAGGCTGAGGAAATAATCCTAAAGGGGCATCTGTGAGCTATAATAGAGGTGGCCAGGAGCCAAGACAAGAAATTCAGAAGAGTCGAAAACACTAAAAGACTAGGAAGGAGAGCAAGTGAACTCAGAACACTGAAGACGGAGAGAGGGCTGAAAAAAAAAAAAAGGAAAACACTGAAGGATGTTTTTTTTACCTGGATAAAGTGGAACCCACTCATAGTGCTTCCTGCCGAAGGCTTTGGCATTGAATTGAGAGCACTGGTGCTGTTTGAAGCTGATTCTGCTGTTTGGGCACGGCTAGGCAAACATCCAGACAACAATAAAGACACAGCTTGTGAGCCAGGCAGCAGGTCAAACAGATTCGTGCCAACATGTGTAAAAATGCACAGTTATGCCAGATGGCTGGGATGGTGTATTCCACCCAGAAATATAGTCAAAGTATTATGGATTATCTTTTCATTATACACAAAACGGCTTTAAACATTAGGTTGTACCTGATTTGTGCACAGCTGATACTGTTTTGAAGGTCCAGTGCAGAAAGAACTGTTGATGTTTTGGGTCGACGTTAATCTGAAAATAAGCCATTGATTTATTAGACCTTCTTGATGATCAGACGTTACATTTTTACTCATTTATTAAAGCTGCAGTAGGTAAATTTTGGTGCATTACTGGTTAATAAATAAAACAGCATGCTTCTTGTGGAAGTATGTTGTAAGTGTAGCGACATGTTTATGGATATGCAGCAGGGATCAACCCAACAGATCAAAATGTATCCCAATTTAAACACTTACTGTATGCTAAAAATGCATATCAAAGATGTTCATGTTATAGTGGATAGCCAAAAAGTTCGAAAATATACTGTCTTAAAAAATAGTAAAACGCTATTGAATCTAAAAGTGAATATGGTTAGCACAAGGTTATAAAAATATAGATATTAATTTAGTTTTTTTTTTTTAAATAAATAACATTTAGGAGTGATATTCAGATTGATCCACTGATCTGTTTTGAGGATGTTCTTTGATTTTGAAAGAGTTACTGTCTATGAAGGATGAGGGAGCTCTCTAGGGCTGTTTACATGACAATGTTTTTATCCAAAAATTATATTTAAATAGCTGCGCAAATAAATATCCAATATCACCAATCAATTAAATTATAGATATATATATATATATACAGTTGAAGTCATAATTATTAGCCCCCTGAATTATTCGCCCCCCTTGTTTATTTTCTTCCCCAATTTCTGTTTAACGGAGAGTTGATTATTTTCAACACATTTCTAAACATATCAGTTTTAATAACTCATCTCTAATAACTGATTTATTTTATCTTTGCCATGATGACAGTAAATAATATTTGACTAGATATTTTTCAAGACACTTCTATACAGCTTAAAGTGACATTTAAAGGCTTAACTAGGTTAATTGGGTTAACTAGGCAGGTTAGGGTAATTAGGCAAGTTATTGTATAATAGTGTTTGTTCTGTAGACTATTGAAACAAAAAATAGCTTAAAGCGGCTAATACTTTTGTCCTTAAAATGGTTTTTAAAAAATTTCAAACTGATTTTATTCTAGCCAAAATAAAATACATAAGACTTTCTCCAGAAAAAAAAATTATTATCAGACATACTGTGAAAATTTTCTTGCTCTGTTAAACATCATTTGGGAAATATTTAAAAAAGAAAAAATTCAAAGAGGGGCTAATAGCTCTGACTTCAACTCTGTGTGTGTATATATATATATATATATATATCCCGATTGCAACAGAGAAATACTGGGAAATCTCTCTAGACTGATGGCATTTCATGTCGTTCAGCCTTATAATCTTAAAATGTGAGCAAAATCACCTGTTTTGTCATCACTTTAGACATTATGCTAGAGAATCATTCATACTAGCTCTAAAGTGACGTTAGTGAAGTAGCAACAATTTCTGCTATTGTGACGCCAGCTGCAAATGTGAATGAATGGCAGAGGAAAATAGTTCCTCATACAAAAGGATTTTGAGACTCTTCGTGTTTGATTTTCTTTTTTATATACACGATTATGCTGTCGAACTGTTGTATAAACGCAATATCACATGAGTAGCAGTGCGATATGGCTGTATATCGTCACTGGTGGGACACTAAAGCATAATCGGCCTGCGTCCTCTAACCAGTGCCAATATACAGCCATATTGTACTGCAACTCGTGTGATATTGCTCATATATAATCAACTGATAACTTTTATGGCCTCCATAATTTGTTATCGGCCGTTTGTTACCATAATTTGTATTTATTTATTTTTTAATTATCAGTATTGACAAAAAAACTGGCTGTATTGGACTAAACTGGCCCAGGATGCTCCATACATACATATATTATGATTTTAGTGGCAATTGATATATAATTGAACACAAAATTTCATCTTATGTACTTATGTCACTTGGTTGCCAAGTCCACATTTATGACAGGTTTCCATTAGAGTGTCGGTCAATGTGTCTGCTTGACAATCACATGTGAGACAAATAAACTTAGCTGTTTAGCTAAAAACAGATGCCAAAGTTTTCTTTTGCAGAGATAATTGAAGTTTATAAACTAGAAAAATTTTGCAGAATATAGCAATATATTTTAAATCAAAATAATATTGTATCGTGACACAAGTATCATGATAATATCGCATCGTGGATACCTTAGTATTTGAGCACCACATTTCTATTTTTGTAGGGTTTGTAAGGTTTTTGTCATTTCTATTAGCAAATTTTCTTTTCACAGTATCTAGTTTTAGTTAATGATAACAGTTTAGTTTTAGTTAATGATAATAGAACCAAAGATTCTAGCATCCCTAACTGGTACACAGCATATGCTGCTGAGATCCCTGCAAACTCCCTTATACAGGATTGTCCTCATCTTTGCAGCTCTCCGTCCCCTTCCCCCACACACACCTTTCTCTGCTTCCACCACACTGGGACGTGCTAATAGGAGCCAGCTGGATCGGCTCAACTTAGGCTCTTATCTCCAACCCAATCTCCCCAAAATGTTTGACCATTTGCTCTAAAAGCCATTTTATAAATTTGTTTGCCATTTGGAGCAGAACTGCCTGTGTCATGTGGGTCACTGGATTGATGTTCATTCCACATGACATTCCTCTGGGTGCTCTGGAGGATATTAGTCGAAGGGGGAATTCGCTCCCACTTCCCCCATTTTCTCATGTGAGGGTTTACATGGCATAGTCTGCGCCCTGATATACAAATGCTGATTTATAGATGGTTAACTTTATAGGAAGTGAGAAGTTCAGCTGTCAATCTCTTTCTTTGAAGAAAATGAAATTAAAGTACATAATGTCACATAAATGTATGATTCTTATTTATAAGAAATGCTGCCATGTTTATTGTTAGTTCATTCATTCATTCAGTTTCTTTTTGGCTTGGTTCCTTTATTAATAAGGGGTCGCCACAGCGGAATGAACTGTCAACTATTCCAGCATATGTTTTTACGCAGTGAATGCCCTTCGAGCTGCGACCCAGCACTGGGAGACACCCACACACTCTTGCATTCACACACATAAACTATGGCCAATTTAACTTATTCAATTCAACACAGGGAGAACATGCAAACTTCACACAGAAATTCCAACTCCCAATTCCATGTTCTCCCTGTATTCGCGTGGGTTTCCTCCGGGTGCTCCGGTTTCCCCCACAGTCCAAAGACATGAGCTATAGGTAAATTGGGTAAGCTAAATTGGCCATAGTGTATGTGTGTGAACATGTATGTGTGGCTCATTCTGCTATGACGACCCCTAATTAATAAAGGGACTAAGCCGAAAAAGAAAAAGAATGAATGTAGGCAAAATAGATTGTTGTTGCATCTAGGAAATTTTGAGCATCAGTAAATAGTGACAGACATTTCATGTTTGTGTTAACTAATCATTTGATCATTTCTGATCTGTAGTCTGTGGGCATGAAACATTCATTCATTCATTTTCTTTTCGGCTTAGTCCCTTTATTAATTAGGGGTCGTCATAGCAGAATGAGCCGCCAACTTATCCAGCACATGTTTTACGCAGCGGATGCCCTTCCAGAAAACAAGCCAACACTGGAAACACCTAAACTCATACACTACGACCAATTTAGCTTATTCAATTCACCTATACCGCATGTCTTTGGACTGTTGAAACAAATTGGTTCTTCAGCAGTTCTTTGTATTGCATACAATAGCATATATTTTCTGAGACAATACTATATTGACACATAGACGCCTTATTGATTTATGGCCAATATTTGTTTGAATAATAAAATCAATTTCTTTACACTCCACTAGATGGTGATGAACTTGATTTTTTTTTCTGGTAAACCGTATCACCTTCAGCATGTAAGTTAGTAAAATAAAGATAGCAGCATCTCAAAAATTTATGACAGGTTTTCATTAATGTTTTGGTCAATCTGTCTGTTTGACAATCCCATTTTGCACTGCAGCAATACAATTTAAGTAAGAGAAACAAACTTTCCTGTTTAGCTAAAAGAGATGTTGTTCTCTTTTGCTGACATAATTGGAAGTTGGACAAATGTAATAAATTGAAAAAATATTGCAGAATATAGCAATATATTTCAAATCACGATGATACTGTATCGTGACACAAGTATCATGATAATATCATATCGTACGCGGGAACCCTAGTGTTTGAGTTATATTAACTGGAATGACAACTTATATATCAAAGTCTTACTTGGCTGAACTTATTATACTTAAAAAAAAGAGTCAGCTGAACTCATATATATTAGTTAACCTTTTTAAACATCTGAGCTTTAAATAGTTCAAATATATGCAAATGAAAATGAATACATTTTGTATTAAATAAATCCACTTTAAAATTGTATTTGTATGCCTTTGTAATTTTAATTAATTAATTTATTTATTTCTCTTTATTGTAATAATTTTATTTAAATTGATATTTGTTTTGTTTATTTTTGGATGACGTCAGATGATGAACGTCTTTCTACAGGTTTAGAATTTGATTGTGCTGGTAAAAAAATATTTAACAAAAACCAAGTGTGTGTACCTAAAGTGTGTTTTTATTTCTTAGGCATTTTTGTGCTTTTGGGGGATTTTGGACAGTTTGGGCTGGAAAAATTCTAGTGTTTCTGGCAACACTGACTGTCATTTTCTCATTGTTATGTTGTGGTCTGTGTTTGTCTGATGTTCTTCTCAGATACCTGCTTGTTTGGTGAAACTTCTATTTGCAGACTTCAAAAACCTGTTTTTAGTAATAAATAAACCATGGTCCATAAAATGAACATGGTCCATAGTGGCTCAGTGGTTAGCACTGTTGCCTGACTGCAAGAAGGTTGCTGGTTTGATTCCCGACTGGGCCTGTTGGCATTTCTGTGTAAAGTTTACATGTTCTCTCTGGGCCCTATTTTAACGATCTAGGCGCAAAGTCCATTGTACGCACAGACATCCATTAGCCTACATAATTAATTTAGTTTGTTAAGCGCAAAAATTCAGTTCTAATTTTCAGCAAACGAATAAATGAACAATAATAACGAAGTGTGAAACTGAGTTATATCCAAATACACATGCTATGCCCCATATGGTCTAAAGGCTGATTTATACTTCTGCGTCAAGTGCACACGTATGCTATGGCGCAGTCTATGCGTGGACGCATAGACCCTGGCCGTGGCGTCGGCGACGTTGACGCGCACCTCTCAAAAAATATAACATGTACGCGTAGCGCATGCTCTGTGATTGGTCTGCTTGGTAGCACTAATGAGTGTGGGCGGAGGTGAGAGCCGCGCACTTGATGCAGCGAGTGTTTACAAGTGTGGAGTCCCGTGAAGGAGCATGGAGACTGTTGTTTTGGGTTTACCTTATGATTAAAGTTGTTCCACGTCCGCCGGTTCCCGCCTCAAAATGAGCGAATTTGAGCCACTTGTACATTAAGGAAGTGTTCAGAAAAAACAAAACACCAGCGAAGAAACTCGACACAGAGAAACATAAACACCTACTGCCAGATAGTGTTTCGGAAGTGTATTGCAGAGAAACAGAAACAGCGCACAAAAGTATAAATGCACGGCTTCGCGCGAGGCTTGTGCTGTGGGTCACGCCGATCACTTGACGCAGAAGTATAAACCAGGCTTAAAACCTGACAGGTGGGCAAATCTAAGTTTGTTTTTAATAAAACAAATATAAATATGCATATAATAAATAATACTACTACTAATAATAATCTGCGCTGGACTTTAGACCTCCTCTTAGCTGGTCTATTGAACAGTCTAGTTTATTTTCTCAAAATAGCAACGCGCCAGCAATGCGCCACAACACACCTCCTTTTTTAGACCAGAACGCCTATGGGCGCACATATGAGCGCAAATGCATTTGCTATTTAAACAGCGTGGCGCAAAACCACTTGGTTGTAGTGGACCAAAATTGGTTGTAGTATGTGTGAATGAGAAAGTTAAAGTTAAACCCCAACCACCACCATGTCTGTTACACTTGAATTATAAAGCTCTATCAACATCATTCTTAATTACAACAACTTATTTATTTAAGTTAACTAAACTTAGATCACATCCATTACAGTTGTATTGTCAAAGTCCTGTCAACTGTAACCTGAGTTAAGATAGCTTCACTATTTAAGTGAAGTAAACTTAAAAATTAAAGGCAACATGAACACTTACCTTTTTCAACTTTTTTTAGTTGAAACTCAATTATTTTACAGTGTAGGGAACCAATTTAATTGCTATATAGCACCAGTAATGGCTCTTTAGTGATTCTTTTGGGCTGTTTAAGGTGCTACATACAGTAACATCCTGTTAAAAGATAGAGGTGCTAGCACTTAAAGAGATTGCCCTATTACATGTCAAAGAATAACTTTTAGTGCTATTTAGCATCATTTTAGAGTGTAGTCCCTGCTACATAGTACAGAAAAGTATGGGACAACTGGGGACCAGAAGCAGTTAAGTACATTCTTCAAAATATTTTTTTTCTGTGTGCATTCAGCAGAAAGAAAAAAAAATTGTACAAGAATAATTTGAGGGTAATCTATGACAAAAGGTTCAATTTGGTGAGACCTATCCCTTTAATGAAAAAGTCACAGCAAAAATGTGAAACAGAGCCTGAGCATTCAGGGCCAAATAATCCCACATTAAATGAATTTTGTGACCTACAAGTTGATCGTGAGTGACATTACCCAGTGTGAAAAGTGGGTTCAGACCAGGGTCAAATTGACAGCTCTTAACCCATAGCGCACAGCCTTGCACAAAGCATCAGACCCGTCACTTCTAATTAGCAGGGTCTTTTTTCCTCAGGGCGAGCTGGATGTGAATAATAGCATGTGCAAGTTTCACCTCTGTTGCAGACAGTGACGTTCCTGAGAGCGCACTCCTCCTCCACAGGTACGGGAACAAGTGGACCAGCTGCTCCATTCACCCCACCACTGTGCTACCTCGTCTGGATGCCTCTGCAAATCCTCCCTCCCCTCACTGCTGTCCTGGCAGAGACAGAGACACAGTGCTTCACTGCTGCATGATAACATGGAAAATGTGTAAACAATGGCAATTATTGTCAGGCACAAGCACTTCTCTGTGTAACTTGTGGATAAAAGCTGTCATGACTCTCAAGCCACTAATATTAGTCAAATGTCGGAGAGGTGCAATCTGGGTTTCAGCGGTGAACTGGTTTTACAATGAAGAAAACATTTAATTTGCATACTGTAACTTTAGGAGAGAGGGCATTTCAAGACAACTTATAGTCTAATAAATGTAAGTTGAAGACAAAAGTATTAGCCCTCCAGGGAAATGTTAGTTCTTTTTCGAATATTTCTCATTTGATATTTAACAGAGCAACAACATTTTCACAGAATTTCCTATTATATTTATCTTTTGGAGAAAGTCTTATATATTTTAGTTTGGCTGGATTAGTAAATAAATAAATAAATGTAAAAAAAAAACTAAAAAAACTGCTGAGGTCAATATTATTAGCCCCCTTGGGTTTTTTTCTGATTGGCTACAGAACAAACCACTGTTTTCTAATGACTTGTCTAATTAACAACATTTAAATAAATAATTACACATTTTTCCTTTTTCTTTTATCAGAGATAAAACATTAAGGAAAACAATGTAGAAGAAAGCAGAAAAAAATTTATATAGAAAAGCAAGACAGCTAAATATATATATATATTCATTCATTTTCTTTTCGGCTTAGTCCCTTTATTAATCTGTGGTAGCCACAGCGGAATGAACCGCCAACTTATCCAGAATATGTTTTACGCAGCGGATGCCCTTCCAGCTGCAACCCATCACTGGGAAACATCCATACACTCTCATACACTGCGAACAATTTAGCCTAGAAATGAAAGGTGAGACAGGCTTTGTGACTTGAGAGAGAGAACGAGGGACAAGTGGAGGGCAGTTTAAGGGAGGAGATGGAGATGAAGGTGGATGGAGCCCCCCTAACAGCTCAGATGAAAGGGCCAGCGACTGTAGGCAAATTAAGCAGACTCCTGTTGTCTAGACAGCAGGTTAATCGCTCCTCTTCAAATCGTGCATCAGTGAGCTTTAACACAACACAGGCACGGCTCCATGGAGAGTCTTGTGAAGCTCTCAAAGAGAAGAGCTGCCCAGCATGGTTGATCTCAAACCAGCTTTAATGGTCAACATTTGTATTTTGGTATAAAGAGGCAGATTTACACAAAGACCATTTTCTTCCCAGAGCTCTGTGCACCCGTTGACCCATCCTGAATAGTGCTCTATTTAGTGCACTCACTGACATTTGGAAAGTTATGGTATATTTAAGCAGGAAATCCGCTTGTTTGAAAGTGACATTTGACATAGTTGTGTACTTACTTTCTTTTATGTCGAATGAGTCACTTTAAAACCAGAATTACAGTAGAATATGGTCTAACAATAAGACTCTTAAAGCAAGAATACTGACTATTACTGCAGGCTTGAAGAAAAGCATAATAGGATGTTTGGTAGTAAGGGGTTTGGCAGACCCCTACAAACCCAAACAACTTGGCCAGAGTTAGTTGAGTGTCCCCCACCCCAAACACAGGGGATCTTAAGGGGATCTTGTCCAAACAAGAGTCTGCATGCCCATATGTTTTTTATCTGAATGCCCTCTGGATGTTTGGATTCTAAATAGACAATAGTCTTTTCCCCCTTTCTAATGCAGTCCTAAACTGGAGGCCCCCCAGGGAGACCACATGGGCCCAATGAGTTTCGAAATGTCACTTCAGCTGAGTTTAGTCTGCTGATGCTTGAACACGGCGCCGGTCAGGTCGAGCTGGTCATTAATGCTCCAAGTAACAAACAAATTTTATAGCAAAAATGCAAAATTTCTTTCAAATAAAACACCCATAAATGTTAGACTAAACAAGTGAGACAATGGCAATGCTCTATTTATGGACAACCATAGCAGGATGCAAAGCTTTACTTTGTAACAATGTCCAATTCATGAACTAATTGTTCTTTTGATACAGATCTTTTTAACTTTAAAAAATACTTAATCAGCATTTCTCAATTCAATGGCTGTATTCCCTTTTGAAGGGCTCATTCCTATGCCCTAAAATGCTTTTCTTGGAACACACATCTGCATTATCTGGTTTACAAATCAAATGTGTGCAAAAATTTATGAGGGAAAAAATGTCCATCACTTGTACCCTTTGAAATCCCTAATTCCAAAAGGCTCTTTGAAGTGGCCAGTTTTGAGCATTTTGTTTTGAAATGACCCTTCAGTTTGGCAGCCATGTTTGTTCTCACTCTGAAGTGCCCATCAGAGTTAATTTAATCCCATTTGGAATTCAGTGAATATAGAAACATTCATTCATTTTCTTTTCAGCTTAGTTCCTTTATTAATCCAGGGTCGCCACAGCAGAATGAACCGCCAACTTATCCAGCATATGTTTTACGCAGCGGATGCACTTCCAGCTGCAACCCATCTCTGGGAAACATCCATGCATACACTCTCATACACTGCAGACAATTTAGCCTACTCAATTCACCTGTACCACATGTCTTTGGACTGTGGGGGAAACCGAAGCACCCGGAGGAAACCCACACGAACGCAGGGAGAACATGCAAACTTCACACAGAAACGCCAACTGACCAAGCCGAGGCTCGAACCAGCGACCTTCTTGCTGTGAGGCGACAGCACTACCTACTGCGCCACTGCAGTCGCCCATATAGAAACATTTCTTTTGAAAATCTAGTGGCATACTAACATAAATTTTAACAAAAAAACTACTTGATTGAATAACAGTTTTAGAAACATGTAATGATTACAATATTGTAAACCAGCCCATCAACACCAATTTAAACATCTCTAAAACGTTTCAGCCAGATCTTTACCATAAATTCAAATTATATTTATATTATAAGCTGAATCTTGGCTACACCTTGGTTTCTAGAAAAAAAAACCTCTAAAAAGCATTATAAACATACAAAATGTGCCGCAAACATGCAGAACTCTCTTACATGCGTAACTCGCTTATTTGGTGAATTTATCTTTAAACAAGTTCCAGTGAAACAAAGGCTGAATCTTATACTCTATTGAGTAATTACTTTGCAAGTTCTATAAAAGCATGTTCAAAATACTTTGACTTACAGTCATTACATGACCATAGACCACCAGCATCAGTTGCATTGCTTTACTGCCATTCACAAATCATCTTCTGTGGCCAGATGGGTTTGTAAAAAAAATCTTCAAAATCTCGCCAGAGGAAGTATTTTGTCTACTGTTTTACTTTAAATCAGTTATACTTCTTATATACATAGCCTACTGTTTTTCACATAAAGTAGGGAAGCATGCAACTTCGGACACAGCCAAACTGTTCGAACGAACCGATTCGTGGAAATGATTCGGACTTCACATCAGTAGATTCACCTCGATTCAACTTACTACTGACTCAAAACATGCAACAGAGAAAAAAGTTGTCATCGGTACAGAGTTTAGAAGCCAATTTGAAAAAAAGTAACAACAATTAATCCTCGTGATTTGTGAAATCTCGCTTAAATTCGCGAATTGTCAAAAACGTGCGTGCGGTTTTATAATCTCAATAAAATAAGTAACAATATTGTGCAGCGAAATTCCCAGACATAAAAACTACTATCGGGCTATGATCTCCACAACACAAATCAGCACAAAACATGGCATGAAACAGCAATGCCGTCAACGTAACCGGTTTTTGGCGTGAAAGTTTGTCACAGAACCTCCTCTCGTTTCCCGCATTGTAACCGGCGTTTGTAACTGAGCGCTTATTCAAAGATGAAGCTTACGACTTCTAGCCCAAACACTGTTTCACAGCGATATACACAAAAATGAACGCGATTTACCTTAACATTTACACCTGCTGCTGTATTAATAATCCATACGTGTAAGAGAAAGTATGGTAGTAGAGTATGTCCGACTCTTGCCGTCCAGAGACAGTACATGGTTCATTTGAGAACAAGCAGACCTCGCCCCCCACAGATCTTCACCACAGACTGAAAAGAGAGAGAGGGGCTCGCACTTTGAACGAAACCCTTGATGCATTAATCGCTTTACAACCTGCTGGAAGAGAAGAAAAGCAAAGCAAAGCAAAAGAAAAGGGGGCTGGTCGGACCCACTGGAGATTGACCTTGTGGATTTCAAAGTACAGCATCCATGAGGATCCAGAAACAGAAGTTTGCCTTCATTAGTCATGTGAATGCTTTGAGTAAACTAGTAGGCTACTAATAACAGGACCAAGACAAAGGCTACTCATTTAGAATTACCTGCTTTGTAACCTAGCCTGTTAGACTATTGTAGTTTCACATAACATGCAATTAATTTGGGCTACAAATATGGGAAATAAATGTCTTTTTAGGGTCACTGTACCATTTGTTGTTATGTGCAATGGGTGTAACATGTTCCCTTTTAGATGTTAAATGTTATTATTTAAACATCAGTATCCCAAAACTGCCAACATTTACTGTCATTTTACTAAGTTAGTTACTTGTATTAAAATTATTTTTAAAACTTAGGCTAGATAATAATAATTTTAACATTTTATTATTTCAACACTTTATTTTTTACCTGAGCTGACCTAAACTTACATGAAATAAACAGCTATGTTCTATGTTTGTCATCTAACTTTAATCTAACTGTTATCTAAAAAAATTTAGCTAATGCATTAATTAACATTAATGATCAGCAGGCCAATATTCTTAAAGCATTTATTAACTTTTGTTTACGTTAGTAATAGAAATGGCAGTGTTCATGTTCATTTATAACACATTAACTAATGTTTGGTAAACTTAATGTTAGCAAACATTTGGTATAAATGGGGTAGTAAATGTTAACTTTAACTAAGATACATGCACACAATGAAGAAGTACTGTATTGTTTAGTGTGATGGAAATTTTTTATATTGATGATCATATATTGATGATTGATAATTATATATTGATACACACGTGAGCCCATGCTTGGGATCATTTTGCTCACAGAGACTGTGTGTAAACTGATCTTTCTCAAGCAATTAAAAGACAAACTTTGTGTCTTTATTCAATTTCAGTCTTCACATTAAAATGTATTCCTTGTGAAAAGGAAGAAAATTAATTGCCATTATAGCAGTTAACATGCTAACTAATATTAATTAACATTTACAAATGAAACCTAATTGAAAAGTAACTAAATATTTTCAATCATAAATTGCTAGTACATTTAAGAATTACAAAAAAGAAAGTAACACACTAAATAGAAAAAAGTGTATTCATTTAAAAACATATTCGTCATTTTAGTTTTATTTAAACCTTTAAAAAACTGTTACTTGTGAAACTGTCATCCTTTGAAACTGATTTACATTTAATGTTTAACATCAAATATTTTGCACTAAAATACATTCAGAAATCTCCTTAAAATGACACAAACTTAAAAGTCTCCAGTCAATTATTTTTACTTCATTTTATAATGAAAAGTATAATTTCACGCTAAAAATCTGACTGCAACTAACAGATACCAAGATGAAAAGGCTCATTATTGCAACTTGAATGTATTCTAATCACATAAATAACAGAAGTGGCCGGCAGCTCTGCTAAGCAGGGCTGCGCCTGGTCAGTACCTGGATGGGAGACCACATGGGAAAGCTAGGTTGTTGCCGGAAGTGGTGTTAGTGAGGCCAGCAGGGGCGCCCAACCTGCGGTCTTGTGTGGGTCCTAATGCCCCATATGGTGATGGGGACTCTATACTGCTCAGTGAGCACCGTCTTTGGACTCTCTGTGGTCATTAAAAATCCCAGGATGCACTTCGAAAAAGAGTAGGGGTTTAACCCCGGCATCCTGGCCAAATCTGCCCACTGGCCTCTGTCCATCATGGCCTCCTAACCATCCCCATATCATAATTGGCTTAATCACTCTGTCTCCTCTCCACCAATCAGCTGGTGTGTGGTGTGCGGTCTGGCCCAAAATGGCTGCCGTCGCGTCATCCAGGTGGAGGCTGCACACTTGTGGTGGATGAGGAGATTCTTCCCAATGTGTAAAGCGCTTTGAGTGCCCAGAAAAGCGCTATATAAAAATGTAAGGAATTATTATTATTATTAAGTGTTGGCTTATTTAAACTACTGTCTTTTAATTAATTAATTAATTTTTTGAGGTGTCTGAACATGTCTTTGTTGTCAGAAACCTGTAGCCTATTTATTGTGTTTTGCATTTTTTTTAATGATTTTTATAATAAAACGGCACAATAAATGTAGGTTTCTGACAACAAAGATGTTCAGACACCTCAAAAAAGATAGTAGATTAACTAAACCCACAGATCTGTGGTTACCACTTTCAATTTAACATAAAATACACTGTTGAAAAAAATGCTGGGTTCCACAAAATTCCTTCAGGTTGTCACAACACAAATCGATTAAGTCAACTTAATGATTATTACAAATTAAAGTAGATTGAACATAAAACAATTAAGTTGTCCCTTCAAAAAATCTTAGGAATTTTGTTGTTCCAACTTTTTTTTAAAATAAGTAGTTTAAACAAGCATTAAAAGTTCAGATGCAAAAAGCTTTAAGTGCCGTCTGACCTTTTCATCTAAAATTATTTCTTTTTTCAGGCTTGTTTGTAGTTTCAGTAATTTAACTCTTATTGCAAAGAATTGATTATTTTCACTGTCTTTCATGTGAAATAACTGAACATAACTATAAGAGGCTGAGAAAAACACAAATTTTAGAGGAAAATTTCAGATGTAACTTAGAGGTTTTTGCATCTGAACTCTTTATATTATCTTAAAACACTAATGCAACTTACATCATAATAAGCTACAGTATTTAAACAGTATGTGTGTGTCTGTGTATTTTTAGCCTCCATCAAAGACATACAGTATAGAAATGATGAAAACTCCTGATAACATTGCCAGACCTGAGAAATGAAACAATAGACACCTGTGATGAAGTATGTGGCTTTTGATTAAAGAGCAAAATTGTTGTACGTGTGAGTCAATGTGAAGAAGAGCGTCATACTGCTGAAGGGCATTTATATCTGCACAATAGACTTTTGTATGAAGCTGCCAAACTGAAGGAATCTTGCTCTTAAAGACACTGACATAAGGGCATTCCCACTAAAATAACAAGAAACGTAACAATCAAACATTACTCCACACAAAGAGCTGTCTGTCAGGCATTTTAGAGCATCCTACAATCCATGACACTATTGTGCTGATTTACTGTGACAGTCATGACAATATTGGATTAGTGTATTAATCCACTTTTTCCTTGATGGAGTCATGAATGAGGAATTGTTATCATTTGAAGCAATAAAATACATAAAGGAGAATGGGGTCACTCATGCTCAAATAAGTTGTACATTAAAGTGAAATACTTTGCTTGGCTGGAATACACAATACATGAACCACAGCAAAAGCTATAGTAAGAAATTTGGCTTCAAATGCAGCTCATTGCCTTTATATGGAAGCAGAACTACATCTGATATGTTTTTTAAAAAGTGTAATTCTGAATAAAAGGGCTTTCAGTTTCTACATTTAATTTTTAATGTAATATGTCACATTTTTTTAAATAATAATTCAATGCTAATTTGTAGGTGAAAATAGTTTCTGCTTAAATCCTACACCTTTTTTTTCAAAAGAGAAAGGACTATTGTAAAAAGCATTTATAATTAATATAAAAATATACGCACCCAAATACTTTAGCATATTAAGATACTTTTTAGCATACAGTTGAAATCAGAATTATTAAACCCCCTTTGAATTTTTTTTTCTTTTTTAAATAGTTCCTAAATTATGTTTAACAGAGCAAGGAAATTTTTACAGTATGTCTGATAATATTTTTTCTTCTGGTGAAAGTCTTATTAGTATTTTTTTTCGGCTAGAATAAAAGCAGTTTTTAATTTTAATTTAATTAAAAAAAAATAATTTAAGGTCAAAAGTATTAGCCTCTTTAAGCTATATTTTTTCAATAGTCTACAGGACAAACCAATACATACAATGACTTGCCTAATTACCTAGTTAACCTAATTAACCTAGTTAAGCCTTTAAATATCACTTTAAGCTGTATAGAAGTGTCTTGAAAAATATCTAGTCAAATATAATTTACTGTCATCATGACAAAGATAAAAGAAATCAGTTATTAAAGATGAGTTATTAAAACTATTATGTTTAGAAATGTGTTGAAAAAATCTTCTCTCCGTTAAGCAGAAATTGGGGGGGGGGATAAAACAGGGGGGCAAGTAATTCAGGGCGGCTAATAATTTTGACTTTAACTGTAGATAGATAGATAGATAGATAGATAGATAGATAGATAGATAGATAGATAGATAGATAGATAGATAGATAGATAGATAGATAGATAGATAGATAGATAGATAGATAGATAGATAGATACAGAGTTTATTCATTTATAAGTACAATATATATTGTATAAAATGATTTAATGTTACATAAATAAATCAGCTATGCTGAATGAAGATGAATCTATGAAGAGTTTTGATGCAAAAACCTCTAAACGCTGTCTGAAATTTTCCTCTAAAATTTGTATTTTTTTTTTTATCAGGCTCCTGTGTGTATATGTTCAGTAATATCAGTTTTGTGGCAAAGAATAAGTCCTTGTCTTGGTCTTTAAAGTTAAATATCTCAACATAAACAAAGGAGGCTGAGAAAAATGTTCATTTTCTATGGAAATTCCAAATGGCACTTTGCATCTGAACTCTTCATATTTCACTATAAAAAACTCTAAAACATAGACCTACATGTAGACAACTATTACATTTGTTAAACATCATTTTTGATATTATTATCTAATAACATTTATATCATATCATCTTTGTAAATGTATAGCTACTGGTGTAGCCTATTTCGTTGAGATAGTTTGGATAAAAAAGTAAGTGCAAAATGTTTGTCTTTGATTCATTTATCTTTTGGTTAATTATTTGTAATTTGTAATGTCTTCTAAAACAGTAATCTTTAAATATTGTGTATTTGACCCTTTGTTTATCTGAAAGTTTTAACAGCTAACTGCCCCTTATAATCTCAATTACTGTAGGCCTATAAAATACTAGAATGAAATTGACGATATCTCTATTAATTTCTGATGGTTAAAGAAATATGTTTCTCATTAAACAGTGTTTAATAACCAAGTAAAATAAACCAAGTAGTCTGACTTCGTAGTAGTTTCTCAGTCTCAGGCAACGTTTACATTTCCCGTTTGTTTTGAGAATGTGCACTGAACATAAACGGCAGCAGATGGCGCGAGAGCTCTACTTTATTACATGCAGTTCTGTGACGCTTAAAGAGCTTCATTCACAAATTCAGCATTTACGATACAGACACATGTATTTCAGCTACAACAGACCAACTAAAAATCATAAACTATCAATTACGTAATCGTCACGTTGTCATATTTAATTTCCACATAGAAAATGTGCATACTTTTATTAATACCAGGGTATATTTTATGCTTATATTTATACCAGTGTCATTTATATAAAATAACATATTGCTGCTTTTTATTGACTTTAAATCTTTATAACAAAAACAACTAGTTTTTTTCACAGCATTACAACAGAACAAACAATAACAACAGGAGGAAAAGTATCCATATAGACACGAATACGCACATACACACAAAAACTTATCAATAAAATTTAATATAAAATATTTAATTACAAATATAAAATATTAAAAATAAAAATTAATAAAATATTTTCTTATATCTCATTACCTATAACAAAACATACCCACCATTTTCACATCTTGTCTCATCAAGTATATCCCCGCTGTTATCTTTTCAAAACAACAAAATAAATAAATAAATAATAAAAAAAAATAATAATTAAAAAAAAAATGGTTCTTCAAAAACCTTAAATTTCTCCTCCCGTGACATATTTATTACCATTTCCTTACCTCTCTACACTTGGTTTAATTACTGTTTTATTGTCTCTTTTGATTGTGTGGCACATGTGCATTGAAAAGCGCGGGATTATGTGATTGATCAGATGACTGAACTCCTCCTTTTCTTCAAGCGGTTTCTGCCCACTGACTCCTGGTCAAACAGCAAACCTTCACATATCATCATCCATTCATCACTGGCTCTCCATCTCACTCAAGGTCTTCCTTCTATCTGAAAAAGCCACGAGCAACTTTCCACAAATATAGGACGGTTTTGACGTCACCGAGAACAATTTTTGCATATTCATTGATTAGCCTAATAGAGTTGACAAGTGAAAGTATTTACAGCTACATTACATCATTTCATTTTTTTTTCTGGAACGGTCAGACAAAGAGAACACAACATCTAACTGTGGTTGTTCTTGCAGCTCTTCTTGAGGAATCTTCATAATGGGATTACTGTTCTATATTTTTTGCTGTGTTTTTTGTTTGACACGCGCCAATGTGGAGCAGCAGACCGCTGACAATACAGACAACCGCGCAACCCTAGAAGATGAGATGGACAATCAAGAAAATATACTCACACAGGTAATTGTTCTTGATTATTGAAAACTAATTATTGCATGAACATATGGCTTATTATTATTATTATTATTATTATTATTATTAATGCAAATCGGTAAGAGAATTATATTTAAGACTAATATGATTTTTATTTATCAAACATATTATAATTGATTATTATTGTTATATTATGATTATGATTATTGTTGTTGTGCTTGATTTTTATATAAATGTATAATGTGTATTTAATTGTTAATACAAAAATTCTGTTATTAAAAAAATTAATAATAGTTAATAATTATTAACAAATTATATATTAATATTAATAATAATAATAATGTTATTAATAATATGAATATAATAATAATAATTATTATTATTATTATTATGCTTATGCTTATGTTTTTATAGAAATGATAATATAAATGCTATATTTAAGCCATTATTTCCATAACTAGATTAGCAAAGTTTTCGATTTTTAAGAAAAAAGAGATAAAACAATCATACTATTAACAATTTATATACTAATAACAATAATAAATAATAATAACAGTAAAAAAATATTATTATTGTTATTGTTTGTTGTCGTTGTTGTTATTGATCTTGTTATTATTTATTTATTTATTTACTTATAGCTGATGTTCTTCTCCTTCTTTTATTATATTATTATTTTTATAATTATTATACAATGATTAATATGCTGTTGTATCTAAAAAACCCTTTTATTAAAATTAAAGTTGATTATTTTACTTTATTTACAAATAACGATTTAATTGTTGACTGTCACAGCTGATCGGGGACTATGATAAAGTGAAGACTCTGTCCGAGGGCTCAGACTGTCAGTGTAAGTGTGTAGTCAGGCCCCTGAGCAGGAGTGCATGTAAGCGTATTGAAGAAGGCCAAGCCAAAACTGAGGACTTCTACACGGTGGAGACGGTCACTGCAGGACCAAACTGCAAAAAGTGTGCCTGCATCGCCCCTCCATCCGCCCTGAACCCCTGCGAGGGAGACTTCAGGTTTAAGAAGCTGCAAGAGGCAGGACGAGATGATATCAAGGTAAAGTCAAGGCATATCATGAAATATCATGTAGATGTAAATTAGGCAACATCATACTTAATTAACTTTTATTAATCAGATCTCATGCTTATGATCTCAATTAAAGACATAGTTCACCCAAAAGTGGTTCCAAACTAAATTTACTTTCGGTTTTATGTTGAATACAAAAGAAGATACTTTGAAGAATGTTGGAAACTGATAGCAATTATAGCTGGACAATAAGTACTATGGAAGTCAATGGCTTCTAACAGCATTCTTTAAATATTTTTCTTTGGTTTTCAACAGAAGACGAAAACTCAAACAGTTTGGAACAAGTAAATAATAGTAAATAATGACAGGATTTAACTTTGTGGGTGAACTCTCTTTAAAATGTGATCACTGAGTAACTTTAAATATGTATTGTAAATAAAATTCTTTTCTTGGGTTTATGGTTTATCTGTCTTGATTGATCTTTCAGCTCTCAACCATAATGGACCTGCTTGAGGGATCGTTCTATGGGATGGATTTGTTAAAACTTCACTCGGTCACAACAAAACTTCTGGAACGTGTCGATAATATAGAAAAAGTGAGTGCAAAACCAACAAAGGTGACATTGATTAAATAAAACTAAAATTAAATGCAAAATATGGGTGAATAGGCGACGCAGTGGTGCAATAGGTAGTGCTGTCGCCTCACAGCAAGTAGATCGCTGGTTCGAGCCTCGGCTGGGTCAGCTAGCGTTTCTGTGTGGAGTTTGCTTGTTCTCCCTGCGTTCGTGTGAGTTTCCTCTGTGTGCTCCGGTTTCCCCCACAGTCCAAAGACATGCGGTACAGGTGAATTGGGTAAGCTAAATTGTCCGTAGTGTATGAGTGTGAATGAGAGTGTATGGATGTTTCCCAGAGATGGGTTGCAGCTGGAAGGGCATCCACTGCGTAAAAACATATGCTGGATCAGTTGGCGGTTCATTCCGCTGTGGCGACCCCAGATTAATAGAGGGACTTAGCCGAAAGGAAAATGAATAAATGAATATGGGTGAATATTGGGTGGCTAGAAGGTTGCTGGTTTGCATCCTGGATTGCACAGTTGGCATTTCTGTGTGGAGTTTGCATGTTCTCCCTATGTTCCTGTGGGTTTCCTCTGGGTGCTTCGTTTTGCCCCACAGACTAATGACATGCAGTATAGGTGAATTGAATAAACTAAATTGACCAAAGTGTATGGGTGTGTGTGTGAGAGACTGAGAGTGTATGGGTGTTTCCCAGTACTGGGTTGCAGCTGGAAGAGCATCTGCTGTGTAAAACATATGCAGGATAAGTTGACCCCTGATGAATAAAGCGACTAAGCTGAAGGAAAATGAATGAATGAATGGGTGAATATTGGATGAATATATGGCTATGTTTATGTAAAAATTAAATAGCAGAATTAAATTTAATAAAAGAATATATGATTGTACTACATTTTTAGTTTATTTTAAATTATTTTAAAAATGTCTTCACCGCAAATAAGCAAAACCCAAAAGGGTGGGTCAAAGTATTAAAGGAACACTTTTTTTTTTTGGAAAAGACTCATTTTACAACTCCCCTAGAGTTAAACAGTTGAGTTTTAACATTTTTTTATCCATTCAGCTGATTTCTAGGTCTGACGGGAGCACTTTTAGCTTAGCTTAGCATAAATCATTGAATCAGATTAGACCATTAGCATCTCTTTTAAAAAATTAAAAAAATTAGTTTTAAATAATTAAACATATTTAAAGCATGCTTCTAGTTACATTGTGTGACTAAGGTCAGTATGACTAAGAACTATACTCTCATTTTGGTGTAATAATCAATGAACTTTGCTCCTGTACCATGGTGCAGCAGGCGCAAAGTGGACGGCTTCTTTAAGATTTTAAGTGACAATTAATAATAGTATTTTAATTATTAATATTATAATTCATATATAAGATGCACTTTGATCCTTAAATATTGTGTTGTCAATAATTCCTGTTCTAAATGTACTCAAATGAGAATAGAGTAACCAATAAATTAACAATATTTACTGTAAATACGTGTTTAACTGTATGCACAGGGAAAACCCTCCTTTTTCACTTCAGCACAATCACAGGAAAGCAAATCCAGTCATGGTACATTAGGAAAAAAAATAACAGAGTGTCTCATTATTTATTTTGGATTATACCGTGCCCTAAAACAACAATGTGCTTTTTATGCACTTTTCAGTATTACTGTGGAAGCTGTCTGCTTTCAAATGTCACAACTGGACAAAAGGGAACTGGGCTCAGGTGGTTTGGTGGAACTGCCACCCATGATCCTCTATTGTGTTTACATTCTCCTTACAGTCGTTTTCCGGAAACCTGACAAAGGAGAAAGTGAGTGTGAAAGGTGAAAAGGGGCAGGGGAAGGGGGCCCGCTCCAACCAAAGACAGGAGAAGAAGAAACGTCTCAGTGTGCTGGAGCCTTCACTGCAGAAGAACGCAGCAGCGGCTTTCGCTCACACTGAGGTACAGATACAATATATTCTAGCACAATCTTTTAGAAGAGCCTTAATGGAAGTGTTCACAAAAAATGACATTTTGTTGTTATTTAACTCACTTTCGGCTGTTCAAGATGTAGGTGACTTGTTTTTTTAGTAGGACATTAAATAAATAATTCACCCAAAAAGAAAATGACCACATAATTTACCTACCCTCAAGAGATTTACTACACACTCAGTGTATATGACTTTTTCATCTTTCAAACTAACACAGTTAGAATAGTTTTAAATGTTATCCTGGCTTTTCTATGCTGTATATTGGGTGTTAGTTAGTGCCAATCTTCATTGTTACATCATTGTTAATGCATGTCTTATGAAGCAGTTCAATGTGTTTTTGTAACTTAAATATTTTACATTTTTAAATTATTAACTCAAATCACTCTGGTGGAAGTCAAAAAATTTAACATTTTTATTGTATAGACTCAAATGACTTTTGAAGGACAGCTTCTAACATTTTAGACAGCCAGTTTTCATATTCGATGAACTGATTTCATATTTGGTGAACATACAGTGGAGGAAATAAGTATTGATTGCGTCATCATTTTTTTCTTAGAAAACATATGTCCAAAGGTGCTGTTGACCGGATGTGGGTAACAACTGAAGAAATCCATACATGCAATGAAAACAAAACCAATTAGTTCATAAATTAATTTATGTGCAATAAAATGAAATGACACAAGGGAAAAAGTATTGAACACATGAAGGAAGGGAGGTGTAGAAAGGCAGTGAAAGCCCAGACAGCAGATGGAATCTCTCAGTAGTTATTCTGCAACCCTCTGCCCTTCATCAGTGTAAATTAATATTAGCCGCTTCAGTCCAACATCTGCATTACCAGAATGATGAAGATGAAACCAGGGTGGACATTTCAGCAAGACAATAATCCAAAACAAAACTCAAATTGTTTCAGAGAAAGAAAATCAAGCTGGCCCAGCCAATTATCTGACTTGAATCCAATAGAAAATAAAAAATAAAGATCAGATTTGATAGACGAGACACACAGAACCATCAAGATTTTTGCAATCTGAAAAAAATCCCACCTGAGCAATTAATGGGAATTTATTGTCTATATAAGAGGCGTCTTTAAGCTACCATCACCAAAAAAAGCCTTTCATATAAAGTATTCAATGCATTTCAGTAGTTTGTGTTATTTCATTGTTATTACACAAAAGTATTTTTCAGATTTTTGTTTTTGTTTTGTTTTACTTTTATGTTTATATTGTTTGAGTTTTTACCAAAATTTGATTCAATTTCATGTCAACAGCTCCTTTAGAAATATTCTCAGGCGAAAACATGACATGCTGAATACTTATTTTCCCCACTGGATCTCTTTAAACACACCATTCTGCAAACATAATTCTCATGAAATTTTTAATGCAAAGGGCAAACCCACCACCAGTTCCTGCCTAGTGGAAACAGTGGACAAATGCACTGTTCCAGTTAGTTTGGAAGACACAGAGAACTATTTGATCCCAGCTAAAGTATGCAACTTTTCCCACATCATGCTCAAGTCAATAATACCCACAAATTGCCCCTCATCTCATGCAGGAGTTTAATTTAGCCACAAAGTGGGTGGCTTGGAAAAAGACAATTAATGCCAGAATGATCTGTCTAATCGCATACATTTGAGAAGATGATCATTTAACAGACAATTTATTCCTGGCCAGAGGAAATATGAGGAAAAGTTTGTTGGGAATCAGGGCCCCAGCAAGCCTGTGCTGAAGAAAAGCAAATCTGAGGGTCAGGAGGAGCAACATAAACCTACAAAGACCAAAGCAGATCCCAAGAACATGAGCCTCAGGAGCATGACCTTCTACAAAGCCAACACAATGGAGGACAGCGAGGGGGAAGAGCGCAGTGAGTGACTGACACCACATTTTTATGTGTTTACAGTAACAAAATTAAACCCTAAACAAAAATTGATAGTCATTCATTATCATTACCATATTCAAGTTTATTTTTTGGCATTTATTTTATCCATAAGCATTTTTAAATTTCCCAAGCATTAACTAGACTAGTTAGTTTTGGCATGTCAAGGTTGTACTTAAGGTCTGTTCACAGCTGATCGTGAAAAGGGCAGGTGTAAATGTCATCCAAAATGCATTTTAGACAAATATAAATCCGATCACTCAGATCCCTTCAGGGGGTGGTCTGGAATGCATTCCTAATGAAACTGAACCAGTCAAAATGCCTCTGGTTGGTGAAAGCACATATGCAAACATTTTTTTCCTCCCAAAATGTAAAAAAAAAAAGAAAATAACAATAATAAAACAATTAAAACATTTCCTTACATTTACATAGTACTTTTATTGGTACTCAAAGTGCTTTAAAGATGTTGGGGGGAATCTTCTCATCCACCACCAATAGTGTGATAAGCAATTTGACAAAATGGTTTAAAATATATTTTGGTACATCGAAAAGTGTGTTTATGATAACCATCCGACAAGGTAATGCAGCAAAAATTTGTTCTTAAAATGTCACTAAAATGTAATATTTATACCTCATAATTAAATAGAAAATCAGGCGAATAACTGCAAAAATAACCCACTCAAAAAGCTGGCTACAGGTCTGACAGTGTAATGTTAAAAGAATGTTTATTAACTGATAAAGAGAGAGTTTATTAAAGACTTTCGTTTATTTTAGCCGTAGTGCAAATGAAACATGTCTCATGAGTATTAATAAAAGATGGAGCTCAGGCTGTAGTTTTTTTGACAAACTGATTCAACCGAAATTGCACATGCTACTCGGAGAGATCAGGAGCACTGGCAGGCAGGGATCATATACTTTTGTATTTAGCAGTTTATTCTGCGTTAAAGCGGGGAAAACACGAGCATTAACGCCATGATTATCCAGATGGACTCATTCAGTAGCGAACTCGAGTTTATGTGACTTACACTTTTCGTTGAAAAAAGCTCTTTATGTCCTTTTTTGCTGCCGTCATCCTCACCTGTGTGTGTCACAGATCTGTGTGTAAAATTCACCTGCTCTGTTTAGGCACTGCTTTCCTGAAAGCAGCTACAGCCTCTCACATGAAAGCAGGGAAAGGCACAGCCTTTTTAGGTTAACATGTCTAGGTTCATATTGACAGCGTGATTTTTTTTAAGTGAATTAAATTATTGGTGGGGACATTTCAATAGTTGGTCCCCCTCCGCGTCCCCTTCGTCCATGCTAAATCTACGCCCCTGCTTTTTAGCAAGACGCTCCTCACGTAGCCGTTCGCGCTTTCCTGTTTGTTATTGTGGGCGTTCGGCATAGTTCGGTTGCGCAATTCTGATTGGGCAGTACGAAAGTGTGCTCACTCGATTGGCTAGTAAGTATGGCTGTCATACACAGACGACTGTCACACACAGACGGCAGTCATGCATTTGCTCTGAGCGGGGAAGGCTAAATAATATATATGTCTCTTGCGATTAGCTAATCCCAACGTTCCAAATCACGATTGCCATTCGATTAATTGCACAGCCCTAGTGTGGACCACTATTTTCTTTTAGATCCTCACTATTTTGGAATCCAGTCGCGAGCCAGTTTGAACAGCTCAGCGGGCCGCCAGTTGATGATCAGTGGTCTACACTATGAGTACTGTGATTGACATGTTCAAATGAAATGTTGCAGTGGATTTATTTCAGAAAATGTTAATTAATATTAATATTAATGAAGAAAACCATAAAACTGTGGTAAAGTAAAACTGTTTTTTTTTCAGTAGGTGCCACAGTTGCACATGAGGTTGTGAGTGGAGATGAATCAGTGGATTTAATAATTGAAGATCAGCTCCATAAGCAAGGGCGGACTACACCTGTTACAACACCTGGAGCTGCTCTGACAGTGACTCAGTCCCCCACCATCAACCTCAACCCACAGAACTTTACTACTGCACGCATGTCAAATGTGACAAAGCAAACTCAAGGACAGACTGTAAAAGCCATGATGTCAAGCACAATTACAACAACAAGGCCAACTACGCCAACCTCTACGACTTCAACTAGCATAATGACACCAGGCACTAACACAACAACCATCGCAACTCCTCTTGTGGTGCCAAAACAGCTGGCCAGTGTTACAGTACCCATAAAGAAGTCCAAACTTAGCTGGGATGAAGTTACGACTCAAACAAGCACAACAACTTCAAAGAAGACCAAAGATCATGGTAAGCTTGATTCCAGATAATGATTTTGAAGAAAATTTATTTTAAAGGGATCAGAAAGGCTGCATGCCCTGCGATTGATAAATTTTGATTTTCACCAGTATGGACCACACCACACTTTGAGGCAGTTTTCATTGTAGGGATGAAAAGGGATAGAGGAAGAGGGATGGTAAAGGAACAGTGGGATGAAGGGGAATAGACGTAAGAGAATGATGAACGAGTAGGTAGGTTGATTGGGCATTCTACGATGATTCCCAGAGACTCAAAGTGGGGGTACTGTCTCTGTAATATTTTGGTAAAGTGATTAGGATCCCCCAAATCAACCTAGAAAGGAAGAGAGGGTTATAAGGATTGTGGAAAATAAGGAAATAGAGGAAGGGTGGGTTTGAGAGAACGAGATGACCAGTGCTAGAGGGCTGATCTGCCTTAAATAAGTGTAGGTGATTGGATAGGCAAAGTGAGGCATGGTCCTGCTCCTGTTATCAAGTCAACTCCATTTGTTGTTTACAGGGATCTGCAAGGACACATTAGCAAGCATTTCTGATCCTGTTACCCACAACACATATGGAAAAAATGAAGGTGCTTGGATGAAAGACCCCAAAGGCAATGGAAAAGTTGTTTATGTGACCGACTACTACTATGGGAACCAGCTTCTAGAATTCCGTGACATTGACACCTTTAAACAAGGTACACCCGACTTTAAAATAGAAACTGCAGCAATTAGCTGGTCTATGGTTTAAAGTACTGCATTCTGTATGTATGGAGGAGCCACCATCGATTAAACTCGTTGGTCCGGCACATGCCACAGATGCTTATCTGGATTGAGGCATGGAGAGTTTTGGAGGCCAAAGCAACACCCTGAACTTTTCATCATGTCTTTCAACCATTTTGAAAACAATGTGTGTTGTGTGGCAGTGTACGTTATCCTGCTGAAGGAGAGAGCTGCCCATCCAAGTATATATCCATTTTCTTACATAGCATGAAGTCTTTATAAATGTAAACATACAGCCTTATACTTTTGGAAGAGTGTCCCTTGAAACTAATGGTGGGCAGAGTGAGGCTTCATGAAACACTGAAACAGTCGAAGCAAATTTGTCGAAGCTTCGAAACGTTTTGAAACCCCACTCTACAGTGGGGTATGACTAGTGGTCATTTTATGTATTGCTCTGGAACAGCTTCAGCAAAGAAACAGTTACGCAAATTGATGTTGTAGAGTTGAGGTTTCAAGTGATATAGTGAAGCGGTGAGAGTTCCAGACTAGCATGTAGAGATAATGGGTTCAAATCCAGGGTGATGCAGTTATGAATATTAGATTGTAAATGCTCTGTTCTTGTAACATGTTTTGTTTTAACATTGGTCTGACATTCGAATGGCCACTTTGTGAATAAATATGTCTTGTTTTCAGCCATAAAACATAAAGTAACAATATTAAAATATATCAAATCATAATTTCAGAGTATTTGTACAAGTCAGGATTCGAACTCGGGCCTTTTGCAGCACAGTTACTCTGTGCGCACACACAGCCCACTAGGCTACATGTGATAGAGGATTTTCCCGCCCTTGTCAGTCAAACGCAGATTCGCCAGGTCTCGAAACGCTTCTGAAATGGCCGATGCTTTGAAACGCTTTAGTTACGTGACCTGATGTTTCGAAACACTTTAGTCACGTAACCTGGGTGTTTCGAATCACCTTAATCACGTGACCCGGGTGTTTCGGATCATGCTTCGGTGCAGTGTTTCGAAACACTTGCACTTCGGGATCTCTACTGTGTTGAAACATCAGTTTTACGTTAAGCTTATGACATTTCCATTATGGTAAAAATATGACATTTGTTTCTTTTCTTTTTCTCATAGGGCAAGTCAGCAACTCCTACAAGCTCCCCTATAACTGGATTGGCACCGGCCATGTCATCTACAGTGGCTCTTTCTTCTACAATAGAGCTTTTTCTCGTGATATAATCAGGTTTGATCTTCGTCTCCGGTATGTTGCAGCCTGGACCACCCTTCATGACGCAATATTAGAGGAGGAGGAGGCCCCCTGGACTTGGGGAAGACATTCAGACATTGACTTCAGTGTGGATGAGAGTGGGTTATGGTTGGTGTACCCAGCTCTAGACGACGAGGGGTTCCACCAGGAGGTGATCATTCTGAGCAAACTCCGTGCCTCTGACTTACAGAAAGAGAAGAGCTGGAGGACAGGTCTGAGGAGAAACTACTATGGAAACTGCTTTGTCATCTGCGGTGTTCTATACGCCGTCGACAGTTTCGAGCGCACGCATGCCAATATTTCTTATGCGTTCGACACACACACACATACCCAAATGATTCCTCGACTTCCCTTTATAAACAACTATACCTACACCACACAGATTGACTATAACCCTAAGGAACGAATGCTTTATGCTTGGGACAATGGCCATCAAGTGACCTATGATGTAATATTTGCTTATTAAGTGAAGTTTATTTATAGACTAATTTCGAGAGGATCACGTGCTTATGATTGATCACAGCTGGTCCCGCATTAGCCAATTCATGATTCGCCAATCAGACAATTCCTAAGTCTCCATAAATAACCTAAGTTCCATACCACAGCCATCTTCGTTTTGAAGAATCCCCCCTTCCACCCCTACTGCTCCTCCTTCCCTACAGTAGATAGGCGGCACGGCAGCCCAGTGATTAGCACTGTTGCCTCACAGCAAGAATGTCACTGGTTTTGGTCCTTACCAAGCCAGTTGAATTTCTGTGCAGAGTTTACATGTTTTCCCCATGCTCTCGTGGGTTTCCCCCAGTCCCCTGGTTTCCTCCCACCATTCAAAAACACATGACCTAAGTTAATTGTCTAATCTAAAACGGCACCATAGATGTGCTCCTAATAAGTAGTTATCTCTTCATAGCAATCCCTAATTGTTTATTAGCTACAAACAGCAGGGAAGTTCTCGAGATCTACCTGAGATCAAACTCCCCTCTCTCCCTGCAAATGGGAGGGAGCCCCAGGCCAGAGGATCTTATGAGTTCAGGGCTCTCTCCCGGGACAGCATGCCAAACTAGCTTTATAATCAATCATCAGCTAAGTGTGAACTCTTGAACTGTAATTTAATCTATCACTTTATTAAAGTACTGCTTGCAGCACTTTTTTGTATAAAATAGTCAATGGATTATGTGTCTAAGTGGGTTGTAGATCAGTCTACATGACAAATATTTTTATGGATATTTCACCATGCCTTATTTGTTTGTGTGTTGCATGTTTTTGTATTTGCTTTCATTTGATGTTTTTTCTCAAAGGGGTAAAATGATAATTTAGGTTTTCATGACAAGGTTCTCACTGCTTACGTAAAGTGTACTGTACTGTATATAATGTAATTTAAAATTAATCTAATCTAAATCTAAAAGTAAGGCGAACACTTATAAACCTGTTTCATTGCCTCAATAAAATGTTTATCTGAAATGTTATTTTAACCAAATGTGGCTTATTTTTTCCAAAATTCTTCTATACTGTAATTATTTGCTGTTACAGATTTGAATGAAAAAATAATCAGATCATCTTAAGACCATGTTGACAAAAATATGTAAATTAAGATTTTCAAAACATTTCTTGAAAATGTGCAAACACAGTTGAAGTCAGAATTATTAGCCCCCTTTGAATTTTTTTCTTCTTTTTTAAATATTTTCCAAATGATGTTTAACAGAGCAAGGAAATTTTCACAGTATGTCTGACATTATTTTTTCTTCTGGAAAAAGTCTGATTTGTTTTATTTCGGTTAGAATAAAGGCAGTTTTTAATTTTTGAAACACTATTTTAGAGACAAAAATAAGCTATATTTTTTTCTCGATAGTCTACAGAACAAACCATCGTTATACAATAACTTGCCTAATTACCCTAACCAACCTACTTAACCTAATTAACCTAGTTAAGCCTTTAAATGTCACTTTAAGCTGTATAGAAGTGTCTTGAAAAATATCTAGTAAAATATTATTTACTGTCATCATGGCAAAGATAAAATAAATCAGTTATTAGAAATGAATTATTAAAACTATTATGTTGAGAAATGTGTTGAAAAAATCTTCTCTCCGTTAAACAGAAATTGGGGAAAAAATAAACAAGCAGTCTAATAATTCAAGGGGGCTAATAATTCTGACTTCAACTGTACATTTGACAAAGAGAATGTCAAAAATAGGAGGTGAGGCTTTATCTTTTTATTCTTTGTTTTTTATTTGAGTATTTTATTAGCAGATGTATTTATCCAAAGCAAGTTTTTGCAAGTTTGCTCAGTATTTATTAGAGTCAAACTATAAGAGCTCAGAGTCAAAGAGTAAAACAACTACCATTGAAGTAAAATTGAGAATAGGTAATTGAGTAAAGGTGCAGTATGTAAGTTTAACACCCCGTGGTTGAACTCAGTATTGCATTCCTAGATCAAAACAAACACAAGCGCAGGTTTCCAGATTGAGGACCAAGGAGCGAGTCTGACGGTCGAGCCTAAAGGCTGATTTAAATCGTGTTCAAACTAAAAAGAAATAGCACGCGATAGAAGTGAAGTTTTTGTTCTAACCAACACCTCGAATTGATATATTAGAAACAGCTTCTATTTCTTGCAGACGGACAACAGAAAACTGACAATGATCACCTCAGGTACACCTCATGTGCTTTATTCAGTGTTAAATGCAAACAATGTGAGCTTTTTACATTTTGAATGACATTTATTATAAGCAGCAGCTGCAGTTCACCTCAGATCTTGAAAATAAAATAAACCATTTGAAATTGAACTTTAGGTCTGTGACTCAAAACCAACATAGTGCTTCAGCATCTACATTAAATAATGTTAAGGAGGTTTAATATGTATTATTTAAATTATAAACCTTACCATTTCGGAAGTGAGTGCATATTCTGTGCTTCTGAATAGCTGTATTGTACATTTGTCGTGTTTCGTCTGGTGTAAACAGCCAAATTGCTTATCACTGCAAATCTTATCACTTAGCATGTTGTTAGGACAAGGGGTTACAATGTAACCTGCTTACCTAATGTTTACGTTTGTAATATTTATAATATTTATATTATTTGCTAATTAATAACCTCATGTGGAACTGCATCTCATTTCGGAGTCTGTTACTGTCCACCGGAGGTTGCTTTTCGGTGCATGCCACGCAAAGTGGCATTAGGCAGGTTAAAAGAAACCAAAACAAAGACAGCGTTTCATCACAGGACACCCATTTCCAAAGCAGAATATCTGACTTTAGCATTGTTTTTCAGGTAAACAAGAATGCTCACTTAGCATGTTTCTTAAATATCTGCAAACATATTATGGTATTTTTACGCTTTAGAAGAGTCAAAAACCTACATACAGCACCTTTAACATATTTTCTTTTTGGGGTGCATTATCTATTAAATATGTTTTAACAATATGTAGTTTTTTGTTCATTTGCTTATTATTAAATCTTCAGCTTGATTGAAATTCTTGCATGCTCAGTCTGTCTCTTAAATGTGCGACCAGCTTTCTCTTTAGAAACCTTACAGTGAAAGTTAAAGCTGCTCCAATAATGTCAGTCATGTTTGAGAAAATGACTTGAGTGAAAAAGATAAAACTCACTTAATACCTGACAGAAACCTAACTGTTAGACAAGCTGAAGTGACCGATATGCCAAATGACAGCCAATCCACATGTACAGAATGTCAACTTACATAGTACAAGACTAGACACACACGCACCTAGTGGTTTAAATGGACTTTAAGCATTTATGAAAACGGCAGAGCAAATCTGTGGGGAATCATTCATACTGTTATATATTAGCAGGGCCATGAATGGAGGCCACATCTGCAGAACTGTGGAAAAGTAGAGTTTGAAACCCCAGAGGTCTCAATGGAGGCTTTACCTTGGCCAGGCCCACCGTCTGTCTGGGCGAGTTGACGGTGTCACGCTATACTAAACAGAGTTCATATGTTTGCTCACTCTGATGTTAGCCAATGCAGTCATTCATTCATGTTGTTCCTGCTTTTATTCTTTAGATTTAATTCAAATTGGTTTTACGTCTGTAGACCATCATGCAGTTGGTAAAGAATGCTGAGGGAATCTTCCGGAAGTGTGAGTCTTTGGTTTGATAGTCATAGTTTTTTGGGGATTAGTTTCTTCTCTATGTTCATTCATTCCTTCATTTTCCTTTGACTTAGTCCCTTTATTCATCAAGGGTCACCACAGCAGAATGAACCGCCAACTTATCCAGCATATGTTTTACACAGCGGATGCCCTTTCAGCTGCAACCCGATACTGGGAAACATCCAAACACACTCATTCACACACATACACTACAGCCAATTTAGTTTATTCAATTCACCTATAACGCATGTCTTTGGACTGTGGGGGAAACCGGAGAACCTGGAGGAAACCCACACCAACACGGGGAGAACATGCAAACTCCACACAGAAACACCAACTGACCCAGCTGAAACCAGCAACCTTCTTGCTGTGAGGTGACAGTGCTAACCAATGAGCCACCATGTTGCCTTCTTATGTTTATTTAATAAACAAACTGTTGCATTTAAAGCTTTGTCTAAATTCTCCCCATCCTCTGTCATGAATCTCAAGAAAATGTGTAGAAAGAGCCAGATTAAAAAAAAAAAAAAAAACAGGGAAGTGAACCTATTAAAAAGCCCCTCTGAGAGCCAACCCCTTAACATGTGCAAGGATGGTGAGGGGATGCTGTTGTTATGCCAGAGTTAGAAATGCTCCCACCGGGTGTATCTAAGCCCATTATGCATGCTTCTTGTTAAGAAGACATGTCTTCACAGTATTGGGGCCACTGAACTTTCCTGGGGAACCCTCCAGAGGTAACAAGACATACAATAACAGGTCAAAGACAATGACCTACAGGCCAGATTCAGCTATAATTCTCTTACACACTTCATTTGATCCGAGGTTAAAAGTGTCAAGAGGAAAAACAAGGTAAGATGAGAAAGAGGAGGTCATAAATCTTGTGGTCTTATCATAAACAACAAGAAGCTCTTTTGGGATTTCCATTGCTTCTTAATACGGGCCTCTTCAAACTCAAACTTACCTGGTGGTTTTCATGAACCACTAATAAGACATGGAATACAGAGGTTTAGACTTTCAGTAGTGTCTTTATAGACTCTGTGAAATGGCTTTATAATGTCCTGTGCTGTGCTGAGTAATTTCCGATTGAAATAGGAAAGGGCAGGACATGTTTTACTTCGCTTTTCACAGTTTTGTTTTTTTTAATAAATGGTAGTAATCTTTAGGTTAAGCCTTTTTTCAAAAGCATACACATTTTGTTAGTTGTAAAAAGTAATATATTAGGATTTCTCTGTGAAACAATACAGTACCCTGCAGGTTAGGGGCAGCAGTTTCAAGGAGTCCTAGAATTTCCTCAGCCCAGACCCCAGAAATTTCTTGGGGCTCATCTGGGGGGATCCTAAGTTCCCATGCAAGACAAAAGACATTGACTATTCCAGGGTCTTCCTCAGGACCTCCTCCCAGTGGAACAAGCCTAGAATCGCAGGTAAGCATTCAGATCCAAAACAAATCCTCAAGCCACCCCAACTGGTTTCTCTTGATGTGGAGGAGCAGTGGCTCTGCTCGTCCCGAGTGTCAGAGCTCCTCACTCTAAAGGGTGTGCCCTGAAACCCTGCGAAGGAAGCTCATTTCAGTGGTACCCTGCATGTTTAAAAAGTGACACTAAAGGGTCCTGTTCAATCATCACTATGTGATGAGTTGGGAGTGAGAACATTTTGAAACAGTCGGCCAATGCAGGATCATCAATGAGTGTTGGTCAGGCTTAGTTTGATCATTTGGTTGCCACTAGCTGAACCTGGTTGGGGCTTTTTGACCACACTGAGCTTTTGAATCAGCTCTATAAAAAAGCAAGAGTGATGAAACAAACAAAGAATTGTAGGCGATACAGAAAAGGCTGTGCTCAAGCATACTTTTTAGCCCGATTGCAGCCAATATGGGGTGTTTCAAAGCCCTCTGACATTATTCATTCATTCATTTTCTTTTCGGCTTAGTCCCTTTATTTATCTGGGGTCGCCACAGCGGAATGAACCGCCAACTTATCCAGCATATGTTTTACACAGCAAATGCCCTTCCAGCAACCCATCACTGGGAAACATCCATACACATTCATTCACACACACACACACACACACAATTTTATCTTACCTGATTTAGCTATAGCGTTTGTCTTTGGACTTGTGTGGGAAACCGGAGCACCCGGAGGAAACCCACACGAACACGGGGAGAACATGCAAACTCCACACAGAAACACCAACTGACCCAGCTCGAACCAGTGACCTTCTTGCTGTGAGGTGATTGTGCTACCCACTGTGCCACTGTGCAGTTCCCTCAGACGTTATAAAATCAATTTTTTGAATATGTTTTGATGCATATATAACATTTGACAATTTATCATTTTTTGAAAATTGATGACAAATTAAATAAGAATATTATTAGAAATATTGAGCTTAATTTAAAATAATGTAATTGAAAGAAAATTATTTCACAACAGAGAATAGCAGCACAATTTAATCATTGGCTAAATCCTTCAGACTACAGGTCTGTTGCAGTCAAAGACTTTTGCTGTAGCACATGTATATTCATTCACTCAATGGGTCATTGAACTTGGGAGAATCTCTGAGCCAATTACATTTAGCCATAATGGAAAATGGATGGCAGTATTTTCATAAATGCTCTCCAACAAACCCTTTAGGTCCAGATTTTCTTTCATACAGCTGGGTTATTACCAAACCAGTGCAGCCCCAGTCTGTGCTTTCTATCATTGCGGCAGTGGTATATGTACTGTATGTAAATGTGCTCTGGCCATTTAATCAGCCAGTGATGGTTCTGGGAGCAGAGATTCTTTTCTTTAGCTTTGACCCAAGAGGAACTGTATCTTGTTTCCTAATACTGTGACTCAGATAAAACAACTGCATGGTTAAGTCTGGAAAAGTTTATTTGATTTAAAGATTTGTGACACTCTGTTTATACTTTGTTGAAAGGTCAGTGCACAAGTAATTTACTTATAGTTGCCAGATCATATTAAAGCAACACTATGGAACATTTGCTCATAGATCCTCCACACTTTTGATAAGCACAGTTTTTTTCTGTTACCAGTGTCATAAATACTGTCACTGTAAAAGTTTCCCTGCTGGTAGAGCACATGGCGTAAAGCAGTTCACAGGCTTCTGCTGATAGGGGATGGGTGGAGTTTTGTGTACTGGCCCAATCACAAAACATACAGTGTGGTTGTAGTTGCTAAAAGGCTGCTCAAGTACCAGTGGAAGTAGAAACGTCCAGTTGTTCTACCACTAAAACAATTTTATAAACATTATTTCAAGGTAAAAAAACTATTGAATACTGGCATGAAATCTGTAATATTTTTTCACAATTGCAAGTCTGTAGGTGTAATGTGAAGCTGACGCTGACAACAGAGGTGCAGATCCAAATGCAGGGTTTATCATGCAGAGAATGGTCCGGCAAGCAATGGTCAACACGGGCAAACAGATGTATATGGGCAATTCAGAATCGTGGTCGACAAACAGACAGATGGACAGTACAGGCAGGCAAAGCAAGGCAAGGGAAACGTGTCGTAATGATCACTAACCGTATAACAAGACTCAGCAACTGGTGTGTGTGTGTGTGTGTATGCTGCTTTTAAAGTCCATGTAATTAGTTCTGAACAGTTTCAGCTGTGTGTGTTAACAATTAGTGGGAAACCGAAACAGGTGTGAGTGTGTGGTGCATGACTGACATTTGTATTCCATATACCGGCGGATTTGTAGTTCTATGCGTCTGTGAGTTGACCGGCGATATGTAAGTATTAGATCACTGGTGATTGTGACAGTAGGGCAGTACTTGATGTGTCCATCAAGAAATGATTGGATTGTTGATGTTTGATATTAAAGTCCTGGATACAATTCAGAATTTCTAGCTTGGGAGGCAGAGACTCTAACAAAAACACACAATCTAATATCGGTTGTGAATCCACCTTTTGAGAGCAAGAGAGGGAAGTTTACTCTTGACAGCTCCTACTAGCTCACCACCATAAACCTCATTATTACCAGGGTCATGGCACCAATTTAATCCAACAAATTCACTCCAAATTATTACTGATGGTTGTGACCACCTATAATGTCTAGCCTCAGTTGCTTTTTGACCTCTGGAGGTCAGGGAAGGGAGATGTACTAGCTTATACACAGTTCCTACTAACTGGCCACATTTACGCTCACCCTCTAAATCGCTCTCCAATCCGGGTCACGGCACCAACAGCACTAATTCAATTTTATTTGGACTGTTCCAAATGGAATTCAATCACACGTTTCAGTCATGGTAGGCAGTTACGTTAACAAAGATGCTAAAGTGAGATTATTTGCACAGCAACTAGAAGCTGGCCTTCGTTTCACTCCCATTCAGGTCACAAAACCAATCTAACTCCTTCAATTCTTTTTGCACTACTGTAAACAGGACTCAAACTAGCATTGGAGGCAGATGCAATCACATGTAACATCTAGCATATGTCATCAAATCTTATTCCCATCTAGGTCATGGCACCAGTCTAACCCCTTCCATTCTACTTGCACTCCTTCAAGAGAGAATTGAACCTAGGTTTCCATAATGGAAGACAGGCACACTCACAAAGATGCTAATGATTGCAGTGGCTTGTATGCACAGCTCCTACTAGCTGGCCTTCATTAAACACATATAAATCATTTATTAGAAGCAATGCCATTTTCCATTAAAATATTTTAATTATCTATTTTGAGTTCATGGACTATGTTTGTTGTATAGAGCAAGAAAGTACACAAATTTCTCAGCACACATACATAGAGGAACTGCCACTACTAAAAACCTAAAGCGATTGAAATCAGGCATTGGTGATTTTCTCTCTTGAGTTCCCATTAGCCCCGTTCTGGCACGTCATCAGACAAAAACACATTTGTCTGCTCATCTAGTAGTCATCGGCTTGAAATAACACTGAAAATGAGGTCTGAAACTTCAGAGGAGCTGTCTGAATAGGGCTAATTTTGGGAGTGTTATCCCTGCATGGCATTAGGACTCATTCACTGTGAGACTCAATGGTGATTTATCAGATTAGCATCAAGAGAATGCTTTTACCAAACCTCATTGGACTGTTTATGCAGCCATCAAACACATGGCATTCCTGGAGACCTTTCAGAGGGGAACTCAACACGCTGTATCTGTATTAGATCAGGCATTACAGATAATTCTTTGAAGTAAATGCAATTACGCTCATTAGGGCTGAAAGGAGGGCAAGCTTTTATTAGCACTAAGCACTGCAGGATACAAAAGCCAAAAATGTTTTTTTTTTTTTTTTTTTTGTATAAAACCTTTTAAAGTGTTTCTGTAAATAATTAAAACAAGTTTCTACAATCTATTGCATGTGAAAGTAATTTGTATATTTGTATATTTCTATTAACTTACAAAATAATTGCAACCAGTGTTCATTTCATAGATTAAATATTTTTGTCATAATTTTCATGACGAACAAGTTTCTATCGATGAAAACAAAACAAAAACTAAATAAAATTTAAGTGATGACAATACACTTAACAACAACTACAATAAAAATATACTGCCATTTTCATTGACAAATAAAAACAAGAATGCATACAATATTTTAATGAAATAACACTTAGATAAAACCAAATAAATTTTAGTCAACTAATTCTAAAGTAGATTTAGTCGACTAAAATCTTATGAAAATTAATTGACTAAAACTAGACTAAAAATAAAATGATTTAAAAGAATAAAATATGACTTAAACTAAAATGTAATTTTAGTCAAAAGGCTGCAAATTACCACTGATTGCAACAGAATTAAGGCAGGAAACATCTTCTAATATTGACAAATCTATTGTACCTGAAATTCTATTCTATGTAACAGAAAATGCTGTCCCAAACCGGCCTAAAATGCACTGACGGAAGTCCTTCTGCAAAATTATATGTAAAAATGTTAAATAATAGCCTAAAGGTGCAGTATGTAAGTTTGACACCCAGTGGTTAAACATGGTATTGCACTCCTGGATCAAAACAAACGCAAGCGCAGGTTGCCAGAAGCGAGTGATTTAAACTGTGTTCTAAATAAAAGCAACAACACGCAATAGAAGGAATGTTTTCCATATTAAAAAGAGTTTTTGTCATAACCAACACCTCGAATTAGAATATTAGAAACGGCTTCTATTTCTCACAGGTGAATAACAGAAAACTATGACAATTGATCACCTAAGGTAAATCTCATGTGCTTTATTCAGTGTTAAATGTTAACAATGTGAATTTGAAGGCCATTTTACATGACATTTATTGCCATACTACTAAAAAGCAGCAGCAGATAGTTCACCTCAGATCTTGAAAATAAAATAACTTTGAAATTGAACTAGAACTAAACACATATCAGTGATTCAGCATATACACCTAATAATGTTAAAGAGGTTTAATATGTATTAAATAGATTATAAACCTTACCATTTCGTGAGTGAGTGCATATTCTGTGCTTCATAATGGCTGTATAAAATTCTGTCATGTTTTGTCAGCCAAAATGCTTATCACTGCGTATCTCCTCACAAAGCATGTTGTTAGGACAAGGGGTTACAATGTAACCTGCTCACCTAATGTTTACATTCGTAATATTTATATCATTTGCTAATAAATAACCTCATGTTGAACTCTGCATCTGCGTCTCATTTCGGAGTCTGCTACTGTCCACCGGAGGTCGCATTCAGGTCACATGCTTTCAGAGCCTTTCTGACTGAATGAATGAAATACGCGGTTTTCCACCAAGGCAACCCAGGGTGCTGAAATATAATTGGCTAAACTGGCATTGAGTGGGTTAAAATTACCAAAACAAAGACAGACGTTCTGGCAAGGAAAACACATTTTCAAAGCAGAATATTTGACTTCAGCATTATTTTTCAGATAAACAAGTATGTTGGATGTTGGCATATGATTCCTAAATATCTGCAAATATATCATGGTATTTTATGCTTTAGAAGAGTCAAAAACCTACATACAGCACTTTTAATGCCACCCAAAGGCATTCGCCAAAAAAATATAAAAAATAAACCAAAGCTGCATTCATTTAAAGTTTTGTTGCTATGCCATGTGGATAAAAACTAAAAACTCATCATTGTGAAATGTTTTGATCAAGTCATGCTGGCAAAGTTGGTCTGGATAGATCTCCTTGATCATCCACGTTGTCTACAGTCATTTTAATTCAGTCTCAAACTAAAACCAACACCATAAGTAACGGCTTGTATTAACAATTGATTTAGAAATCAGTTTGTGTTACATTTACAACACACAGTTCAGATTTTGATCAATCACATCACTAATGGTCAGCTGGAAAATTTAAGCACTCAAATCTTTTAATTAAATTTTTATTTTTGGAAGGAAGAGCGTTGAAGATACCTAATCAGAGAATTTCAGACAGACTGAAAACAGAAGTGCTGCAGTATGTGAAAAATAAATAACCTACTGTAGTTCACCAAATAAACTAATAATGACCGTATAAAATTGCAGCATATGACCTCTTCAATAAATTATAATTTAACTACATTGGAAAAGCAAGTTTCATTTTATACATCTTATACAAGTCAGAGAACCTATTCACTACAAATGGGAAAGTTGAAATCTGTTAAGTAATGCATTCCTCAATAAACTCAAAACAATTTCACAATCATTTAAAAAAAATTTAAAAACTGTTCACTTTCCTATCCCTGTCAGAGTCATAATTCAGTTTTTCATTACTGTTTTCCACCTTTTCTCATACCCTTACAGTCTGTTTTTTGCCTGGTGTTTTCTGTAGCTTTTAACTTCCATCCTTTAACAACAGCATCTTCAAATACAGCCTCTGCAAACAATCAGCTACATTGTGAGAAGATCCTGTGATCCATATCTAAATATTCAGCAGTCAAAATCATATTTTTAAAGAATCTTTAGCATTTCCTTCAGTAGGATATGAGGCAGGAGAGGCAGGACCTTTCTCTACCGAGCCTTTCCACACAATACACTCAACAATGACCCATTTTAGGCCTGTATCTGAAACCAGATGTGTAAAGACTGAACAGGAAAAGGTCTGGGACAGTCCCCTGAGAGGCCTCTGATGCAGATGACCATTGCATTAAACTGATATACTACAGTTTACGATATGCAATGAAAAATTGATAATGGGCTGTTGAATTATTAGAAAAAGTATGGACACCCTGAGGCAGTGATGTGGCAATGGTGTGTAGCGAGCTGACTGTTACACCTATGATAATGTGCATTATTTTATAATAATTAAATGGACAGGAGTTGATTGTTTCCCTTATACTGTGGTTTTTTTCTTCAGCGTTCTCGTGTAACGTCATCATCAACTGCCAAAGTTCAGTTCCAAAACTCAAGACTGCAAGAACGGAGGACGCGTGAAAGCTCCTGGATGTCTCCTTGATATCGAGGACGCATCGATAGACTTGAACACCAAACTCGCTTTAGAACTCATTGCGGCTGAATAAAGGAGGTGGGAAGCATTTTATTTAGATTTATTATTAAAGTTCAGGGATATAACTTATTTATGTCAGGAGTTTCCCTAAACGAGACGGTGAAAGTAAACATTACCATGAAAATCTTTATAAAGGCATAAACACATTAAGGGTGTTTATTTCATACCTGACAACATTTGTTTCTGAAAATCCAGGAAAACGGGAGTGGGGGTTGAATGGGAGGAGGATAAGGAGGAGGATGTGTCTGTGTCCAGTACTTTACACAGGCTGGAAAAACCAAAAAATGGGGGGGGAACGGGGTGAAATTCCGAGAGTTTTCCGGGAGAAATTACAAAACGGAAGATAAGTCTGAAATACGGGAGACTCCTGGGAAAAACTGGGAGTGTTGGCAGGTATGGTTCATTTGCTAAAATTTGTATTAAAATTTGTTTTATTTGTATTGTGCAACGTATATTTGTACAGTCTTTATGCATAGTATATATTGTGAAAAGGGGAAAAACAATATATTGTTGTATGAATGCTGTAATGTTTAAATAAATTTAGTTATAAATGCGTGAAGGTCATGTGACAATCAGGAAGAATGCAGCATCTCATTTCTCACAGGACGCATTCTGTGTTCTCACGGTCTCCGAGTTTGTTCTTCTGAGGTAACCACAAGCTCGCGAGTTCGTTCTCTGCGTTCTTGGAATTGAGAAACAGCCACTGTTCAGGTCTTTGCCAGGTTTTTGGTCTTCACACTTCTCTTTTGTTTCTTGTTTTTCTTGATTTTTCACAATTATAACTAATAACTGAAACCATTCAGCGTAGTAACATGTAACTTTAATGTGATCAAGACCGGCCTGGAACTACTTTAGCTGTGTGGATCCCTGCAAAAAAGCGCACACTTTACAATAATCACTAGCCTATCAGAATCAAGCATTCAACAGTTTAAACTGTTATACCACAGCACAATATGACAACTTGTTGATGAAAACTTTTGTTTTAGACTGGGAAACAAATATTTCAGCTTAGACAAAAGGTCCTGATGACAAAAATAATTTTACAATTAATAGATGATTCACTTTTCAGCATTGTAACACAAACAAAAAAGCAACCAAGGCAATTGGTTATTATTTTTTCCCGTAAGTACAGAGCTTTCACTGACAACTACCCGTTATTTCCAGTTACAGCAAAAATAACTTACAAAAAATAGTAAATGGTGTCACACACTTTCATAGCTGATACTCTTAATTCTTTTAGGTTTGATTATTAATTTTTAAACATACAATACCTATTGGCATCAGTGGGATTGATTGATCGATTAGAATATTTATATTAATTCATTCATTCATTTTCTTTTCGGCTTAGTCCCTTTATTAATCCGGGGTCGCCACAGCGGAATAAACCTCCAACTTATTCAGCATATGTTTTACACAGTGGATACCCTTCCAGCTGCAACCCATCTCTGGGAAACATCCACACACTTATTCACACTCATACACTACGGACAATTTAGCCTACCCAATTCACCTGTACCGCATGTCTTTGGACTGTGGGGGAAACCGGAGCACCCGGAGGAAACCCACGCGAACGCAGGGAGAACATGCAAACTCCACACAGAAACACCAACTGACCCAGCTGGGGCTTGAACCAGCGACCTTCTTGCTGTGAGGCGATTGTGCTACCCACTGCGCCACCGTGCTGCCCCCATATTAAATTAGAAATAATTTATTTTCAAGTACATTCATATTTCTAAAATATTATTGTTCAACTATATCCGAGAAAACAAACACAGGGTATTGGTATAAGAGACTACTTTTAAAAACATTCTGAAACTCTTTGAATGTACAGTAGTATATAAAGAAATCAAAGCATTGTAAATATCACAGCATGGATCTATTTTATATCTGAATATAACACTATTATATATGAATAGTTAGTTTGAGATGATTAGATACTTAAGTCTCTGAATATAATAATTTTTCTATTATTATTCACAGCATCATATCTAAAACTCGCTGTAAAGGAGAGCACATAGAGGAGCAGCTGAATCAACACATGGTTAATGATCTGCAGAAATCAGATCTCATCATGTCCAGGATTTCCACTGACATTCCAGGACCCTCTCAGGATTCTCCCATTACACAGAAGAGGGGGATTCCTACATCTGCAGCCATGGGAGAACCATGAAGACTGAGAACTTAAGGGTGATTAATGAAGTTACAGCAGGTGGAAGACATACAGCATGAGTGCTGAATAGGGAGATCACAGCAACCATTGACATTCATAGTATTTTTTTTCCTACTATGGAAGTCATTGGTTGGATCCCAGCATCCAACATTCTTTAAAATATCTTCTTTGATATTCGACAGAAAAAACTCGTAAAGATTTAAAACCACAAGAGGGAAAGTAAATGATGAGGGAATAAGCAAAATAATCTTGCTTTCGCTTTGAAAAAAATTATTTTGCTAACCCCGTTGGCAGATTATTTAACTTGTTTTAAAGAAAAACTCATCTAATTTTGACTTGTTATTTCTGAAAACAAGACAGAATGTTTTGCTCGTCAAGAAAAAATAATTCTTGATTTAAGAATGTTTTGATATTTGGACTAGAAATGAGACAAAAACACTAAGTAAGCATTTTTTATTTTTTATTTTTTTGCAGTGTATCTTCTTGTTCTCAAGTTGCTTTGGACAAAAGCGTCTGCTAAATGACTAAATGTAATTAAAGTGCATGCGGAAAGTGTTCAGCGCTTCACTTTTTCCACATTTTTTTATGCTACAGCCTTATTCCAAAATGCATTAAATACATTTATTTTCTTAAAATTCTACACGCAATACTCCATAATGACAATGTGAAAAAAGATTTTTTTAAGTTGTTGCAAATTTATTAAAAATAAAAAAGCTGAAAAATCACATGTAGATAATTCACAGCCTTTGCTTAGTACTTTGTTGATGCACCTTTGGCAGCCATTACAGCCTCAAGCCTTTGGGAATTTTTGCCCATTCCTCATTGCAGTACCTCTCAACATCCCCACAGCACGATGCTGCCACCACCATGCTTCACTGTAGGGATTGTATTAGCCTGGTGATGAGCGGTGCCTGATTTTCTCCGAACGTAATGCCTGGCATTTACTCGAAAGAGTTCAATTTTAGTCTCATCAGACCAGAGAATTTTGTTTCTTATGGTCTGAGAGTCCTTCAGATGCCTTTTGGCAAATTTCAGGTGGGGAGTGGCTTCCATCTGGCCACTTTATCATGAAGGCCTGATTGGTGGATTGCTGCAAAGATGCTTGTCCTTCTGTAAGGTTCTCTTCTCTCCACAGAAGAACGCTAGAGCTCAGACAGAGTGACCATGGGGTTATTGATCACCTCCCTGACTAAGGCCCTTCTCCCCGATCACTCAGCTTAGATGGCTGGCCAGCTCCTGGTGGTTCCAAACATCTTCCACTTATGGATGATAAAGGCCACTGTGCTGATTGGAACTTTCAGAGCAGCAGACATTTTTCTGTAACCTTCCCCAGCCTTGTGCCTTGAGACAATCCTATGTCGGAGGTCTACAGACAATTCCTTTGTCTTCATGCTTGGTTTGTGCTTTGACATGCACCGTCAACCCTGGGACCTTATATAGACAGGTGTATGCCTTTTCAAATCATGTACAATTAACTGAATTTACCACAGGTGAACTCCAATTAAGCTGCTGAAACATCTCAAGAATGATCAGTGGAAACAGAATGTGCCTGAGCTCAACTTTTCACATTGTCATTATGGGGTATTGTGTGTAGAATGCTGAGGAAATAAATTAATTTAATGCATTTTGGAATAAGGCTGTAACATAAAAAAATGTGGAAAAAAGTGAAGCGCTATGAATACTTCCCAGATGCACTGTACTTTAGAAAACATGTAATACAAAAAATATTTTTGCAATTCTTAATGTAATCAATCAACTGGAGAAGTTTGGTGATTACTTTTAATGTCAAATAAATGTTCTGACCTTTTTCATCTGCAGTGCCTTAAAATGAGGCTCAACATGGAGAAGACAGTAGTGAAGGGGTTCTGCTAGCCAGCTGCGAGACACGTCATCGGCATCTACTGCCTGAATGCATGATTTTGCTATATATTACAGTACGTGCCTGCTGGGGCCCATGGGAATCTTTCACACGGATGGGAGTGTTTTCCAGGCCCTGTCTGTGATTTGAAGAACCACATGTGCAAGAGATTTTTCATTCTCTCAGCTCCTGTCTTCATCCAAGATGTCTGAAAAGTGATGTTTATGTCGCTTTGCAAAGCTTCTTAAGGCTGTAATAAGTGAAACTTTCCAAGTCTGTGTTTTACAGAGCATTTCATTGAGCTCCAGTAGAGGACCAATTAACTTAAAATATTTGTTAAAGCCATTTAAAGCATAAACGTCACTTGTGGCTGTGGATTAATTTAGGGTATCTACACTGATTTATTTTTAAGTGGACACTAAAATGCAGTAAATGTCAGATTTGTAACATGCACAACAAATTTTATTTATAAATACACACTTTATGAGTGATCAGAAGTGACTGGCTGACTTCGGCTTGAATATCTAATAAACAAGAATCGCTCAGTGCTTAGTTCACAACTAAATAAATCTTTCATTTAAAACTCCCATGGCTATATGAATAATGTGTTTAATGTTAAAATAAACTTCAGTTTTTGTTTCTGATGTACATTTTATGTGTAATATTGTTCATATGATGTAATGTTATATTTGTATTTTTACACTGAAAAGCGTTTGGTGTGTTTGCAGTACAAATACACGCTAAACAATAATAAATGTGAGATTCAGGAAGAAAATAATGTTGATATTAGTGGATCGTACAGTGTTTACTGTATGTGCATTGCATAACTATAATAAACCGCCTGCAGCTGCATAAACATCTTAGATTAATCTAGTTTTAATGGTAATCATTTTTTTATATTTAATAGTATATACATGCAGATATAGTACAGTATATAATGCTGGGTAGACAATGGAGAAATTATACTCCATAACAGATAGCTGAAGTACAAATTGAAAATTGTAGTTGGTAAATTAATACAGACTACACAAGTAGTTTGATTAATGTTACTTAATGTAGTCTGATTACTTTCAGATTACTTTTGACCATGTTAATCTAAAATAAAAATGCAAAGTGAAAGAAAATACACTCCATTCTTTGTTATCAACTTTGATGTGTACTTAACATTACAACAGGTTTTTTTCAAAACTGGGGGTGGGATCATTTATTCAGTCATAACAATGTGAAATTTACATAAATAACTCTAATCAAAACCAAATACTTGAACACTAAATGAATTAAAAGTTTTATTTGTTTACATGAATGTCACGTGATCATCAAAGAAATGCAGCAAATGTGTGATTAAAGTGCCCCTATTGTGTTTATTAAATTTTAGCCCAACAAATATGTTTGGGAAGTCCTGTATCACATGAACAATCATTAATATTCATAAACAAGACACAAAATGGCCAAAATCTTCCAAGTTTAATACATATTTTGTTAAGAATAAGACAGAATCAATAATAATGAATGACACTATATATATATTCATCCTGTATTCTGATTATTGTGGTAGAAATGTATGCAAATTAGTGCATATTTATTAAAATAATGCTTAATTTGCATATTTAAATATTAAAAACATTTTAGAAAACTTCTAACACAAACAAAATGCTTTCTATTCTTAATGTAATTATTTAACTAGGGATGTATTAACAGTCATAACAGGGTGCTCCGGTTTCCCCCACAGTCCAAAGACATGCTGGTACAGGTGAATTGGTTGAATTGTCCGTAGTGTATGAGTGTGAATGAGAGTGTATGAGTGTTTCCCAGAGATGGGTTGCAGCTGGAAGGGCATCCGCTGCGTAAAACGTGTTGGATAAGTTGCCGGTTCATTCCACTGTGGCGACCCCGGATTAATAAAGGGGCTAAGTCGAAAAGAAAATGAATGAATGAATTATTGTTTTTATTACTATTAGCATTAATAATAATAATAATAATACACATTATGTTGTTGAACAGCTGCAATATTTGTCAAACTGTAGAGTGTCCTGTGCTTGTTGCTGTATGTGGGTGGAGTAATACACAAGGGTTAAGGGTGAAGAAGCTGGACGAGTGCTGTTACTTGCAGACTACTGTATTGCATGGCTATCAGCTAATCCGATTTAAGAATCAGACAGAACTGTTGTGTGTACTGTATATACTGTATATATATATGTATATATATATATATATATATATATATATATATATATATATATATATATATATATATATATATATATATATATATATATATACACTGTAAAAAAAAATAAAAAGTTGAGTTAACTTAAAAATTTAAAGCAACCAGCTGCAAAGAAATTTTGAGTTTATTAAACTTCAGTGGTCGAAGTTGTGCCGAATAATTTTTTTAAGTTGACCGAAAAGGCTGGTTTAAGTCAAGTATACTTTATAGAATAATTTGGCACAACTTCAAACACTGAAGCTTAATAAACTCAAATTTATTTGCAGCCGGTTGCTTTAAAATTTTAAGTTAACTCATTCATTCATTCATTCATTCATTTTCTTGTCGGCTTTGTCCCTTGCGGGGTCGCTACAGCGGAATGAACCACCAACTTATCCAGCACGATTTTACGCAGCAGATACCCTACTGCGCCACTGCGTTGCCCTTAAGTTAACTCGACTTTTTATTTTTTGAAGATATGGAGAAATAAAAATTTAAAGTCTCCTCAACTGAATATTTTACTTTCATTGAACAAACATGCAGCTGAATCATTTTTATGAGTAAATTCAACTCAGAGTTCAAAAATATGTCCACCTAACCTACAATTTTAAACTGAGTAAACTATTTGTAAGTTGGATTTTTTACAGTGTATATATATATATATATATATATATATATATATATATATATATATATATATATATATATATATATATATATATATATATATATATATATATATATATATATATATATATATACTGTATATATGTGTGTGTGTGTGTGTGTGTGTGTGTGTGTGTGTGTGTGTGTGTGTGTGTGTGTGTGTGTGTGTGTGTGTGTGTGTGCGTGCGTGCGTGTGTGTGTGTGTATATATATATATATATATATATATATATATATATATATAATTGAAGTCAGAATTATTAGCCCCCCTGAATTATTAGCCCCCCTGTTTATTTTTTTCCCTAATTTCTGTTTAACGGAGAGCAGATCTTTTCAACACATTTCTAAACATAATAGTTTTAATAATTCATTTCTAATAACTGATTTATTTTATCTTTGCCATGATGACAGTAAATAATATTTGACTAGATATTTTTCAAGACACTTCTATACAACAAAAAGGGTAATTAGGCAAGTCATTGTATGACAATGGTTTGTTTTGTAGACTATCGAAAAAAAATATAGCTTAAAGGGGCTAATAATATTGACCTTAAAATGTTTATTAAAATATTAAAAACTCCTTTTATTCTAGCTGAAATAAAACAAATAAGATTTTTTCCAAAAGAAAAAATATTATCAGCCATACTGTGAAAATTTCCTTGCTCTGTTAAACATCATTTGGTAAATATATATAAAAAAAACAAAATTCAAAGAGGGGCTACTAATTCTGACTTCAACTGCATGTATATATATATTTATATATATATATATATATATATATATATATATATATATATATATATATATATATATATATATATAGTAAGTTTGACTAATAATGTGCATTGCTAGCTTAATACATGATTTTAAGTATTTGAATTTTTTTTTTAATTAATAAAAAGTAATGGTTATCTTTAGAGTTTAAAAAAGTTGCTCCCTAAATTGGTGCAAAGTGTAATGAGGCACAGAAAATAAATATCCACTACACTTTTTGATGTGTATGTATATCAAAAGAAGAAGCAAAAACAGGCCAAAACATCTGGTCTGAGAACATTACGTGCTGAAAGAAAAGACTGACATGTGATGTCATTGTCCTGCAGAGGGATCTGTTTACTGCTTTGCAGTATGCTTAAACAGTATACACTCCAGTGTCCTTACATGCTCTGAACAGACCTAAAATCAGTAATAGAATTCACAGTAATGAAAGGCTTCCTAAGAAAAATGCCTCTAAAAGTACGTAGAGCAGTATAACCACACTCCACTGTGAGGTATCTTGAACAATTCAATCATCAGGCAAGAATTACACAACATTTCCATGGTCAAATTTAATTCCACTGTTGACAAATCAAACAATAGTGGCTTTGAGCAGCAGATCTCATTGTTATAATGAGTAAACTGTGTACCAAAAAAAAAACAATATTAGGTTTAAACTGAGGGCTTTGAGGACAAAGTAGACAAAGAAGCAAAAAGCCAAAGTGACCCTGTGAATTAAAAATTGCTGTCGCTGACATTCCTGTACAGTATGAAGGTCTGCGGTTGCTGCGAAGTCGTTTGGTGCCGTCAGGAGGAGCTCCACAGCGGAAAGACTGCCAAAACTAGAAAGCTGGGCTATAACTCAGAGAGAGAAACTCATGTTGGTTACATAAGCAGGTCCAGCTCCTAATGTGTTCAGCACACTCCAGTTCTCCATCGCCCACGTTCACGCAGACCAACTGCATTACAGACTTCATATGTCAACCAGATGCACAGCAAACTCACCCGACAATTAACACAATGAGATTTACCAAATATCTCAAAGTTAAAGAACAGCAATGACCACTGCATGAAGAAAGATTACAGAAGTCAGAAATTAGTAGTAAGTGTAGAAGCCTTTGCTTTGGATGACTTCAACATCTAGTCTCTCACAGGACATCACTCGTCTCTCACAGGACATCACTAGTCTCTCACAGAGATCACTAGTCTCTCACAGGACATCACTAGTCTCTCACAGAGATCACTAGTCTCTCACAGGACATCACTAGTCTCTCACAGGACATCACTAGTCTCTCACAGAGATCACTAGTCTCTCACAGGACATCACTAGTCTCTCACAGGACATCACTAGTCTCTCACAGAGATCACTAGTCTCTCAGAGGACATCATTAGTCTCTCACAGGACATCACTAGTCTCTCGCAGGACATCACTGGTCTCTCACAGGACATCACTAGTCTCTCACAGAGATCACTAGTCTCTCACAGGACATCACTAGTCTCTCACAGGACATCACTCGTCTCTCACAGGACATCACTAGTCTCTCACAGAGATCACTAGTCTCTCACAGGACATCACTAGTCTCTCACAGAGGTCACTAGTCTCTCACAGGACATCACTAGTCTCTCACAGGACATCACTAGTCTCTCACAGAGATCACTAGTCTCTCACAGGACATCACTAGTCTCTCACAGGACATCACTAGTCTCTCACAGAGATCACTAGTCTCTCACAGGACATCATTAGTCTCTCACAGGACATCACTAGTCTCTCGCAGGACATCACTGGTCTCTCACAGGACATCACTAGTCTCTCACAGAGATCACTAGTCTCTCACAGGACATCACTAGTCTCTCATTGGACATCAGTAGTCTCTCACAGGACATCACTAGTCTCTCACAGAGATTCCTAGTCTCTCACAGGACATCACTCGTCTCTCATAGAGATCACTAGTCTCTCACAGAGATCACTAGTCTCTCACAGGACATCACTAGTCTCTCACAGAAATCACTAGTCTCTCATAGGACATCACTAGTCTCTCACAGAGATCACCAGTCTCTCACAGTACATCACTAGTCTCTCACAGGTTATCACTAGTCTCTCACAGGACATCACTAGTCTCTCACATGACATCACTAGTCTCTCACAGAGATCACTAGTCTCTCACAGGACATCACTAGTCTCAAGCAGGACATCACTAGTCTCTCACAGGACATCACTAGTCTCTCACAGAGATTACTAGTCTCTCGCAGGACATCACTAGTCTCTCACAGGACATCACTAGTCTCTCACAGGACATCACTAGTCTCTCACAGGACATCACTAGTCTCTCACAGGACATCACTAGTCTCTCACATGACATCACTAGTCTCTCACAGAGATCACTAGTCTCTCACAGGACATCACTAGTCTCTCACAGAGATCACTAGTCTCTCACAGGACATCACTAGTCTCAAGCAGGACATCACTAGTCTCTCACAGGACATCACTAGTCTCTAGCAGGACATCACTAGTCTCTCACAGGACATCACTAGTCTCTCACAGAGATCCCTAGTCTCTCACAGGACATCACTAGTCTCTCATAGAGATCCCTAGTCTCTCACAGGACATCACTAGTCTCTCACAGGACATCACTAGTCTCTCACAGGACATCACTAGTCTCTCACAGGACATCACTAGTCTCCCAATAGGACATCACTAGTCTCTCACAGAGATCACTAGTCTCTCACAGGACATTACTAGTCTCTCACAGGACATCACTAGTCTCTCACAGGACATTACTAGTCTCTCACAGGACATTACTAGTCTCTCACAGGACATCACTAGTCTCCCATAGGACATCACTAGTCTCTCACAGAGATCACTAGTCTCTCACAGGACATCACTAGTCTCTCACAGAACATCACTAGTCTCTCACAGGACATCACTAGTCTCTCACAGGACATCAATAGTCTCTCACAGAGATCACTAGTCTCTCACAGGACATTACTAGTCTCTCACAGAGATCACTAGTCTCTCACAGGACATCACTAGTCTCTCACAGAACATCACTAGTCTCTCACAGGACATCACTAGTCTCTCACAGAGATTCCTAGTCTCTCACAGGACATCACTCTTCTCTCACAGAGATCACTAGTCTCTTACAGAGATCACTAGTCTCTTACAGGACATCACTAGTCTCTCGCAGGTTATCACTAGTCTCTCACAGGACATCACTAGTCTCTCATAGAGATCCCTTGTCTCTCACAGGACATCACTAGTCTCTCAGAGAGATCACTAGTCTCTCACAGGACAACACTCGTCTCTGGCAGGACATCACAAGTCTATCAGCAGGACATCACTAGTCTCTCACAGGACATCACTAGTCTCTCACAGGACATCACTAGTCTCCCAATAGGACATCACTAGTCTCTCACAGAGATCACTAGTCTCTCACAGGACATTACTAGTCTCTCACAGGACATCACTAGTCTCTCACAGGACATTACTAGTCTCTCACAGGACATTACTAGTCTCTCACAGGACATCACTAGTCTCCCATAGGACATCACTAGTCTCTCACAGAGATCACTAGTCTCTCACAGGACATCACTAGTCTCTCACAGAACATCACTAGTCTCTCACAGGACATCACTAGTCTCTCACAGGACATCAATAGTCTCTCACAGAGATCACTAGTCTCTCACAGGACATTACTAGTCTCTCACAGAGATCACTAGTCTCTCACAGGACATCACTAGTCTCTCACAGAACATCACTAGTCTCTCACAGGACATCACTAGTCTCTCACAGAGATTCCTAGTCTCTCACAGGACATCACTCTTCTCTCACAGAGATCACTAGTCTCTTACAGAGATCACTAGTCTCTCACAGGACATCACTAGTCTCTCGCAGGTTATCACTAGTCTCTCACAGGACATCACTAGTCTCTCATAGAGATCCCTTGTCTCTCACAGGACATCACTAGTCTCTCAGAGAGATCACTAGTCTCTCACAGGACAACACTCGTCTCTGGCAGGACATCACAAGTCTATCAGCAGGACATCACTAGTCTCTCACAGGACATCACTAGTCTCTAGCAGGACATCACTAGTCTCTCACAGCACATCACTAGTCTCTCACAGAGATCCCTAGTCTCTCACAGGACATCACTAGTCTCTCATAGAGATCCCTAGTCTCTCACAGGACATCACTAGTCTCTCACAGGACATCACTAGTCTCTCACAGGACATCACTAGTCTTTCACAGAGATCACGAGTCTCTCACAGAGATCACTAGTCTCTCACAGGACATCACTAGTCTCTCACAGGACATCACTAGTCTCTCACAGGACACCACTAGTCTCTCACAGGACATCACTAGTCTCAAGCAGGACATCACTAGTCTCTCACAGGACATCACTAGTCTCTCACAGAGATCACTAGTCTCTCACATGACATCACTAGTCTCTCACAGGACATCACTAGTCTCTCACAGAGATCACTAGTCTCTCACAGGACATTACTAGTGTCTCGCAGGACATCACTAGTCTCTCACAGGACATTACTAGTCTCTCGCAGGACATCACTAGTCTCTCACAGGACATCACTAGTCTCTCACAGAGATCACTAGTCTCTCACAGGACATCACTAGTCTCTCACATTTCTCTGCTGTGATCTTGATCTGCTCTTCTTCAGTCTCTTCCACAGTTCATTGACTGTTTCATAAACATGACGTTACCACAAATTTGTTTTTCAATGATTTTCAATCAGGTTTAAGTTAGGACTCTGGACTGCCTTTTCATTATTAACTTTATATAAAATCTTTCATATGGAAATATGCAAATAAAATAAAAAAATATAATGTTGTCTGCCTAATCATGAAGATTTCTGGAGTGTGATCAGATTGTACAACATTCATTCATTCCTTTACTTTTCGGCTTAGTCCCTTTATTAAATCAGGGGTCGCCACAGCGGAATGAACCACCAACATTCCTTCATTCATTCATTTTCTTGTCGGCTTTGTCCCTTGCAGGGTCGCCACAGCGGAATGAACCGCCAACTTATCCAGCACGATTTTACGCAGCGGATGCCCTTCCAGCCGCAACCCATCTCTGGGAACTTCCACACACACATTCACACTCATACACTATGGACAATTTAGCTTACCCAATTCACCTGTACTGCATGTCTTTGGACTGTGGGGGAAACCGGAGCACCCGGAGGAAACCCACGCAAACGCAGGGAGAACATGCAAACTCCACACAGAAACGCCAACTGACCCAGCCCAGCCGAGGTTCGAACATGCGACCCAGCGACGTTCTTGCTGTGAGGCAACAGCACTACCTACTGCGCCACTGCGTTGCCCAACCACCAACATATCCAGCATATGTTATTATGCAGCGGATGCCCTTCCAGCAACAACCCAGCACTGGGAAACACCCATACACTCTTGCATTCACACACATACACTATGGCCAATGTAGTTTATTAAATTTACCTATAGCACATGTCTTTGGACTGTGGGCTAAACTGGAGCACCCGGAGGAAACTCACACAAACACGGGAAGAACATGCAAACTCCACTGTCGCCATTGTACAATGTATAAGTTTAGTCATATTAATTCAAACAAATTAGCAATTTGACTTGACACTGCTTTAGTATATTCAAGTAAAACTGCTCCTTGAATGAGAGAAAATGTAGGACAGTACTTGATTTTGTGCATCTGGAATTGATTAGATTTTAATCATTTGCTGTTCTTTAATCTCATGTGATTGACAGGTTATTTTGCTGCTCTCTTGTCAGTAAACACATCACCAAAGAAGAAAAAAGGTCGTTTTGCAAGAAGGATAGTAGTTGTTATAATTATCTAGAAGGTGAATTAAATAAATGAATTCAACAAATCCTACAATACTACTTAAAATAGAATTTTCAATTTTCATATTGTTTTTAAAGACATCTGTAAAACTATTGCCACTTTTCAGCTACCAGACATTTACACACTGATTTACACAAGCACAATAAAGTCAAATGATTTGAAGCAATCATGAACTCTCCTCTATTTGACTGGTGCTTCTAAATCTTTTAAAGGTAAACTCTGAAAGTTTTGTTAATAAGCAAATACTTGGCAGTTGGTATTGCGAGCAAACAACAGCACTTGCCATTGAGCAGCACAGTTAGGAAAAGCTTACAGTACATTCGTTTTCTCACTGCAGTTTACTTAGCAAACATTAAAGATGGATTTGAACAGAAGTATCACTTGGTTCTACTGAGATCTTCATCTCTAAATATAAGCAGGTTTGTTTCACTGAGGCGGCCCTTCAGCTGACATTTAGCATTCCGGTTTTCAAGAAGCTTGAGCACATGGAAAGTCCAGAGCACCGGAGGGCCAACTTTCCAGAGCATCCATCAAAAACTGCTGTTTCAGAGGTGGGTTTCCACACGCTTGTGAGCAGAAAGAAATGAATATATGAACCTAACTCTCTCACGGAACAACAGACGACATGCAGCATTGAGCATCTCTCATTCGGTCACATTACGACTGAAGCAGATGATCAAGAACCCAGAGCCAGACTTGTTTTTCTGAGAGTTTCTTCACACTCCTTTCAAGATATTATTTTTCAGGACATTTTATCTAACCAGAGCCTTCTTTACTCCTAGAAATTATTGAAAAAATCTTTTAGCAAATCACCTGAGCTGCCACTGGACCAATCTTTCTGCAAGGGCGTGAAAATGACATCATGACAGTGTTAAAAGGCTGGTGGTTCTCGGTACCTTCTAAATGGTGTGCTTTAAGAGATATATCCCCCTTTCAAAGGGCACTTTCGATTGATAACAATAATGGTTGCCATATTTTAGTGTCGTTTCAAACCTTAGACATAAACTTTATAGCCAAAGTGCTCAAAACTGGCAACTTTAAAGGACTGGAGGGTAAATCCTTTGAAGGGATTAGGGAATAGGGATAAACCCTTTCTTATGAATGTGCCGTCTATAACAATAAACATACACATACAGCTTTCCTGATATATAATGTCAAAGGTCAAAATTCTTTTTCTAAGTCCATTTCATCTATTTAACCTTGTAATGGTGGCAAATACACAAACCACAGGTAATAAATATTTTATAAATATTTTTTTCAGGCGCCAGACGGAATAACACCATCAATCATTTAAAATTAGCTTTAGGGACAGCCAGATAACTCATAAACCACAGATTACAACTATAATGAAATAATTTTGTTTCTTCTTTTCTTCTAAACACTTTTTGATACACAACAGAAAACAACAACAACAAATAAAATAAATCGACAAAAACACTTATGTGTCAGTTCTATTCAAAACATTTATATTTTTCTCAACAGAAAAACAATCAGTATAGAAAAACACAAAAGTAAAACTTATTCACAGTCTTATTTTTCCCCACAATATTAATGTAAATCAAACACTTAATTATTGATTCAAAGAAATAAAGTTCCCTTTCACAACAGTTCAGTTTGCCAAACTTTCACTTTTAACAAATCTGGTAATTAGACTTAACAATCACGTTTTCTTTTGTTTTTGTATCTAAAAATAACAATCAACAACAAAATCAAATGAATTCAAAACCCAAAATAAAAATAATAAGTGAAGTTTATTTATAGGCGTCAAGGTGGCGCAGTGGGTAGCACAATTGCCTAACAGCAAGAAGGTCACTGGTTCGACCCCCGGCTGGGTCAGTTGGCATTTCTGTGTGGAGTTTGCATGTTCTCCCCGTGTTGGCGTGGGATGCTTCGGTTTCCCCCACAGTTCAAAGACATGCGGTATACAGTAATTGAATTGAATAAGCTAAATTGGCCATAGTGTATGAGTGAATGCAAGAGTGTATGGGTGTTTCCCAGTGTTGGATTGTGGCTGGAAGGGCATCTGCTGTGTAAAACATATGCTGGATAAGTTGGTGGTTCATTTTGCTATATGGCGACCACTGATTAATAAAGGGTCTAAGCCAAAAATAAAATAAATGAATGAATGAAGTTTATTTATAAACTAATTTTAAGAAGATCACGTGCTTATGATTGATCACAGCTGGTCCCGCATCAGCTCACGATTGATTCACCAATCAGATGATTCCTAACTCACTATAAATAACCAGAGTTCTTATCTCAGCATCTTCGACTTGAAGAATCCCCCCTACTCCTCTTCCTTTCCACATGGGCAACACGGCCCAGTGATTAGCACTGTTGCCTCACAGCAAGAATGTCTTTGGTTAAAGTCCCTACTAAACCAGTGGACACTTCTGTGTGGAATTTGCTAGTTCTCCCCGTGCACGCGTGGGTTTTCCCCAGGTTCTCCGGTTTCCTCCCACAGTCCAAAAACACGCAACCTAAGTAAATTGAACATACCAAATCAATACCATAGCCAAGCTCTTAGCAAGTGTACATCTCTCCTTAGCCCTCCTATAACTATAATTAGCCAGAAATAAGTCTGGGAAGGTTATCAACATGAGCTCAAACTCCCCTCTCGCCCTGCAAATGGGAGGGAACCCAGGGCTCGAGGATTTCATAAGCGCAGAGCTCTCTCCCGGGACAGCATGCCAAACAAGCTTTATTATAAATCATCAGCTAAGGGTGAACTCCCATGAGTAATAAGGTGCAATAGGTGTATGCGTTCTGTGTGTGTGCGTTAGAGTTTGTGCAATGAGGAATCAGCTGCACAGCAATTTGGCTGACTGACTGATATAATATAACTGTCTGTAATGTCATTTATTTGAAATGCAACAGCTTACTATGGAAGTCCGTTTACACAACAGGATAAACATTTTAGGGTTTAAAGGTTATTGCAACTTTTTACACAATTTTGACTCTCATGATTCAGAAAAAATATTTTAAAATGTCAGAATTATGAATTTGTATCTCATGAATCTCCTTACGTATATTGTGCTATTTTGAATTGTAATTTCTCAGAATTATTTAGAGTCCAAATAAATGTTGCACGCAGGGTCAAGCCCCGGCTCGGTCAGTTGGCATTTCTTTGTGGAGTTTGCATGTTCTTCCTCTGTTGGCGTGAGTTTCCTCCGGGTGCTCCGGTTTCCCCCACAAGTCCAAAAACATGTAGTATAGGGGAATTGGGTAAGTTAAATTGTCCGTAGTGTATGGCTGTTTCTCAATATGCGTTCTTCAGCGATCTTGCGTCCTCGTGTAACGTCATCATCAACTGCCAAAGTTCAGTTCCAAAACTCAAGACCGCAGGAACGGAGGACGCGTTAAACTTCCCGGATGTGTTCTTAATATCGAGGACGCATGGATGCAGACTTGAGCACTGAACTCGCTCTAGAAGTCCCAGAAGTCATTGCGACTGGAGGTGGGATACGCAGCATTTTATATAGATTTATTACTAAAGTTCAGAGATATAACTTATTTATCTCAGGAGTTTCCCTAAATGAAACAGTGAATATAAACATTACCATGAAAATCCTAATAAAATAATAACCACAATAAGGGTTTATTTGCTAAAATTCCTATTAATTCCTATTAATACTTTATGCAGAGTATATATTGTGAAAAGGGGAAAAACTATAAATTGTTGTATGAATGCTGTAATGTTTCAATAATTTTCCATTAAAAACGTGTGAAGGTCACATGACCATCAGGAAGAATGCAGCATCTCATTTCTCACAGGACACATTCTCCGCCCTTGCGGTCTCCTGAGTTCGTTCTTCCAAGTTGACCTAGCAAGACCGGTCTTCACAAGAACGCAAGTCTATTCTCTGCGTTCTTGGAATTGAGAAACAGCTGACTGTATGTGTGTGAATGAGTGTGTATGGATGTTTCCCAGTGATGGGTTGCAGCTGGAAGGGCATCCACTGTGTAAAACAAATGCTAGATAAGTTGGCGGTTCATTCCGCTGTGGCGACCCCAGATTAATAAAGAGACTAAGCCAAAAAGAAACTGAATGAATGATAAATGTCACAAATAAATGTCATCTAGCTGATATATCAAAATAATTGCATGAATAATCAAGTAAACATAAGTTGCTCTAAAGTTTTTTCACCTTTATTACTAACAAAATAAACACTTTTAAAAGAATTTTAAAGAATTTTACAAGTATACTAAAAACACAATAAAATTGTATTTTACCTTATGTTGAAAAAAAAGTAACAATAAAAAATCATGAGGCACATTTGCATGACAAATATGATATTCAGACCTCTAAAACATAATAGGACACTGATAAAACATCTACGTTAATATGATTATATATTGACAGCATACAGTAGTATGCAAAAAAAAACATTAGGGCACAAAACACAGCTCAGTGTTTCAAATTTCAAGAATGACTACATATTTTCAGAATTTTCCATGACTGTTAAACTATATTACTACTGCATGCTGCTCTCAGAGCTTGGTGATCAAGGCTTGTGAAAGGAGAAAAAGTAATGCCATGCAATGTTCATCATCTGGTTGTCAAGCCTCTTTACAAAATCAGCTTCTGAGTTCATTCATTCATTTTCTTTTCGGCTTAGTCCTTTTATTAATCCGGGGTTGCCACAGCGGAGTGAACCGCCAACTAATCCAGCACATGTTTTACCCAGCGGATGCCCTTCCAGCCGCAACCCATCTCTGGGAAACATCCATACACACTCATTCACACTCATACACTACAGACAATTTAGCTTACCCAATTCATCTGTACTGCATGTCTTTGGACTTGTGGGGCAAACCCACGCGAACGCAGGGAGAACATGCAACTCCACACAGAAACGCCAACTGATCCAGCCAAGGCTCGAACCAGCGACCTTCTTGCTGTGAGGCAACAGCACTACCTACTGTGCCACTGCGTCGCCAGGTTCTGAATTCAGGCTATGAATTCTGCATTGGTGACAGAAACTCAAAAGCTCTTTTTAAGTAGTCAGTGCTTTCATTCAGTGGTCTGTGACTGATGCAAACGAGTGATTACAACAGACGTGAAGAATAAAACCACACAAATCAAAATCAGAGCCTGAAATATGTGACTGACACGCGGTTTCAACAATTTCACTGAATACAGAATCTGAGCCTCTCTCGGACCCACCCACGCACATTTATTTACATCAAAAGTCATTTGCATGTCCCAAAACATTCAATGTGGGTTTGAAGTCAACGCAAGTTGGAAATCTGAGTCACGATATTATAATTTCATGTTGTCATTTTCCATTCAGCACTCTAAAACAGTGGAAGCTCTCCAAACTGACCCTGAAAACTGGCCAGACCGTATGGCAGCTAAATCTCATTCAACTAGATTTCGCTATTCTACATAACTTGAAATGTCATTACTTTGCACAAGTACCAGAATATCACAGTGAAATTGGACATTTTGTAAATGGAAAATCTACTTAAGCCTTACTAACCACGTGTTAAATGTAAACGCATTAAAGCTGGTAACACATGTGGCAGTTAAATGTTCCAGCTGTTGGTGCTTACTGAACCACTCAGCTGAGAAAAACAACACCTAACAAACAGGTGCAGCTGCTGCAATGGAAAGAATGACATGTAATCATTAAATGTAACTTTAATACTAAAGCCTGTTGAAATACAAGACCCAGAGATGCTAGGCTTTATAGCAGTCGAATAAATAGTGTGACATGGCTGTTGCATAACCCAACTGTTTCTCAAATTTAGTCAGGTAAAGAAAAGACAGCTGTGAATGGGAAGCGAAGTATGAGAGGAAGTGGAAAAATGGCAAGGAAAGTATGGAGGTATTGAACTGAGTGCATGGAAAAACGGCTCCTGAAAAAAAGACAGCCCTTGTATAACAACACCAGTTATTATTGGTTTACTGGATTTGGCAATAGCTATGTGTTTTAAGGAAAATGTTAATGTGTGTTTTATTTTAGGAAAGTATTAATATTTTCCAGAATGAAATGTTGTAACATTACCAGTAAATTGTCAGAATTCTGGTGTGTGTGAACCAGCCTGATCTCACGAGGAAACGTAAGTATTGTACGTTTTGTCAGTTTAGTGGCTAATTCGTACGAATTTGTACGAGTTCAGTCGTACGAAAATGTACGATTTTAAAAAGGAGGCGTGGCACCTAACCCCACCCCTAACCCCAACCGTCATTGGGTGATGGGCAAATCGTACTAATTAGTACGAATTAGAACGTACGAATTCATACGAATTAGCCACTAATCAAAAAGTTACGAATTGGCCGTGAGATAGCGTTGGTGTGAACAGCACATCTTTACATTTGCCGGTGAAAGTTTTACCGGTAATGATCCAGTAATTGTTAATCATTTTTGGTAGAAAATGACAAGAGGTCAATAGAAAATATTCAAAAATTTCAGACCTTATATATTGGGGGGGGTGTGTTATACATATTTTACAAACACACATCTACATATTTTTATTCTGATTATATTGTACATTTTGAAATTAATATGCATTTTTTCAGAAAAAAAAAAAGAAACATTTTCAAAACATACATGCTTTTACCTTAAGGGTCCATATTGTTACATTAAAGCTACATAAAGCATTATTACTAACTTATTCAACAGCTATTGTACTGTTTAACAAAAATATGTACCCTTAAAGTATCAATATTGACCATTTACTGTAGGTGCAAATGTGTACCTTTTGAAAAGGTACTGCCCTACTGACAGCTTGTGTGTCTTTTTTAACTGAGGGTGATCACTCAAAAGTTTTGGCATAAGTTTTATTTTGAAAAACAATGTTTTTAATTCAATTTAGTCATATTCCAGGATGACAATTCCAAAACTCATCTGGCATCATTTTCACACATGAATTTACTGCCAGTTGACCTGAACATTACTAAATGTGTTTAGGGTGAGATTTTACAGACTGGTTTTCCTCTTTAGGATCATCTTTAGCGACACTCAAAAAATGGTTACTGCTGCTTGTTTAAACTAGCTGTTTAAAATTAGCTGAAACAACACAATTCTTGGAATTTCTTTGGCCAATTTCTTTGTTTTATGTTCAGTCCACTTAAATGTGTAAACCATTAAGTTAACTTAAGTGTTTTGTGTTGGGACAACATGAAAGAATTGTGTTGGTCCAATTACCTGGTTAGGGGATTTGTAGTTCCCATCATGCTTTGCGTGGGATTGAATTGAGAGAGTGAAATTTTGACAATGAAATTAATCTTAGGTGTTTAAAGTTAATAGAAAGACTTGTTAGAGTTTAATCTTCACTTTAGTTTGAAGATTTAGAAGATTTTCATGTAATGTTTTGAGATTCCCACCTTGCAGAAGCAGCCATGCTTTGGGTGTTTCCAGCTTAATTAACAAAAATGCAATTTGTTGCTTTGCTCAGTGAGCAATAACTTTCCTAAAATGAGTTCTGAGATCAGTCTCAATCAACTGCATATAAAACTCATGAAATACACTTAAAAATGTCTCGTAGTTCATTTAGGATCACTTCAAATAAAACTAAGAGACTTCGAAATGTACAACACATAATAGACATGCATGATATTATCAGAGCTTTGAGTTTAAGTTAAATAAAAATACAAATGTATTTAAACTTTTATTTGATAAAATCATGCTGGACCAACTCAATTGCATTTAATTGTGTAAATGTTTTTATTTTATTTGTGGTTGGTGCTACACAAATTAATTTCGCTCAATTAAATTGAGTTTATCTAATGAGTTATTTTTCGAGTATATGATTGATGCGCATTTGTCATAGTATTATTTAACAATCATATGCAATGCCCCAAATTTTCAACAAACGTTGCGTTCATTTTTAGCAGATGTCTTGTACTGGGATCTTATAACGGGATTAAATCTGAGCCTGAGGTGTCCAACGTCTTCTCCGGGACATCACAAAAATGACCAAGGGAAAGAATTCTTAAGTGAATTTTTTCCTAGTTTTACCCTGACAAGTCTTTCCACTGTTATCAAGAAATATGAACATGGGTCATGACGTTCATTGTGGTTGTTTAAGAACTAAAAAGCTGCACAATGCATAAGTTATGGTATTAACCACCACAACAAGGATCATAGACTCTTAATTACTTGTTTACTTAAATTTGAACTGCTATTGATTGATTGGTTGGTTGGCAGGTAGGTAGGTAGGCAGGTAGATAGGTTGGCAAGTAGGTTGGTTGGTTGCTTGATTGATTGATTGGTTGGTTGGCAGGTAGATACAGTAGGTTGGTAAGTAGGTTGGTTGCTTGATTGATTGATTGATTGGTTGATTGAACTGAATCAAGTTCTGTGAAAACTGGACTGACATAGTTTCAATTTACTAGAACTTCTATGTTAAAGTAATCTGCTTTGACACAATCTATCATTGTAAAAGCGCTATAGAAATAAAGATGAATTGAATTGAATTGGTTGATTATACATATAGATCTTTTTGAGTCATAACTCTGTGCAAACACTATAGAGTAAGTTTGGAGGGATACTCCATACTCTCATGAAGGAATTTCTGCAGTGATTGAGGAGCAATGGGACGGGAAATGGAAAACCCAGCTTGAATAGATTACACAACACTTTTGGAGGGGAGGGCGAACTTCTGGCACAATTTCTTCTCACATGATTTAGTTTGAAGGGAAAGATCATCTTAAAAGTTTTATCCAAGCATCATTCTGTATACAGTAAAGTGGCAAAAGCCAGTCTAGACAATGGATTGTTTTACAATAGTAAAATGTCATTATTTTTCAAGATTAAAAGCTCTCAGAACAGTGTCAGATAATGCAAGGTAAGAGCATAAATAAATAAATACATACATGTATAAATAAATAAACACCTAAAGAATTGCAAAATATTGTAAAGTACAGTATTAATTACAAACAAAAAATCTAGTGCAGATGCAGAGGTGCAATAATACTGATATAATAAGTTCATGGGCGTATGAATTGCAGAATAATTTACAACAACTTTAGAATATATACTGATAGGTCACACAAAAATCTAAATTCCTTGTTTCAAACCAGTTATTTTTTTCTTTTCTTTTTTGGTTGAAAAGAAGATATTCAGAAGAATGATGAATGCATTGGCTTACATAGCAGGAAAACAAATATTATGGAAGTCAGTGGATACTGGTGGCTGCACGGTGGTGCAGTGGGTAGCATGTTCGCCTCACAGCAAGAAGGTCACTGACTCGAGCTTCGGCTGGGTCAGTTGGCGTATCTGCGTGGAGTTTGCATGTTCTCCCGGTGTTCGCGTGGGTTTCCTCCGAGTGCTCCGGTTTCCCCCACAAGTCCAAAGACATGCGGTATAAGTGAATTGGGTAAGCTAAATTGTCCATAGTGTATGTGTGTGAATGAGTGTGTATGGATGTTTCCCAGTGATGGGTTGCAGCTGGAAAACCATCCGCTGTGTAAAACATATGCTGGATAAGTTGGTGGTTCATTCCGCTGTGGCGACCCCAGATTAATAAAGAAACTAAGCCGAAAAGAAAATGATTTGGAACAAGTACAGGGTGAATAAATCAAGACAGAATTTTCATTTTTGGGCGAACTATCCCTTAAGTGATCTCTACCCAACAGGCTGAGGACATCAACCTGATGTCAGGCTGAAGTTATACTCCAACATCGTGGGGACAATGCATTTTGGGTGGAAAAGAAAATCGATTCATGTAAAAATCTAACGTCAGACCAACATCAGTGTCCAATGTCGGACAGACATTTAATTTTGATCATTTTCCAACATAACTAAATATCAACGTCTAATGATGTTACCGCTTGACGTTGTGTGGACGTTACCGCTTTGAGGCCTATCAGGAGTTGGATTTTGGTTGTCATACCTGATGAATAAATGTCAGTATTTGACATCAATATGATGTTGGTTTAAGATGTTGGCTCGACGTTGGATTTTGATCACTTTCCAACACAACCTAAAATCAACCAAATATCAACGTCATTTGACGTCAGTATTGGACAGCAAAATAACGTTGTCCTAAATTTAACCTAATATCAATGTGTTATGATGTTATGTGCCTGCTGGGTAATGACAAGTCCATCTAACAGCAAAAAGATGCCTGAAATGACACAAGAAAATATCCTCATTGTTCCCCAAAATCAGAAAAGCCTCAGTCAGCTCATCTTCAGACCCGCTCTGGGGTCAGTTTATGCGGGCCATCTAATAACTCTGGCTTTAAAGCAGTTTAGCTTCCAACCACAATGTTGTATTTGGTTTCCAAAGAAACCTTTTCAAATCTGGGAGACCAGCCATCTGTGAGGTCCAAAGAAAAAAAGGTTTCTGGAACTGGAATAAAGGACTGATATGTATGAGGAAAAAGCCTGAAGGGTTGTGCTCAGCAAAAAAAAGAAAAAGGAAAACTACCCACTGTTAATATGGCTATGATGGAGACAGGAAGCTTATTCTTCTGATGATGCTTCTGTAAAGATGAAGATCCAGTTGTTATGAAAATCTGTCATTCATAGAACACAGTGTTTATTGCTATTTGACATGGTGATTAGTCTATTTTGTCTTCTCTGTTATTGGATCTCTGAAGGAAACCTCTAGAGCAATTCAGATGAACAAACCTCACACAAATCTTGTTTGTGGAATCACACATTTCTTTAATATTAGAGTCTGAGGCTCTCCGGTGACCTAAAATGACCAAGATAATTTGTACAGGATGTTTCTTTAACCAAATACCAAACCTTTAGACATACAGTAACTGTGGTTTTAAAAAGGGAGAAACCATTTCTAAGATTATCAGGAGCTCCTTTTTCCATTTACAATAAAAATGATTTGATAAATAAATCTGTTATTAATACTCTGCAGCCAGTTACATGCACAATGACTGAATACACCAATAGAAATGTCACAGCCACAGAGCCAAATTGAATTCATGATCCTTCCTTAAGAAGAGAGATTTACCTCAGGGCTACCTCCTCAAAAACCACAGCAACAAATCTGGGTTTCAAAAAGTAAGATGCTGTAAATTTATTGAGCATAAACACCGGGATCTAATGGTTTTTCCACTGACCACATCCGCCATTAAAGATCAAACAGTACTTTTTAAAACTATGAGGGAGTGTAAGGTTATACTATAATAAACTATGTAAACAAACCTAATACCAAGGGCACAGATATGCAAAGTCTGCAGGTTACACATTGCTGTTTGCTTAGATAAGCCACATACAGTATTTCCACGTGTAGTCTCAGGTTGGTCACACATTTTAAGGTTTTAAATGAATAGTTTCATGAAAAAATCCTCACCATTTACTCACACTCAAGTGGTTCTAAACTTCTATGAATTTGTATCTTCACAAAACAAGATATTCTGAAGAAGGTTAGAAAATAGCATAGTAGGAACAAAAATAACTTATTATAAACACTTATTACATATAAAATTAGTTTTTTATACATCTATTATGTATCTTTATATATTTGCATATCTTCATTTGTATTCAACAGAAGAAAGAAACTCAAACAGATTTGTAACAAATGGAGGGAGGGTAAATGATTGCAGAATTTCCATTTTTGGACGAACTGTCCATAATTTAGCCTGACATTGTCATTATACATACAATTATTTCTTTGCTGCCAATCAAGTTGAATTCTCTCTAATCTCAAATTGTAAATATGAAACATTTAATATTTATGACTCTTGATTGGACTGTCTCCAACAGTATACCAGCCGCAAACACGTCAAAAAGTCACAACAGATTTTACCCATACTGTATATGTTTTGCTATTTGTTTTTTTTTTTTGTTTTCCTCCAAAACAAAGAAAACACCAGAAGACCCACATTGATACCGCTTCACTGTTTCATCAGGTTATTTGCTGGTTGACAATTTATCATCCAAATTTTACAATGATGCGATTTAGAAGACACAAAAAGACTTCCATGCTTAATCAAAGCTTGGATTGACTATTACACACAGTTTTAAAGAGCCCTGGGACTCTATATGGAAATGGGAATGTGATAAATCGGGACCTGACCAGGACCCAGCCGACCATTAAAAATTGACCTGTGTATATGGATATTAATTTGCTTTACTGGCTCATTTTGAGTCAGACTTGTGACTTCAGTGAACCCTTAACTGGAGACGTGCTCTGACCAGATCATTTGAATCTGTGAATTGTTTATAGGGTAATCACTTTAAATGAATCATTTGAATCATAAAAATAAGATGACATGAGAGTAAATAGTATCAAAATTTTCATTTTTGGTTGAATTAATCCTTTATTGAACCTAAATCATGAGCGGGACATACAGTAAGAACATTATAAAAAGGAATGCGATTGTAAAATATATATCAGTTCCCAAGTTCATATATCTTTTTAATGCAATGGGTTCAGAGGTTGTGCTCCCCGCATCCATGTGCTTAACATCTGATCCAAAAAAAAAAATGTGGTTTACTACTGCATATGCAGTCACTTACATCTATCTGCAGGAAATTGCAGGGAAACTGTCTACTGCTTGTTTGTGTTACTATCTAAAAAAAGTAAATACTTGATTGTTCATTATTTTCAAATGTCAAAGAAAAATAAAAAAAATAGAAAGGTTAACTTGAAAGGAGTCTCTTACAGCGCTATGGAGAAATTTAGTCCCACTCATCTTTGCAGAATTGTTTTAATTCAGCCACATTCAAAGAGTTTTCATTCATGAACTTTGACTAAGCCACTGCAAAGTCTTAATTTCAGGGGGGAAAACCCTTTTCACACAGGGCAATGTAGTCCCTTAATAATAAAAACCTTTATTACAAAACTGCATGATGTGTTTACTTGTGTTTTCTTTGACTAATATTTACATTTGTTTGATGATCTGAAACATTAAAGTGTGACATACTTGCAAAAAATAATTAGTAAGGGGGCAAACACTTTATCACATCACTGTATATAATCATTTTTAAAAGAAACTGCATGACAACCAGAGTTCACAAAGCTGAATTAGTTTGAACCATTTTTTCAACACTCTTTAAAACATGTTTAAATATGTTTGCTTTTTAGTTCAATCAGAATGCTTTTCCAAAGCAGTTTATCTTGAATTGCATATGTACAGTGCTCAACATATATGAGTACACCCATCACATATCTCTCATTTAAAACTATATTTTCTATAGGAAGCTTTACAATGTTCTATATGTGCATATACATTAGCCAATAATGAAGCCAAATCTAAAGCTAATCTAGCTAAATAACATATGAACAGTTCAAAATTAGTAGCCCAAATCTATATGTTAGGGGAAAATATTGAATAATAATTTTTAAAAGAGCAACTAAAATATTTTGTTGAAATTTTGTCGTTAGTAATTTTTCTTTCCAATATTTCACATGAATTTAAAGATATTATCTTTCAATTTTTAAAGATGTTTGGTGACTAAAACATTACTTTAATAAATATATCCATTTAATAAATCTGTTTTGTTCAAATGCAAAAAAAAAAAATACATTACCTATATTCACTGAGCAATGAATACAAATGGGGGGTATATGGTTCAAATGTAGTTTTGAGTTGGTACTGTGCAGTTCTGATTGGTTATATATGATTCATGAAAAAAAAACGTTGGTGTTTTTATTTTTTAAGTTTTAATGCTTAAATGGCTTGCCATATATTTGCATTGCTTGCACATTAATTATTAATGTAGTTCTTGGTTTTGACAGGAGTAGCCTTATATGTGAGAGAATGAGCTCACGGATAAGAAAGTGCACTTAGTCAACCCACTCCATTTATGCAGGAGTTATGGTCTTGGTTAGAGCTGGGATAGAGGTATGAAGAAGCTAAACATCTGATTGGTTCAGAGACTTGCTTAGGGCTGTAATCAACCACTTTAGTGTGACGGTCTTAACCTTTCCAGTAGTAGCAATTTGGCCTAAAATACACAATATTTTGTTTATTCTTTCCCTTCACGAGTAGTTAGTGCAAATAATAGTTTTGCAGACACACCATACATCTGGAAATGAGAAAAGATGCTGTTTGTACAAATGGAACACAGTTTAACCTAAACTATTACTGCCACTGGCTGTGTGTGAATGAAGAGAAAGAAAATGTGGCTCTATAGTATCTGCCTTTATTTCTCTGAGTCTCCTTTATTTTATGTGTACAGAACAGTTGTTTATGTTTGTTGCTAACTTTTTTAAATCATTCAAAAGTGATACTGTACAAAGTAGTTGTAAGCGCCATTCATAAGAATCACTGCATTGTTACAAATAATAAAAGACATTTGTAAACCCATTGTTGTTTTTAATGTAGATATACTTTCCAAATGTGTATGTTTTATGTTATATACTTATTTAAAAGATACATGTTTATTACATACTACAACATATTAATAGAAACAATTCCTTTTTTGGGGATGTTTAACTGACCTCCACTTTAATCATAGTCAATACAAGATGAGTGAAAAGCAGTTGTGAATAGTAAGAACTGCTAAAAATTACTACTAGTAGTACCCATTAAATAACAACTTTTAACTATTGTAACTAACTGGTAATAGTAACTATTACAACTAATGCTATTTCAAGTCATTTTAACTTTGGTCACACTTTATTTTAAAGTACAATTCTTGCTATTAACAAATTATATTTGTTAATTATCATTAACAAACTATGACATTTAGTTCAATAAACTCCTAATTTGCTGGTATTGGGTAAGATTAGAAATAAAGAATAAGATTATGTACACTGTAAAAAATTAATCTTGGGGCTTGTAATTTTCATTAAAAAATGCGATGTGGTCATTAAAAATAATAGGCATATTTTCTTTAAAAAAAATTATATTCTGGATTTATTATAAAATATTGAGAACATTTAAGAACAGCAATTATTAGGGCTTAATTTGAAAATTGAGAAACCAATTAAGATAATACCATTAAGGAAAGACTGGAATTTCTGACACAATTTCCCTGCTACAACCTTTTGGGGAAATTTCACTGCATTGATTGGTTGATTAACCGTGTTGCTAATATTTTGAGATACAGCTTTTACACTGGTTTTATATGTTATGCAATACACAAATTCTGTCAGATTTTGTCTAAAATGTGACTATTCCTACAAAAGAAGTTGACAGAACATTTTTGTCCATAACATGGATTAAGAACTTTTTTCAGAGCTTAACATTGCTGTAAATTTTAAATACATTTGTTTAACAAATTGTATGTACCATTTTCTTATCAGTGGAACATGTAAGAATGATATTTCGTAAAAATGTATTGTGTATGTATTTCATTATAAATTATATCTTAAACTTTATGAATGAGTAACTTTCATTAATGAATATGAGTAAATGATGGTTAATTAAATGATAAAAGCACATCCACTAATAACTTTAAATTCATCATCTATCGCTCAAAAGAACCTAGTAATTTTCACATGATTAATTCAAGTGATTTTTGCTTTTAAAAAATCAAGTCTTGAAAACTACTTAAAAACAATACGTGTCATGCAATAGTGTTACCACTATTTTTTTTTTTAAGTAAATAGCACATAAGATTTTTTACAGTGTAAGTTAAGTACAAGCAATCAGCCAGTTTCCTAATAATAGTCAGACAATAGGTCAGTATCTAATAGTGAGAATTGGTCCTAAACTTAAAGTGTCACGAAACACCAAAACACAATTTTTGAAATTTTGACAGTTGCTAAAAACACCATTAGGACACATTTATTTTTGTGTTGTTTTGAGGAAATTCGTTCTTCTGGTTTGAAAAGAAAATTTGAAGCTGTGTCACGGCGATGAGATCCTTGTGTAAAATCAAACATGGAGATTGGCTGTCTACCGGTCGATACAATGTGGAGTCTTTGAGTTTTCATGAGAAAGACTTGGTTCGAACCAATCAGAGTGCTCTATTGTGAATGAAATGCAACTTCATTAATATGCATGATAGCTTCGAAGACTGTTTTTACCTGTTACAATGTTCAGATGGCAGAGAGATGCCACGTTGTGTTGTCAACTGTAATTAAAACAAATAAGAAGAAGAATTATTCGGAGACATGGGTCGTCATTGTTGCATTTATAAATGGGCCGCAATGAAGGTTTTGTTTCCATTTTCCCAGGATGAAGGCACCGCTTGCGACAAAAGTATGTTTGTAAGGAAAATTTGTTTACCCGAGAGCTTTTCCCATCTGGAAATAGTGAATCCAGATTTGCCACTCGTCTTTTGTTTAAAAAGATGCGGTTCCAGTTCGTGTTAATTATCCTGTCTCCACAGATTTGGTAAGTGTGTGATCAATGTTCTTTGTTTATATTTATTCAGTTGGCAAAGTTAGTATCGTCAGCAGTAATCGTTCAGTTTTTAAAGACATACCTTAGTCAAAATGATTTAGTTACTAAGTTTACAGTAAGTTAATATCACTACAATATTTTGGATTGAAAGATCCGCTGTAAATGCTGCTATCAACCTCAATCAAACTATTACCGTCATGTAGGATTTTCGCCACATATTATTTTAGCCGCATTTTGTGACAGTATAGTCTATACACACACGGCTGTTTGACGTTATTGTTTGCACCTACTGTCTCTGCATCGAGAAATGCGGAGGTTTTTTTTCTCCCGTTTGCCATGCGGTTTCAAAAATTCCATTAAAACTACACACTTCGCATCCAATATCTTGTTTGTCACGGGGTATGCATGTAATGTTTGTGAATAAAAGTGAAAGTGCGAAACTGCAGTGAAAGTTGACAAATTAAGAATAAGACACCCGAAATTACATGAAACTCTGTAGGATATGTGGATAGCATGACAATGAAGAAATTATTTTAATCAAATTATGTGCTACAACATGCAAAACGTCTGTATTTGTGTTGCCGCTGTGAAAATCAGTGCGTGCGCATAATGAAACTCTCCTTTTCAAAAAGCGGGACCCACACACTTTCCTGACTTTTCAAACTAGAGGTGTGAAAACACCATGCTGAGACAGGGGGGTTTCGTGACCTTTTAAAGTGTTACCTACTTATGCATTGGCTACTGGTGCTTATAGTTATTATTACCTTTTTAAAATATACTTATTGGATTCTAGTGCTTATTAGATGACTAGTAGTAACTATATCAAATGTTATTAGTAAGACTATTTTTTGTTTACAAGAAAACAAAGAAAAACAAGAAAAAACTTGTGACAAGTTGTGACAAGCATGATAAGTATTGTTACTTTACAAATATTTACTAATGTCTATATAACATGTCCTTGTAGTGCAATGTATTCTGGGAATTTATATATGGGAAAAATCTGAATTAATATTTAATCAAAAAGTTTCTCCTAAAAATAACCAGGGGTCCGATTTATCAAATTTGCATAAAAACCTACCTAAAAGTAAAATGTTTACTTACAGCTGAGCACATTCTCCATCATCTATAGTTTTTTTTTATAGATTACAAGTTTCACAACTTTTGATTATATAACTTCATGCTTACAAATGAGACCCCGGTTGCATGAAAACAGACACCAGTATGTTTTAAAGATTTCATGTTAAAATGGCTAGCCATAATTGTACTATAAAACTTCATTATGAGGACTGTCATATCACCCTAACTCTAGCCCAAACTCTTAAATGATGGTTTCTCTTCAGTGTACTTGAACAGCAGGCGGCTCTTCACTTCTTCACACTTCACAGAGAGTTCAGGCTATTACATGAAGAAGATGACCCTCATAAACACAACAGGATCTCACAACTCAATGCCATAACCACACAGCGTCTCTCTCTCTCTTTCTCTCTCAGACCCGTGCAATTAATAGACCATAGAAACATCTCTGAGCTGGAGGCCAAGAGGAAACTGCATCATAATTTATCATCATTATTGCATCAAATTTAGTATCTTAAGAATTCTACCCATTCTGAATAGTCATCGACAACTAGTACTGTTTTTTTCCCATATAGTCTCACTTTTTGTTATTTGTCATCTATAGTGGTAGTGTAAACATGAATGGATGCTACTTTATCCTTATTCTTCACCATTTTGACTATGACTGAAATTTTAGTCTAATGAATTGACAGTGATAGTTATTTGTCGCCACCTATTGGACTGAAAGAAATTTACATGTAAGCTTTTTTATGAGACTAGTAATATTATTTAAAAAAATGCAGAGGTTAATTTAAATAAACAATACTCACTTATGGAAGAGACAAAACAAGGTAAACAAAACCAGAATATACAACCCCAATACAAAAGTTTGAAACATTAAGAGGTTTTTGTTTTGTCCGTGTATATATTTAATATTTAATATTTATTATTTATATATTTAAACATTAAAATCATCAAATAATTATAATGCATCAAATTTTGCAGAAAATGAATAGCTTTCAAAATAAATAATAGAATATGAATAATAATACAGATTTTTATTTTATTTTATTTTTGCAGCACCAAATCAGCATATTATGAATGAATTCTGGAGGATCACATGACAGACTGGAGTAAACAAACAGTTTTGCCATCACAGGAATAATTTACAGATTAAAATAATAAATCATATATAATCTTCTATTATTTTTCCAAATAAAAATAAATAAAAGTAAAATAGTTTTGAATAATAACTCTACTTATTTCATGTTATCTAACAATTTACACTTGTTTGTGTATTTAGGGACATTTTGTCTTGTTTATAATATTTACAATTATTTAAATACCATTATAATATATTTAAAAAAAAAAATTAAATATTAAAGACTCCTACTATATCTATTTTTGACTTTTTCTGCCTCCTGAATTATACATTCACCTTCAACTATCAGGAAATAATTAAGTCTAATTTTCATCTTTTTGTGTGCGTTAACGAAGTGTATTAAACTGTTGCATACAAAACATTTATTCTCTGTACTATTTTTTTTTTTTATTTCAGTGATAAAAGGCAGAACAATCTGTAAAGCACTGATATAAAAACATGCAACATGTAATTTATACTTTAATTAATTTGTAAAAAAAAATTAAAATTATGAAACACTAATAGTAGATTAATTATTTGTCAACTCTGTTACAGTGATATTTCAGTGAATTTCATTCACTTTGAAAATAATATTATGATAAAAAAAAAATTCAGTTTTTGTCCTACCATGTGGTATCTTGTTTAAAGTTAGCATCTTGTGCTAAAACACAAAATTGGGGAAATGTCAAATGTCAACTCTGTTACTAACAACTAGTAACCGAATGAAATGTTCCTTATCACGTAGTTACAAATACTGTATATAGCTTATAATTTATGCCATACACGAAGTTTTGTGAATTATTTCAACTCAAAACACTACCAATAAAAAACAATTCTGTGCATATAATACAGAACTTTATTGGAGGATCATTTGAGTGCAGATATACTGATGTGTTTGATTTCATCCACTCTGTTCTTGTGCATCTGGAAGGCCGGTGTGACCCAGCGGCCACACGAACACTGTTCACCAAACCAGTTAAAAGAGCCCAGCTTTGAGTTGCACTTGGGACACAGAAGCTACAAGAGAGATTTTACAAAAGGTTTTTACTACAAAATATATCAAAAACACACAAATTGCATTGGCCACTGCCATTAAAATCTCTAGACTCATGTAAAATGAAAAAAAGAAGATGCACTGTTTTTCATTCATAAAAAGAGACACTACAAAAGGCAAAAACTGTGTTTTTGTCATGCACCTGTCACTTTTCAGATTTTGGGCTTTTCAGATTTTGTTTGGGTTTTTTTCAGTAAAACGGTAAAATAATAGATCTGAAATTCACTTTTAAACATTGCATTTATAGCCTTTTATCAATTTGTGTATGAAATTTCAATCATATTACACATTTTGTCAAGGCGTTTTTCACAAAATGATTTTTTCAGGGGGTTTTATTTTTTTAAAAAGAGACATCTTTTATTCATATGTATTCTGATTGTTTTAGAGTCATATATATATATATATATATATATATATATATAAAACTTGCCCGATTATATATAACATTTTATTCCACTATAAACTGAATTATTTTCAAGTCAGTTTTTTTCTGAATTATGAATTGATAAAAAAGATTTGACTGTAATAATAAAAAAATATATATTTTGAATACTGGAATTCATCCAATGTTCAGATTTCTATACTACAAATTTACGCAAATTAGCACTTATTTATTTAAATAACGCCATATTTTTTTATGTAAACATGAGATTTTAGAAAAACTTGCAACACTCTTTTGCAAATCTTCATGTAATCATTCAGCTTAAGTATTGTGACAAATGGCATTTCTTTAACTAATTCACCTGCAGTGGATTATATAAACTATAAGTCTTAAAGCATTTAATCTTTTTCTTACCTGTCCATCCATGACCCCTAGTAAAGCCTGCTCCATCCACTGCACCGGCTCTATGAAATAGGAAGTGCACTGTGTCTCATCTTCAGCTGTAGAGCTCACAATCCTCGTCTTCTTATGAGAGAATGCAGACGCTCCACTTCCCACACAGTGACTGAGAATGCTGGAGTGACGGAAAAGTGTGCGTCTGGGGGGGAACAAAGACAACAGCAGGTTGCATTGGTATCTTGGTTGGCATCTTGGTTTTGTGTACTATAAGAATTGCTGGCTCTTTGAGGAATTGCTTTGTCCCTAACTTTGGATAAAAGCATCTCCAAAATACATAAATATAAATTACTTAAGTACAAAATATTTCGATATCATACAACAGTATAAAGTAGCGATAAAATAGTAAAGAAATCTGCACTAAAACCTAATATGCCTTCATCCAATATGAAAACCTAATAAACTTTTTTTTAACTTAAATTTAAACTTCAATCCATTTTTGTATTGACCAAAACATTCAAATTAGGATTTGCAAAAAAAATAAACTAAACATTAACTACAAATCAATCAATGAATCAAATTTAATAATCAACCACATTGAAATAAATGTTGCCCATAGAGCAGTTTTATTATCAACATTTTAACATGTTAAATTGCATGTGTATGTGTTTTAAGACAGCTCTATTCAAACATATATAATTTAGACATTACAAACAGGTTAGGTCAAATGATAATTAATACAGCGCATACAGTTGAAGACAAAATGATCAGCCCTCTTTTGAAATATTCGTTATTTTTATATATATTTCTCAAGTGCTGCTTTAAAAGAGATATGTTTTTTTTTCAACACATTTTTAAACATAATAGTTTTAACAACTAATTTCTAATATCCAATTTCTTTGGTCTTTGCCATGATGACAGTAAATAATAGTTTACTAAGTACTTTACTAGTACAGCTTAAAGTGCAATTTAAAGACCTAACTAGGTTAATTATGTTAGCTAGGCATGTTAGATTAATTAGGCAAGTCAACAGTGACAACAGTGGTTTATTCTGTAGCCAATTGAAAATAAAATATTTTAAGGGGGCTAATAACATTGACCTTAGAAGAAGTTTTTAGATTTTTTAACTATTCTTTTTTTTCCCAGCCAGACTGAAAGAAATAATACTTACTCCAGATATAACATAAAGATATAATAGGACATTCTGTGGGAAAAAAAAAAATTACACAGGAGGGCTAATATTTTTGTCTACAACTTTATCTACTCTCTCACATTGTATTTTCTAGCTTACTCATGAAATGTAGACATTGCTTTACTGAGGTAAAGTTTACAAGCCATTTTACAGATAGCTTTTTACATTGAAACACTAAATGAGAGTTTTCCCCATTTCAGTAAATGAGATGTTTGGTTCATGTGCACTTGATCCGAGCTACTGTAGAACTGATATGACTAAAGTGATGTGTAAAAAGACATATTTAGGATTGCAAAAATATTTACACTTTAAATATCATAATGAAAAAAAATGTTGAGACTTTGTTTTATATTAAAAGTAATAATGTACAGAACTAACTGTGATTATTGGATGGCAGACATGCTACAAATATCTAGTAACTTTTACTGATCAACAGAAAACAGACTAAAATATCATTTGTCAACCAAGCTATGGAGTCCAAACAGCTAATACTTTATAGTTGATTCATGCTGTGTTTTTTTATCAATGATTTCAGCCCTTTATTATTATTTCTGTCAAAAGCATTTGCCTGCTAAAATTATCCTAAAATAAAAATCTTTTACCTGCACTTTCTACATCTATATACAGCTTCTGCATTCTGGGTTTGTGCAGGGTCAGCAGCGAAGACATCTTTTGGCACATTCTGGAGCTCTGAAGTAATCAAAATACATTTAATTTGTGTTATAATCACATCACAACTATGTCAGTTACTTACTATATATGCACAGCCATTTTGGAAATACTCAAATGTAAAGAACAGCATGGATTGTATGGTAATCTACTACTAAATATGGTGTTCTGCCTATCTATGCTGTCTAAACCATGGACAAAACTGCTAAATCAAGGACTTAGAAGGCATAATATTTTGACTAAGTGAATTTAATAGGGGCAACCCAGTGGCGCAGTAGGTAGTGCTGTTGCCTCACAGCAAGAACGTCGCTGGGTCGCAGGTTCGAACCTCGGCTGGGCTGGGTCAGTTGGCGTTTCTGTGTGGAGTTTGCATGTTCTCCCTGGGTTCGCGTGGGTTTCCTCCGGGTGCTCCGGTTTCCCCCACAGTCCAAAGACATGCAGTACAGGTGAATTGGGTAAGCTAAATTGTCCATAGTGTATGAGTGTGAATGTTTGTGTGGAAGTTCCCAGAGATGGGTTGCGGCTGGAAGGGCATCCGCTGCGTAAAAATCGTGCTGGATAAGTTGGCGGTTCATTCCGCTGTGGCGACCCCGCAAGGGACAAAGCCGACAAGAAAATGAATGAATGAATGAATGAATTTAATAGGCTCTAATATACTTAATTTGTTATAACTATAGCCAGACTTTAGTACTGATTAATGCAGGCCAAAACATGACAAGAATTGATCTTTTTTTCAGCAGCAATCAGCTAAACATGCTAGTTTCATTCAGTTCAGTGGCATTGTTTACATTTTGCTCTTCAAAATGGCTAACTGATGACCTATCATTAAAACGATCTACAGCATAAAAAAGTGTATTGACGTTACATTCTGTTTATCAAAGAAGTTTAAATAAGAATGAACGGACATACCTGGATATTTCTCTGTAATCTTTTTCAGCCTAAACTGTTTGTAAACAGGACTTGTGGTGTCTACTTTGCAGTCCATTAATTCATAAAGTGCAAGCTGGTCCAGAAACTCTGCATTCATTCTGGAAACAAATGTAAGAAATGATCTTAAGTAACAGTTCTTTTCATAAATGTTTAGTCATAGACGCAATAATGAAACACACTTACTTGACATCTGGTTTAATGTTTTGCAGTTTAGAATATGCTTCCTGTAACGTCAGGTGCTGTGTTTTCATCAGGTAAGCAGTGACCACTGCAGCACTTCTGCTTTGTCCTACATGGCTACAAAAAGGGGGAAAAAGCTAAATGTTAATATTTGTTTTATTATAGAAAGATCTGACAACATTTCTTTGAATTTTCAAATTAAAAAAAAACAACCTTTTAGATAATACTTGTTAAATTTTATTTGTGTTTTTTTTTTTTTTTTTCAGAAAATGAAAATTGGTTGGAATGCCAAATGTGTGCACTTATTGTGATTCAAAATTAGGGATATTTCACTAAATGTTGATTCATAAACTCTTCTCAAATTAAAACATTTAGTATAAATGTTATAAATGTTGAATTACTTTTTTTATTGATTGTTTGGTTGTTTTTTCCACAATAGTATACAGAATAAAAACAAATGATTTAATTTTAAATGATGTAAGTTAATGATTAAACAAGAATAAATATCTACCAAAGGTATCAGAAACATCGCTACAATAAATTGGCGTTATAATAAAAACTGAAAATTAGCCTTCACATCTCACTTAAAATACACTCTTGTTTGAAGCATAATGTTGTTTAATTTTGGTTAATTCCCTTAAAAAAAACAGTACTTCTGTTTATGCCTTAAGTAAATGTATCAAAAATTGCTCTAAATTACACTTTTATTTTAAACTTGAAAAAAAGTCTCTCATATTTTTTAAATGGGACCTTCTACCAGAAACTTTCATTATCTGTCCCTGAAATAAAAAACATAATTACAGTGAATAAAAAGTATTTCATCCCAAAATTTTTTAAAATGGACTGATGGTTGACTTCTGTGAGTTGTTCTGTAAAGGAATATGTCATTTATTTGGTTTTCTGATTTTTTTCTTTATTAAAAACACTTTACAAATGTACAAACCCTGTCATTGTCCTTTTCCTCAGCCCAATTGAAGCTATAGCTTTAGTTTTGTTATGCTAAAAACTGTTATTTAGAAAAAAATCTTTAGAAAAAGCAAGTTTAAGTTGCTATCATTCACATCATTTGATTAACAACATAAAATTATAAATAAATTCTACAAATAAATACTACAAATGTATAAAATACAAATAAATTTACAGTTGTCCCAATGTTTCGGTCAGTCCTGTCACTTTGGCACTTTTTTACATTTAACGAATTGCGTGCAATACACCTTTAAGGCTATGACTCAAAGCAAGTGACATCATTTGATGGAGGTGACAGTGATCAAGGATGCGCCCTATCATTGAATTGTATGATTTTATGCTTGTTTTTGTATGATTTTTTTGAGGACGACAAGCTTAAGTCAGGCCCTGTCATATTTTTTATAAGCGAAAATGTACGTTTCTGGTAGAATGTCCCATTTATCACCCTGTATACGCCCATCTTTTATGTTTCAGTGAGGGGTAGGTTTAGGCTTGGGGTAGACGCTAATAAAAACAACTTTATGGGTAATTTAATAAATAACATAGATAATTCTTGCTAGCCAGAGCTGTATCCCTTTTGGCAAAAACCAGTTTCACAAGTGTATTTTTAGCAATAGCCAAAATTAAAGATAAAAGATTTTTCTTATTTGCCAAAAATCATTGTAATATTAAGTAAAGATCATGTTACTTTGAGATATCTTGTAAATTTCCTATTGTAAATATATCAAAACTCGTTTTTTGATTAGTAATGTGCATTGCTAAGAAGTTTTGAACTTTAAAGTCAATTTTTTCAATGTTTAGATTTTTTGAACCCCGAGATTCCAGATTTTCAAATAGTTGTATCTTCACCAAATATTGTCTCATTTAACAAACCATACATCACTGGAAAGCTTATTTATTCAGTGTATACATGTATAAATCCCACTTGTAAAACAACTGACACTTATTTTGTGGTCTAGGACATTGAGGTAAAGTTAGTTTTATATTCTCACAATCGTTCATATTTGAAAAGTCACAACTTGTGACATGGTCCCTACATTGTTTAACCCACTACTTTAAATATTCGGTCTGAAATCGTATGCAAGTATGATTTATAACAACATTAGCACTATTTACTTGACTGTAAACAATGTTGTACTTTGATATTTGCTGGCTGATAATATGATTTCCCTATTTAGTATTTGGAAAGAATACTTCAATGAAATTATATTAAGGAGAAAGTCTGAATGTGTGAATATAAAAAACTTCACCTCAATGTCTAGGATCACGTGTTATTGAATTACATATTAAGTATTGTGTATGCTGTTAAGTTTATTATTCAACAAACTTGGCAAACAATTATGAAGCCTACCAATGCACAAGAACTGCTGCTGATTTGGAGTCAGCTTGTGTGCTGAGGGCGTCAGAAATAAAGCTGGTACAGTCATCCAGTCTGCTCAGCAGATCTGTGGAATCATCATCCAGAGCTCGGATGAATTTGGTGTTGAATCCAGTGACAGAAGCTTCCTCTGAGTCTACAGTCAGGATGTGTGTTATACCTGCAGCTGTCAGACTTCCAGCGTCCTTCAGATCAGACACTGACCCGATGTAGAGTCCAGACGCCACTGGTATCATGGTTAACTAAGCAAACACAACAACACATTCAATATCAACGCAATGAAACAAAATGCACATACAATCCATTCACTAAGAACTGAACACGTGGTGCAGTTCATTAAACTGACCAGATTTGAGTGTAAATAGACATAACAAATGTATGTATAATACACTCATGAGAACTTCTTAGTAAGAGATAACAGATATTACATTTCCAAGACCATTAAGTTTATCCAATTTTAACAGTAAAAGTATAAATGCATAACTTCAAAAGCATCCTGCCTGCAGCTTTTCTAATGATGACTTTACTGTAAACATTGACGCTTCTGAACTCACGTGCTTTCTCTGCTGTCAAAAAAGAGGTCCACGAAAATAAAAAGTCCGTAGGAAACAATGTGTACTTGTTAGTTCCGCAAAGGATTTTGTTGTATTATAGCTTTAAAGTTCCTCTAGAGGGCGTTCTTCGGAAACAAATACAGTACATTGATAAATCTAAATAGAGTAAATTGTATGCTCTAAATAAATATTCTATAGCACCCATGTAACAGGGTGGACTGGAGTAAACAAATTAAATCGTCTTACATATTAAGGACAACTTGGTTGCATAAGATAGCATACTCTATACTACAATAAATTGTGTTTTCTGTCAAAGACATATTTTCTTTTCAGCTTAGTCCCTTTATTAATCTGGGGTCGCCACAGCAGAATGAGCTGCCAACTTATATAGCGTATGTTTTACGCATATGTTAGTGGGGGAAACCAGAGCACTCAGAGGAAACCGACGCAAACACGGGGAGAACATGCAAACTCCACACAGAAATGCCAATTGACCCAGCCGAGGCTCGAACCAGCGACCTTCTTGCTGTGAGGTGACAGCACCGCGCCACCCCATTATGTAAATGTTTATTTAAAAAAAAAGTATTACAAAGTAATAACATGAGGACATGGGAAATTATTCATTCATTCATTCATTTTCTTTTTGGCTTAGTCCCTTTATTAATCTGATGTCACCACAGCGGAAGGAACCTATCCAGTATATGTTTTACACAAATATCAGTTATGCAAATATCAGTTGTGTAATGACAGTGTATGAATATAGACAGCCTAAAAATGTGTTAATTATCACACTTGATAAAAAGTGTCTGCAGAAACACTTTGATTGACATTCTCCCTTTGTATGTGTCATCAGAGGGGGAAGACCCACCCATTAGTGATAATCTCTCCATCATTAGCATAGACAGCCCTGAGTGAGAAGCAGCCGTCCGTCATTAGTTTTTACCTGCTAAAGATAATGTCAGTGACTAAGACGATTATAAATGTGGAGTTTTAGGATGCACAAATGAAAAGTCTCCAGTGTTGGGAAATTGACTTTTGTTTGTTTATATTTTATTATTACATTTTAGTAAAATGTTTAAATACAATAAATAATATAATATATTATAATTTACATATATAATAATTGTAATATGGGATGGCACAACGGGTAGTGCTGTCGCCTCACAGCAAGAAGGTCGCTGGTTAGAGCCTCGGCTAAGTCAGTTGGCATTTCTGTGTGGAGCTTGCATGTTCTCCCCATGTTTACGTGGGTTTCCTCCTGGTGCTCCGGTTTCCACAACAAGTCCAAAGATATGTGCTATAGGTGAATTGGGAAAGCTAAGTTGTTTGTGGTGATTGTGTGTGAATGGGAGTTTATGGGTGTTTCCCAGTGATGGGTTGCAGCTGGAAGGGCATCTGCTGCATAAAACATATACTGGATAAGTTGGCGGTTTATTTCACTGTTGCGACTTCTGATTAATAAAAGGACAAAGCCGAAAAGAAAATGAATGAAAGAATGAATAATTGTAATATCACTATTACTATTATTAAACAACATAGCTATTATTATTAGTAGTAGTAGTATTAAAATGTTAAACCATATTTTATTCTTGCTCTTAAAGTTTGAAATCCTTTCCTTTTGATGACAACAGGTTTACCAACAAGTATCATTCAAGCATCTAGATATTCTTATTGCGTATTGCACTCCTAAAAGAAGCCAGATCAGAAATATTTTTACGAAGTCACAGTTGGCCTGCAGTCTGCTCTGTTTTTAGAAAGACCTTTCTAGTGCTGTGCAGTCAGCAGTTTCAGCAAAGACAATAGTGTCACAATTAGCATCAAGTTTAAGACAATATGTTTAACTCAACACTCACATTATGGTCTGCATTCTGGTCATTATATAGGCAATATCACAGAAGTAGCAGAGCGGCACGTCCTGATATTGCACACTTCGAAGTGTTCCAACGTGCATAAGGGTGGAGCTTATGATACAATGTTTCAACCAATCATACAATGTTTCAACCAATCAGATGTGTATCATGTGTGTATATGTATAGAGTGTATCATGTGTATATGTATAGAGTGCATCATGTGTGTGTGTGTATATGGTGTATATGTATAGAGTGTGTCATGTGTGTATGTATAGAGTGAATCATGTGTTTATATGTATAGAGTGCCATGTGTGTATGTATAGAGTGCATCATGTGTGTGTATGTATAGGGTGTATATGTATAGAGTGTGTCATGTGTGTATGTATAGAGTGAATCATGTGTGTATACCTGTATGTAAAGAGTGTAGATGTATACAGTGTCTCATGTTTGTAAATGTATAGTGTATTGTGTGTATATGTATAGAGTGTATCATGTGTGTATATTTACAGAGCGTATCATGTGTTTATATGTATAGAGTGCCATGTGTGTATATGTATGGAGTGTATCATGTGTGTATATGTATCTGGTGTAAATATATTTATATAGAGTGTATCATGTGTGTATATGTATAGGGTGTATATGTATAGAGGGTATCATGTGTGCATATGTAAAGAGTGTGTCATATGTGCATGTGTATGGATTGTATCATGTGTGTATATGTATAGAGTGTTTCATGTATGGAGTGTATCATATGTGCATATGTATAGAGTGTATCATGTGTGCATTTGTATAGAGTGTCATGTATGGAGTGTATATATGTATAGAGTGTGCATATGTATTGAGTGTAAAACATGTTTATATGTATAGAGTGTATCATGTATAGAGTGTATTATGTGTGTATGTATAGAGTGTATCAAGTGTGCATATGTATAGAGTGTGCATATGTATGGAGTGTATCATGTGTGCATATGTATAAAGTGTATCATGAAAGGTGTGTATTGTGTGCATATGTATAGAATGTATCATGTGTGCATATGTATGGATTGTATATTGTGAGCATGTGTATAGCGCGTCATGTGTGTAAATGTATCATGTGTGCATATGTATGGTATGAAGTGTGTCGTGTGCAATTTGTTTAGAGTATGGAGTGTCTCATGTGTGCATATGTATGGAGTGTATCATGGGTGTATATGTATAGAGTGTATCATGTATGGTGTGTATCATATGTGCATATGTATAGAGTGTATCATGTGTGTATATTTATAGAGTGTATCATGTATGGTGTATCATGTGTGCATATGTATAGGGTGTATATGTATCGTGTGTATATGTAGAGAGTGTATCGTTTAATTTGCAGTAGCTCAGTGGTTACGTGACTCACCTCTCACTCCAGAGACTCACATCTGACTCCAGAGACACTCCATATGTATGGAGTGTATCATGTGTGTATACTGTATGCATAGAGTGTTTCATGTGTGTATATGAATAGGGTGTACTGTATACATATGGAGTGTAACATGTGTACATATGTATAGAGTGTATCATGTGTGTGTGTATGTATAGAATGTATATGTATCAAGTGTATATGTATAGAGTGTGTGCATATGTATTTAGTGTATCATGTGAGCTTATGTATGGAGTGTATCATGTTTGTATAAGTATAGAGTGTATCATGTGTGTATATGAATAGGTTGTATATGTAAAGAGTGTATCATGTGTGCATTTGTATGGAGTGTATCATGTGTGCATATGTATAAAGTGTATCATGTGTGCAAATGTACAGAATGTATCATGTGTGCATATGTATGGAGTGTATCATGTGTGTATAAGTATAGAGTGTATCATGGGTGTATATGTATAGAGTGTATCATATGTGCCTATGTATGGAGGCTATCATGTGTGTGTATGTATAGGGTGTATATATATCATGTGTGCATATGTATGGTATGGAGTGTGTGTATATGTAAAGGGTGTATATGTATAGAGTATATCATGTGTGCTCATGAATGGAGTGTATAATGTGTGTATATGTATAGAGTGTATCATTTGTACATATGTATAGAGTGTATCATGTGTGCATACGTATAGAGTGTTTTGTGTGTATATGTATGGAGTGTATCATGTGTGTATGTATTTAGTGGATCATGTGTGTATATGTATAGAGTGTACATGTATAGAGTGTATCTGTTAACATGCAGTAGCTCAGTGGTTACGTGACTCACCTCTCACTCCAGTGCCCCGGGTTCTATCCCAGACTCTAAGTGTATGTATGCATATGTACGGAGTGTATCATGTGTGCATATGTATTGAGTGTATCATGTGTGTATATGTTTGATTAGTGTATCATGTGTGTATATGTATAGAGTGTATCGTTCAATTTCCAGTAGCTCAGTGACTCACCTCTCACACCAGAGACCCGGGTTCTATCCCAGACCCTGACTGGAGTGTATCATATGTGCGTATATATGCAGTGTTATGCCTGGATTTCATAAATAGCCTTGCATTTACTAACACAGACTATATCTGAAGTGTTTGGAGGAAATTTGTGTTTTCCTCCTGTAGAAAAACGTCATAAGAACAATGTTTAGTGGCTCAATGTTTTACAACAGTGTTTTTAAAAGAGTAAACACTTTATTGATATAGTATACAACCAAGCACATGTGGTCAGAACACAAACGAGTCACAGGTAATGAAGTATTAAGCGTTCTTACAAAAAAAAGTCTGTCTTAAGTCAGGTCTTAGCAACATGCCAGCAGGTGTAGCTTCGCTTACGCTCCGCCTCTTTGCCCTTGTTTGGTAGCCCGAGGTCGGTGCGATGGCGTGCGAACAAAATGGCGATGGTTGGCCGCACCTACTTGTAGCTTCTTTTGCAGTGTTCAAAAACCTATGGGTGACGTCACAGATACTACGTCCATATCTTTTACAGTCTATAGTTGAAACGTTGTATCATAAGCTCCACCCTTGTTGACCCTGGAACAGCCTTATAATCTTAAACTCTGCAATATCAGGACGTGCTAGCAGTGTGATATGGCTGTACTGTATATCGGCATTGGTGGGAGGCGTGCGTTGGCATGAGGCCATAGGCTGAGTGCCTTAGTGTCCCACCAGTGATGATATACAGCCATTGCACTGATACGAGTGTGATATTGCATTTATACAACAGTTCGACCTCATAATCTGTTCATAATCTCTCTCAGAATAATGAATATTTAAAATCGGCACTATCCTTATAAATAAACTGCAAAATTGCAATCTAAACAAATACATTCTCGTCTAAAAAAGCCTCAAGAGTACATTATGTTGTCCAACAGCAGCAATATTTATTAAACTGTGGAGTGTCCTCTGCTTGTTGCTGCATGTGGGTGGAGTAATATACAAGGGTGCAGAGTGAAGAGGCTGGACGAGTGCTGTTATTTGCAGAATATTGCACGACTATCAGCCAATCAGATTCAAGAACCGTTGTATAAACAAATGTATTATTCCCTTCCGATAGGGAAGCTGTTCCCAACATGTGTTCACATTGTCTAGTAACCCGTAATTATCATAATTAGGATATTCTGTCAAAGCGTTTACATCTTCACACAACTCAGAATTACAGTTTGTAAATTAGGATTTTCCAGAAAAATGTCACAAAACAAAATTAATTACAAGATGACATGAAAACTGCTAACTTAAGAAATGCAGATAGCTATTAGCAGATACATACCTGTCAACATTGGGATGTGAAAATAAGGGATATGCCCACCATAAAAAGGGATCCCCCGCATCAATATTAATTGTAAATAAACAGTTAAACGGTCAGTAATATGTTTTATTATTATTATTTAGAAAAGAAAAAATAAAGAGTATACATTAGCAGCAAAACATTTTTTTAAACTATTTTTAAATTTTTAAACAAACAGTTCAGCTTATTAAAATCAAATCTCATTAACCTTTTCTTCACTGTATAACTGGTAACACTTTACAATAACAGTACATGAATAATGATGTATTAATGTGCAAACTAAACATTACTTTATTATGAATTAATGATGAGTTAAGTTGCGCACTAATCATGAACTAACTTGAACTACAACATGAGTCACATGAGTTCATGCGTGAATAACGGCTACCTTAATTACTTGTTAGTACATGTTGTTAATTAATGTAATAATTAACATTTAAGTTTAAGCTAAATGTAACCAACATGAACTCATAAGCTGTTCATGTATAATTATGTCATGACTTTACTTGGAGGGGCACATCCTCATTAACTCATCCTTAACTACTCATGAACTCCTGTCGATGCTGATGTTGACAGAACACTTTTTTATTGTTATTTAGTGTAAACGCACTAGTTGGACGTGGATAAGGAGTTCATGAGTAGTTAAGAATGGGTTATTGATGATGTGCCCCTTCAAGTAAAGTCACAACATAATTATATAATAACATATCATGAGTTCATGATGGTTAAATTAAGCATAAACTAATATGGCAATTATTACATTAATTAACAAACAATCATGTACTAACAAGTAATTAAGGTAGCCGTTATTCACACATGAACTCATGTGACTTATGTTGTAGTTCAAGTTAGTTCATGATTAGTGCATACATTAACTCATCATTAATTCATAGTAAAGTAATGTTTAGTTTACATATTAATACATCATTATTCATGTACTGTTATTGTAAAGTGTTACCATATAACTTGCACATTCTGATTAAAGAGCAATGAATGAATCCCATTTATTTACATTTTTAGTGTGATTACATTAAATAACAGAGGTGTCACATTAAAAATGCACACATCTAACGTTATAATGAAAGCATTTGATTGCTTTCCTAACTGTTTATGCTCATGTAGGACTAAATTATTTGTGTTTGAAAAAAAAAGCCCACCAATATCGACATCTTTAGATGTTATTATTAATAATTATGTGTATATGTCTGTTCAAACATGCACTCAAAACCCAGACTTTCACTCCGCTTCAAATCCCATGTACAGAATGCATTTGGGAAACAGCGTCTATTTATCACAATGAAGCGCGTCAGCTGACAGTCACGCACCGCTATATGACTCTTTTGAGGATTGCATAGGAGGGGTGATGGCACCTGTAATAAAAAGGAAAGGGAATCTCGATGTTTTTATATTTATTTCAAAGTGTTTTCATGCCTAAATAAAATGAAAGCACAGAACAGACTCCCATTTAAGAGCAAGGGGCGGCCCCTGGTGGTCCGGCGGTATGGGTTGCGTATAGAGAGGATTGGCTCTTTAATGTTTATTGCCACCCTTCAGAAAAAGATTGAAAATATGGGAGAAATACGGGAAAATACCTTTATGGGATTATAGCAGGATAGAACTGTAAAATACGGGAGAATCCCAGAAAAAACGAGAGGGTTGACAGGTGTGAGCAGATAGCTATTTGCAATTAGCTTATACCACGAGCATTCCAAATCTAGACAAAACAGCTTGTATAGCTTGATATGTGGGTGTTATGAGTATTAACATTAATTGTGTTATAAGTAGCATAATGTGAATTGTAGTTATAAGCTAATTGCTATTAGTTTTATCTGCTTAACATTTCGTAAAGAGATAGTTCACCCAAAACTGAAAATTCTGTCATGGTTTACTCACCCTTTACTTGTTCCAAATCTATCTGAATTTCTTCCTTCAATGAAACACAAAAGAAAATAATTTGAAGAAAGCTGGAAGCCTGTAGCATTGACTTTTACAATATTTGTTTTTCCTACTTTGGAAGTCAATGGTTATGGGTTTTCAGCTTTCTCAAAAATATCCTATTTTTGTTTTTAGCAAAATAAAGAAATTTATAAAGGTATGTAACAACTTCTGGAGGAGTGTGAATTTAAATTTTTGAGTGAACTATATTTAAATTACCATGAGACTATAGATGGGATTAAAAGTGTTTGGCATGATGGTGGAGTATTTTATTCATTATGGCGTCTTAATGAATACTTAAACAAGACACTGCACTATTACAGAGCAGATGCCTGTGCTTTAATCTGACTGGTCCTCTCAGGACAAGTCCAACTTAGCCTCAGATGGTCCTTCAGAATCCCTGCCAAACCTGCTGCACGTGTGTCTTTCCTGGGATGCAGACTAACATTATCACATGAAACCCAGTTCAGCAGAAACGCGTGTATTGTTCAGATTTTCTTTGGTCAGCAGCTGTCATGTGCTTAATGCTTGGCATGACGAGTATCAGAGTTATTGATTTGGGAAGAGCGTCAGAAAATTGCAGAAGAATCTTCAATTTGTTTAGGTCCGCAAAGGCAGATTTAGGATTAAGAGCTTAAAGTAGTACTGAAGCTTCCACGTTCTCCTGCATGCATCACAATTACTTGTGACATTAAGAATTACAAAACTTAATTTGGTCTTGCAACAGCACATTCTTAGAAATGATAAATGTTGAAAGTTCCTCCTTGACTCAATAGTTTCCATGAAGAAAATGTCATTTTCGTTCAACAATTCATTATAGAGGAAATCCAAGTATCTAAAATAGGCACACATAAATTCATATAATATTCACTTAGATGCAATGCATCTGAAAAGTATTAACATCACTTCACTTTTTCCACATTTACTGTGTAAATGCCTTATTTCAAAATGAATTAAGTTTATCAATTTCCTCAAAATTCAACAAACAACACCCCATGCTGATAATATATGAAAGAGGTTTGTTTGAAATCTTTGCAAATGTGCTAAATTCAAACAAATCATATGTATTTAAGTATTCACAGCCTTTGCAACTGCTCTTTTCGCTGATTTCCATTGAGCATCTTCGAGATGTTTCTGCAGTTTTATTTGAGTACTGGAGAAGAACAACAATCTCTGTAGCACATACCAATCAGTCTTGTACGGTAGAGTGATCAGACAGAAGCCAGATTCCTCAGTCCTTTGTTAAATTTACTGGCATTTACTGGCATGTTTCTACACCATTGTCTTCTAAGTTTCACCTGCTGACCTGCTGGAGATCATTGGAACTCTTCCTAGTTATCAGCGTAAATTCCCAGAACATTTAGTACCGGCAGCTAGCTCTCTTCAGCTCTCACGTAGTCGCCCACTAAAGCTAAGCAGGGAGGCGCCTGGTCAGTACCTGGATGGGAGACCAAATGGGAAAGCTAGGTTGCTGCCAGAAGTGGTGTTAATGAGACCAGCAGTCAGTGTGGGTCCCAACGCCCCAGTATATTGATGGGCACTCTATACTACTCAGTGAGTCTTTCAGATGAGATGTTCTCTGTGTGCCTGTCCATCATGTTCTCCACTTGGATGATGTGACGATTGTGCCAGTGCTCTCATTACACACCAGCTATAGGGGGAGTGGAGAGACAGTGATAGAGCCAATGGGGATGATTGGGAGGCCATGGTGGTTAAGGGGTCGAGAGGGAATTTAGCCAGGACACCAGGGTTACACTCCTACTCTTTACGAGTTAGTGCCATGGGATTTTGATTTACCACAGAGAGTCAGGACCTTGGTTTATCGTCTCGAAAGATGGCGCCCACTGATCGTATAGTGTCCCCTACACTTTACTGGGGCGTTAGGACTCATGCAGACCACAGGTTGAGCGCCCCCTGTTGGCCTCACTAACACCACTTCCAACAGCAGCCTAGTTTTCCCATGAGGTCTCCCATCCAGGTACTGACCAGGCGTAGCCCTGCTTAGCTTCATTGAGTAAGCGGTCTTGGGCTGCAGGGTGATATGGCTGTGGAAGATGTTATTTGTGCTTTGGTGTGCTCTTAATGTTGATAGAAAAAAGTTTTTATTCTTAAAGGTGTTTTCTGTATTTGATCAATTTGCTCAATGTTGAGAGAAAAACTTTATTAGAGCAACATTTTCAGATTGTCCATATAATGTTCATATAATGTTCATTTCTGTGTGTTTTCATTAGGGTATTGTAAACTGGGTGTGAACAACATTTATAAATCATCCCAGAACGATGATAAACATTCATAATATTTGTTAAGTTATTCAATAACATAACATAAGTTCATAAATATCTTGCTTGGGACCTGACAGATAGTCATATGTTGAGTGAACAAGTCGTTTTAAGAATTTAATTTCGGATCTGAGAAATGAGCCAAAGTGACTGGGGAAAATGTAAATTAGATACAATGTACAGATGCATTTTATAAAATAAAACTTTCCATTTTTGGCTATTTACTTATGTTCATTCATTCATTCATTTCCTTTTTGGCTTAGTCCCTTTATTAATCAGGGGTCGCCACAGCACACGCCACAGTATCTTTCAAAAAATGACTTTGGGGCAAGGGTCTGTGTAAATTCACTGGTTCGTTACAGCAAACCCTGAAATTTGGCAACTACCGTTTGCCTGCTCTGCTTTTGACTGGAGAAATTACATCACATCACATATACCCCCGGTTTCACAAACAAGGTTTAAGGCTAGTCATGGATTAAATTGCATGTTTGAGCTGTCTCAACTGAAAATAACTTGCAGGGAGATGTCTTAAAATATGTTAGTGTCATTTTTCATCTACAGGTGCACACCAGTAATGTATTTTTCTAAGGCCGTTTTTATAAATGTGGCTTAATAGCCTAATTTAACTAAGTTCTAGTCCTGGCTTAAGCTAAGCCCTGTTTGTAAAACTGGGCCATTTTGTCCTTCCAGATGCATCCTCTGGTCTTTACTCCAGATTCTGTTTGCGTTCATCCAGTGTTTGTAACCACATTCTCTGATTACAACAGAGAAACTACAGTAGAGGGATTGACATTGTAATATGCTTGCAAACCTGTGCGCAGTAGCTGGAGCAAATTGGAAATAACATACCACCACATGACAACCTATATCTGAGTGTGCCTCTCACAGGTGAGTGGTATTGACAAACCACCTGAAAACTCTTTCCTCTCTCTGACACATTTACCGACACTTGCAGCAGTTTTGCACATTTGCACCAGACATGTTCTTACAACAAAAAATAAATAAACAAATACACTATGCGTTTACAAAGTGTGAGTGTAACAAAAGCCTCTACTAAATGCCTAAATGTAAAGGTTTTAAACATTAGAATTTACAGTTCTGAGTGTGCTTCACACATGTAGTATACACACTCTTTCCTCTCCATACGCACCAGACACTTTCTTTTAAGTACATGTTTCTGGGCAACACTGTGCAATCCTGAATGTACTTTGCACAGGTGAGTTTGACAAACCACCTGTATGAACAAGCCCATTCCTCTCTATATGCCCCAGAGACTGTCCTACAAACATTCCATTACAAGGACTGAATCAATGAGTGGTGGGAACTGAAACAAGCACAGAAAACTGTGACACAAAAACTCAAAGGGCATGGAAGGTAACGCTTTCTTTCACATCCCGCAAAGTACCGCGTACTGTAAGTACAGTGAAATAATGGTGTACTTTTCTGTATGTATAGTAAGGGGTTGTTACCCCCTTATTACCCAAGCATTACAGTGTGTTCCCTTATACCTACACATACGATCATTATACTTATACTATATGTACAGAAAAGTACACCGTTATTTCACTGTACGTACGCGGTACTTTGCGGGTTGTAAAAGAAAGCGTTACCCATTTTAATAATGTTCTTATAATAAACGAGATGACAATGTCTAAAGAATGGACGTTTTGAATGTTCTAAGAATCTTCCAAAATGTTAGGGAAATGTTCTTAGAACATTAATATAATGTGAATGTAATGTTCTAAAAACATTTTATGTAACCTTCTGAGAACATGAATATAACATCAGTCTGAAACATTATGAAAATATTATGAAGACTATTGAGTCTCTGGACTGAGCCACATCCCCTTTATAGTGTGTCCGCTACTATAGTAACTATTTGAGTGCTATATCAGCCATTACATTAGGATATTTTTAGTCTAGTGGACCGTTCAGATTCTACAAAAAGTGTATTGGTCAGAAGATCTAATTAGAACCTGAAGTACACCTGAAGTGTTATTGAAAACCCTAATCTGTTTTGAATTTTATTTTGGAAGCATACTGTTTTGAATGCTTATATGATGTGGATGTGATTTTTTTTTCTTTGCACAGTAAGTCTTCAGCAGATATCCTTAAAGGGACAATTCATGAAAAAATAAAACAAGTCTGTCAATTTCTTACATTTCACTTGCAAATGTTTTTTACAACCCCGTTTGAGTTTCTTTCTTCTGTTGAACACGAAAGATATTTTGATGAATCTTGGAAACTGGCAGCCATTGACTTCCATATTATTTTTATTTCCTATGGATGTCAATGGCTACTGATTTCCATAATTATTTTCATATTTTTTTCAACAGATAAAGAAAAAAAATCATAAAGGTTTGGAGCCATTTCATTGTGATTAAATAATGTGTTCATTTTGGGTGAACTATGCATTAGATACTAATACCAAAGTCCCTTTAAGGCAAGTCAATTCACTAGGCGGCCATCTTTGAAACGCCTCTCGGGCAGTATGCTCAGGCATTCTGTTTGAATGGGGAAACATCAAATTCTCCAAAACTACTTGCCAAGCTTACGATTACATATCACATTACGAATCACCAATAAAATTAAACAACAACTGTGTCTTTAGTTTCATTTCTAAATGTTCGTATCACACAAAATCTGCAGAAATTCACGTCTGGTCCGAGCCCCTACCAAAGAGCATAGAATCACCAAGAGGTGACACTCTAGTGCAGGGGTGCTCAACCCTATTCCTGGCGATCGACCTTCCTGCAGTTTTCAGTTGCAGCCCTTATCAAACACACCTGCCTGTAATTATCAAGTGCTCCTCACGTTCTAATTAATTGGTTCAGGTGTGTTTGATCAGGGTTGGAGCTGAAATCAGCTGGAAGGTCGATCGCCAGGAACAGGGTTGAACACCCCTGCTCTAGTGCGATTTGGGAAACAGCCACTAGATGGCACGGCTGCCATTTTGTAGTGAAAATTCCAATAGAACAACAGTATATTATAAGTCTGTAAAATAAACTATTAAAAGTTCTGATGGTTGTGATAGTAAGTGTTGTATTGTCGTCTTTCAGGTTGTATCTCAGCTTTAATGTGCTTTTTAAATAAATAAATAAAAAACAAAGCAGCTGCTTGCCATCGTGGCAGCAATAAGATCCAATGGACAGCTGACTGCTTTCACTCCAAAATGGCGAAATCCGGGGCTGTTGCTCGGCGCTGCTGTTGCAATGGAACGTTCTATTGAGTGTCGCCTCTTGGTCATTCTAAGCCAGGGCTATCCAAGACATCAAAAATAAATTTAGTTCAGTCAAAAAACGGCCGCTATAGTTATGAAGTGACATGCGCCTGTTCAATACAGCACGAGCTGCGCAGAGTGTGAGTCATTAAGCCAATGGTGCGAGCAGCCGAAAACATTTGGATGTGTTTGTAGAAAAGGCCTTTTGTACAATCCACTGATATCGTTACTAGGGATGCAATGATTAGCCGATTTCACTATTAATTGCACTTTAATTCATCACAGTTAATTAATCCTAAAGGCTTCACTAAGCCGCATTTCAGTACGAAACTGCTGCAATGAAACAAAGTTATGTCAAGTAGCCAACTGTGCGCTAGTTTAAAGTTCCGAGCTTGTACACCAAGGTTACAGTTTTTCTCAGTCACTTTGGTGCATTTCTCACAACACTATTTACATTTGCACAACAGTTAATGCATTTCTCAAAACAATTAGTCATTTGAGCACATCATAGTAGCAGTTTCTCATTCCTTTCAACAAATTGCAAATGCTTTTGGACATGCATCAATTGCTTTCATACAACTCTCTGCTGTTTGTAACATTATCATTTGCTTGTGTCTTGTCAGTCAAAATTAACTAAACTTGTGGATGCTGAATAGTCATTCCATATAAAACTAATAGTCCTCATTTCATTACTTGAGTCATTACATACTAAAATGTTGAACTAGTTTGTCAAAATCTTTCAAGCTAATTTTATTTTAAAAACTTTAAATCTTTTTTTTTTCTGAAAATGTCTCCTAAATTAAACAACTTCATGAATGATTTACAGACCTGTGTATGTTGTAGATTCAGTTCCAATATGTACTGTATTGTTTACAGTTGTGCACAGCTCTACCCAAAGGAAGTTTATGTTTGTTGTATATAAGGGTGTATTTACTCTTTTGCACAATGCTGTGAATAAATTAGAATTGCAAAGAGCAAATGCAGTAAAAATATGAAACATACATATTCAGTGTCTTGTACTCAGATACCTCACTAAATGCAGTGATGTCTAACTTTACTGTAGTTTTCAAATGGCTGTGTAAATAGTATATAGTGCTGTCTTGAGCATTTTCAGAAAGTGTCACCAAAATCTGACTTTTTTGCATTGGAATAAATGTACAGAGTAAAGTGTCATAATGAAAACATGACAAAGCCATTTGACTATCTTGTTCATAAACAATGGTGGCAGGACTTTTCATTTTGATGACACTGACACTTTCATTGACATCAATACTTGCTTTTGAGGAATGAGCTCTCCATTTTGAGCTAGTGACGCGCTTTTGCAGGTTATCCACTAGGTTTTGCAGTTTGCACTAATTGTTTTGAGAAATGCATTAACTGTTGTGCAAATGTAAATAGTGTTGTGAGAAATGCACCAAAGAGACTGAGAAAAACTGTAATACGCACACAAACCAGATTAACTATAGCAGCGGGCCGTTCACATATCACGTCTTTTCCGCGTGCAAGTTTGTTATTTCTAATGTAAGAATATATGCCAATATGCAGCCGCAAGCAGAGCAACGTTCTCCCGGCTTTTCGGGCGCACGCAGTACAAAACATCTCATGCATGCTGTAGCGGTGAGAAATGTGTGTGGCTTTGAGTGCAATGTAAACAAATTATATATTAGACGAATTATTATTAAAATTATTATGTATGTATGAACGCAGATGATAACAACAGTTAATCTAAATAGCTACTTAGCTAATATAAAGCTTAACTTTACATTAGATATGATAACTGTGAAACTATGATTATTCTTCAGACTATATAATCGTACAACCAAAATCTATAGTTGTTGCATCCATAATTGTTATGCAGTTCAAAACATAACATATGAATGTGTCTGAATGTAGATGAAGCCTACTTAAGCAATACACTGCTTTTGTTGTGCTCTGAAATACAACAATTTGAATGTTTGTTAAAAAAGCCAATTGTACACTGCACTGATATTATATAGTTTCAAAATACAATATGTTAACATTCAAATGTTGAAAAATACAACGTGGGTGTCTTAAGGAGCAACAATACAACATATGGGCTCTTATATGCAGTTGTGTCATCACTCATATTGCAAGTCATCTCCGGCCCTTCGTTAGGGATGTGTTTCATGAACTGGCCCCCATGACAAACTAATTACATAGCCCTGTTCTAAGCTCTTTGCCCCACCCCGGAGGATTGTCATTCTATAGCAATCGCTGATTGGCTACTGTACTAGAAGGCGGGCTTTATTCAAAATATAGCAATCGCTGATTGGCTCCTGTACTAGAAGGTGGGGCTTCATTAACCATATTGACAGTTACACTTTTCCTCATTCAAAAGTATACGAGTGACATGTCTTGTGTATTCTATAGTCTTTGCTAATACCCAATACAGATAGCAATACTGAAAATACTTCAGTTGATTTCACTGGGGTGTTGATTTCACTATGGGGTGTTGACACACTTCATGTGTGTTTACCTTACATGTTTGTTTTAATAATAAAACTATTTTAGTTTTATTAATTCAATTACTTTTTTATTAGTTTTTTTTCTAAACATTACCACAGACCTCTGTTGTGGCCCCCTGAAGATCCACAGACCCCAGTTTGGAAAACCCCTGACCTGTGTACAGTACCTTTCCAGAAACACACCTGGTCTTGGCAGGCGGTCTGAAAGCTCCTGCAGTGTTGCTGATTGTTTCTCATTCAAATGAGTCTAGCAGAGCTGAAGCATCGCTACATTAGTTCTTCTCAGCTGGCAGATCGAGATGTGTGTGTTGTTAAGGCACAATTGATTTTGCCCTGTTGCTTCCTCTTTTAAAGTTCACTCAGGGTAGCCCTACTTCAGCCGCTTCTATTTCTAGAAATGAGAACACTGTTGCCAAGTGTGTTCCTGCATTCGCCTGTGTTGATGAATTAAACCATTGTGTAACATTTTTCTGATCGCACTGTACTTTCCTCTTTTCTATTTTTATGTCCATAGAAAATGCCTCTGAAAATAGAAAATCTGAGCACATGGTAATTCCTCTGTCTTACTGACGCAGGAGAAAGTGTCTCATGATCACGCTGAAAGGCAAACTCACAAACTTTCACTTCACATTTACTACTGCTTCATTATCAAGTTTTACAGCTATTTGTTTTAGTCTTATTTCATTATTACAGTTTTTCTCAGTCGCTTTGGTGATAATGATAATGTTATAAAACAGATGTTATACAAAGAGTTGTATGAAAGCAATTGATGCATGTCCAAAAGCATTTGCAATTTGTTGGAAGGAATGAGAAACTGCTACTATGATGTGCACAAATGAATAATTGTTTTGAGAAATGCATTAACTGTTGTGCAAATGCACCAAAGCGACTGAGAAAAACTGTTATTTCCATATTTAAAACAAATATTCTTCTATATGATTCAGTGAAAAATAAGTAGTATTAAAAACACAAATGAATAAATAAATGTAATTTTATGACACTTACAGACGGACGGACGGACGGACGGACCGACCGACGGACGGACCGACCGACCGACCGACCGACCGACCGACCGACCGACCGACCGACCGACCGACCGACCGACCGACCGACCGACCGACCGACCGACCGATCGATCGATCGATCGATCGATCGATCGATCGATAGATAGATAGATAGATAGATAGATAGATAGATAGATAGATAGACAGATAGTCATTTTTGACCATATGTTTTGACATTGGCAACATAGGCCTACATGTAGACATTTTACACTTTACATTTGTTAAATATCATCCTACTTCATTGGAATAGTCCACAAGTTTGGATAGCAAACATGATATCGAATGCTTTTATGTTACTTTAATTTTAATCAGTTCCAAAATGTTTTGTTGTTAGACTGATTTGAGTTGAGATAACTAGAAACGTTAAGTTGATTCAACTAAACAAATATTGGGCAAGATTTTTCATCATCTTCAATCATTTTAAAAACAAAAATTAAAAAAAAGAAGAAGATATATTTCATTATAAAGTGAGTGCGAAGAGCCTGTGGAGACGCTCTTCTGTGGTCAGACTGAGATTCGCATTCTTCTCTTTACACCTTTGGCCTCCTCTTTTAAATTGCCATTTGCCGGTTTTACAATGGTTTCCCCAAATACACACTTCCCCTGTTATATGTTTGGTAATTAGCCCTGCTTTGTGTTCCTGCATGTTGGCTGAAGTTTAGTACTGGTGTGTTGATCAGTGTGTCACGGGTCGCGTCCCATGAGCTGCTCTGTCATTGAGCTTGAGTAAGATTTATGACGCACTTCCTGTGGCGAAAGAGTAGCAGGACGCACCACTCGTGAGGTAATGCTGGCTGTCCTTCCTGGAGGTCAGAGACGGCTCGCTTGCTTAAGTCTTTCTCTCCCTTGGGTACAAAGCTGTTGGAAGATATTTGATATTATGGCGCTCTGTCATAATACAGAGTAACGTTTAACCCAGTTTTGAAGTATTAGATATCAAAAGTCTCATAACATCTCAGAACTTCTTAAAATATAAGAGGTGCTTATTTTATTATTATATTTGTTTGAATGGCATCATTTTAATGCTGTACACAAACAGACATTAGGCCCCATTAAAGGTCAGAGTTTAACAGTAGAAGCAGAAAGATGAAGTGATTAATATATTTTGATGAATTAAGTTGCTCTTACAAAAATATGCTTATTCGAGTAATTATTAGTAAATTATTATACTAAAACTCAAACTTCTATTGTTCTAAAACTAAAAAAGAAACACTCCTTTCAGTCTACTTTTTTAGTATTCTTAGAAACGTCATGCAGTTTTATGAAATACACTTAAAACTACACTCAAGCAGGCACGTGCACACATAAGGGCTCAACCTGTGAAGTGTACATGCCCCTTTGAGTCTGGGATATAAAGTGGCCTTCCAAAATGAACGTAAGTGCAGCGATCTCTACCCAACCCACGCAACCCCCGCTCTTCAGTTAGCGATGTTCTACTCTGCACATGCCCTTTGGAAAGCCTCGGGCCTGCACTCAAGTGATTTATACTGACAGAAATGTACACCCACTGGTCACTTTATTAGGTACACCTTACTAGTACCGGGTTGGACACGATGATCAATTGGTACCAATGGGCCCAAAGTGTGCCAAGAAAATATCCCCCACACCAATACACCACCACCAACAGCCTGAATCGCTGATACATGCTTTCATGTTGTTGACACCAAATTCTGACCCCACCGTCTGATAGTCACAGCAGAAATCGAGATTCAGAACAGGCAATGTTTTTTCTTCTATTGTCCAATTTTGGTGAGCCTGTGCGAATTGTAGCCTTAGTTTCCTGTTCTTATCTGACAGGAGTGGCACTCGGTGTGGTCTTCTGCTGCTGTAGCCCATCTGCCTCAAGGTGAGACGTGTTGTGCATTCAGAGATGCTCTTCTGCATACCTCGTTGTAAAGAGTGGTTATTTAAGTTATTGTTGCCTTTCTATCAGCTGGAACCAGTCTGGCCATTCTCCTCTAGTTTCTGAAATACTCAGACCAGCCCGGCTGACACTAACAACCATACCATGTTCAAAGTCACTTAAATCACCTTTCTTCCCCATTCTGATGCTCAGTTTGAACTGCAGCAGATCGTCTTGACCATGTCTACATACCTAAATGCATTGAGTTGCTATCATGTGATTGGCTAATTAGAAAATTGTGTTTTCAAGCAGTTGGAGAGGTGTACCTAATAAAGTGGCCGGTGAGTGGACAGTATATGCAATGTATAGTAGTACAAGTGTACTTATATTTGTTGTCAGTCTTGTGATAGGTATAAGACTTATAAGACTTCCAAGTCAATATCTAAATAGGAACATAATATTTAAGTAAACTACTTCTTCATTGACATCATTGGCTACATGAAAAAATAAACATTAACAGAACCTTTTCATTTCATAAAAAACAGTGGGAAAAGGTTATATTATATATATATATATATATATATATATATATATATATATATATATATATATATATATATATATATATATATATATATTAACATGATTATTTAAAAAACTTTTCACTCTTTAAAAAGTTTTTCTATGGCTTCGGTGCCAAAACTCCTTTTTGATTTGGTTTTTGGCACTTTTATTTTTAACAGTTTAGTACACTTACAAATATAATTATTGCATTAGTACATAGTATAAAATTAGTTTTCTTGAAGGATTAGTTCACTCAAAAAAAGAAACTTTTATGGCATCATATGGTTACTATTCTCTGAGTCCTTCATCTTTGGAACACAAGTTAAGATATTTTAGATGAAATTCAAGAGCTCTCTCATCTTAGGGCGTACTCACACTATGCTATCCGGACCGTGCCCAGGCCCGTTTCCCGGATCGTTTGAGAAGTGTGAGTGCTCTGAATCGGGCTCAGGCACGGTACACTTGGCCGGCCCTGGCCCGGTTGGAAGAGGTGTGCCAGAGCGCGGTTCACTTGGGCTTTGGCAAAGGGTACGCTTGTGTGTGAGTGCAAAACGCACCCGAGCCCGAAACTGAAAGCGAGACGTGACTTTGAAGCTACTGTTTCATATGGATTAATTAATCATTCTTACTGTTCAATGAACACAAACTGTGGTAGTTTATTAAAGGGCCACGAAACCCCCTGTCTCAGCAGGGTGTTTTCACACCTCTGTTTTGAAAAAAGTCAGGAAAGTTGGGCGTGTCCAGCTCTGGGAGTGTGGGAGTGTCGGGGGAGGGAAAGAGGATAAGATTTTGCATAGAAGGGAGTTAACATTTGGGCACGCGCTAAGTTTGACAGGAAAAACAAACACACAGAGGCTGATTTGATACGGCGAATAAGAGAAAAAAAATCCTCCGCATTTCTCTGTAACTTATGTACTCGGTAGGTAGCGTCAGAAAGCCGTGTGTGTATAGACTATCCTGTCACAAATTGCAGCGAAAATCCTGCACGACGGGAATAGTTTGTGTTTACTTGTTTGCACTCGGAGAGCAGCATTTAAACAAAGGGCAGTCCACTGCAAACACTTACCAAATCTGTAGACAGACAATCAAACTGGAGCTGTGTCTTTTTATTAAAAGTAGACGAGCGGCATCGATCCGGATTTCACCATTTCCAGATGAGAAAAAGCTCTCGGGTAAAAATGTTCCTTACAAACGCGTTTCTGTCGAGTGTCGCGTGCACTGTAATCCACACGTGAGTCCAGCTGCTCTCTCATAAAGGGAAAATGAAAACAAAACCTTCGTTGCAACACACTAATAACACCTACGATTTTGTCTTGAAATTCTTGTACTTTCACTTGTTTTGGCAACACAACGTGGCGTCTCTCTGCCGTCTGTACAGTGTAAACTGGTAAACAGTCTCCGGAGCTATCATGCATATTAATGAAGTTTCACGTCATACACAATAGAGCGCGCTAATTGGTTTGAAGCACGTCTTTCTCATGAATTAATACTGCACACTCAGATACGTAAGAACGTCCTAGAAAAGAGAAACAGCCACTCTCCAGCTGGATTTACACCCAAGTATCTCATGCCCGTGACGCAGCTTCAAAAATTCGTTTCAAACCGGAAGAACGAATTTGCTCAAAATAACGCAAAAACAACCAATTTTCACTTTTAGTGCAATATATGTGTCCTAATAGTGTTTATAGCAGCGTGGGACACATATATGACTGTCAACAGCTCAAAAAATGTGTTTTGGTGTTTCGTGACCCTTTAAAGATGCAAACCCCTCACTGCTCGACAGCTGCACCTTCAGCAAACCTCCTAATTCCTGCAGCACGAGGACTGTTTATGATTGTTTATGACCGTCAAAAGTGGCTGATCTGTTCGGCGAAATGTTTGATTGCGTGTCACCACATAACAAACGACTTAAACAATATAACTAAAGAAATCTCCACTGTGCTGAGAGAGAGCGCTTCTTAACAGCGCGTCATCGATGTCGAAAGCGTGCCCAGGCCCGAATGTAATGTGAGTGCGGGCCGTCGGGGGAGACGGGAGGGGGGACAAGCGTGCTTTGGGCCGGTTCAATGCAACTGTACATAGTGTGAGTACGGCCTTACTAGACAGCAATGGTCCAGAAATGGAAACACAAACATTGTCAAAATATTGGTTGGAACTGCATTGGTTCAACTGCAATCATAAAAAGCTTTTGTGTGCCAAAAAAAGGAAAAACAATGTTGTTTGTCAATGGTTTCTCTTCCTTGTCAGGTCGTTAGTGTTAGTATGTTGCACATAATCACTAGCACCGAGCAGGGGCAAATGTAATGCAAACACACAATCTCCCCTGTTTAAAACAAAGCACTCAAGGTAATATCTGAAAGCCCTATATATGACACATATATGATTCTAACACTGAAGAGAATAAACTGTTTAATAAATTTTTCATTTTTGTTTTATGTGAGTATTCTTGCAACTTGATAATATTCAAGTTAAGCCAATAAAGACATATGGTATGTTTTGAGGATGTTTTTTTGTTTTTTGGTACCTTGCTAAACTTTGAACTAGTCAGGAACCTGTCTATGGAGAGTGAGAGGGGGACATGAGGGTGAGGGATTAATAACAGAATTTTCATTTATGGGTGAACTAACAATGTAATGGGCTGCTTTGTGACATCATAAACCCCGGAAAACAAAACCTATATCTAGTAAAAAACGAGCTTTCATTATTGAGACTTTTTTTAAAACAAAATTCACTCAAAAATGACTTATGCTGGTTGTTTAAACTACTTATTTTAAATGAGTTGAAATAACACAATTCTTATGTTTAATTTGGCACAACTTAATTGTTTTATGTTTAATCCACTGAAATTTGCAAAAACAATGGAGTTAACTTAATTGATTTGTGTTGGGACATGATGGCATTTTGCAGAACTCAGCATTTTTTACAGTGTATTTCCATATGCGGGTGGATTTTAAAAATCTTTTTCATGTCCACACACTGAGCACTGACTAAATTCCAAAACTGAAAAAGCATAATAGGAAGCCTTCAATAATATCAGTACAAATTAATTTGAACATTACATTTTTTGCTGAGTGTTACAACAAAAATGCTTTCATGCATGGGATACAACTTGATTTAAACCTTTGTGATTTGTTGAAATGGTCTGCACTAAAAGGAGCTTTCACACCCAAAAATTGCAGCATGTTTGCCTTTGTGCGCTAAGATTAATGACCGGTGAGATTGATGATACATGGCGTGGCTGAAGCCTGTGAGGTGTGTGTGCATGTGTGTGTGTGTGTGTGTGTGGGTTTGCGGGGGGAGTGGTTTGTGTACGGGGACTGATTAAAACATAAGGGGGCTCTGTTAATGAGTGTATGACAGATGGAGAACCACCCCCCAAACACACACATACAATCTATTCTACAATATGATCAGATGAGCAAAGAGGACGGTTGTTCAGGTTTTCAGAGAACAGGTTTTCACTTCACATGATCAGATAAAATCTGACTGTTGTTCACAGCAATATCCCTGGTTTAACACCAGTTATGGAGTAATGTTTATTATCACAAAAATGTTTTCGTGTGTCTTTCTACACAGCATGTTTCAAATGCATAGCCAAAAGGTGAACATAATTTTTTGGTTAATGTGCTAACCTCAGTCCAAAACAGAATTTTCATCATATTATTGTTCTCAAAACTAAATAAAAAGTTCACTATTTTCAGTAAAAGAGTTGACATGATATAATTGGTGTATCCTTTTCTGCAAATGAATGAGAGAAGAATAATGACATGCCTTAGAGCCTCAATGAATTTCTCAGAGGAAGGGAAATCCCTTGGAGCAAGTCACATGCTTTTTCTTTCAGTGCTTTAAAGATTGTCATGCCTTTTGATAACCGATGTAACAGAGTTGACGAGAATTTAGGGACATGCACAAAATGTATTTTTGATTACAAACATGACAAATAATACAAAAAAAAAATTGTTTCCTATGCAATGTTTGCTTATACAGTTGAAATTATTAAACCCCCTTTGATTTTTTTTCTTTTTTAAATATTTCCCAAATGATGTTTAACAGAGCAAGGAAATTTTCACAGTATGTCTGATAATATTTCCTCTTCTGGAGAAAGTCTTATTTGTTTTATTTCAGCTAGAATAAAAGCAGTTTTTAATTTTTTTAAAGCCATTTTAAGGTTAAAATTATTAGCCCCTTTAAGCTATATTTTTTTTTGATAGTCTACAGAACAAACTATCATTATACAATAACTTGCCTAATTACCCTAACCTGCCTAGTTAACCTAATTAACCTAGTTAAGCCTTTAAATGTCACTTTAAGCTGTATAGAAGTGTCTTGAAAAATATCTAGTCAAATATTATTTACTGTCATCATGGCAAAGATAAAATAAATCAGTTATTAGAAATGAGTTATTAAAACTATAATGTTTAGAAATGTGTTCTCTCCCTTAAACAGAAATTGGGTAAACAAATACACAGGAGGGCTAATAATTCAGGGGGGTTAATAATTCTGACTTCAACTGTAGCTTAGAAAAGTAAACACACCAAAAATGATTAAAATTGAATGTTTTTTTTTTTCTCGTTATAATTGAAGTTAAATGTTAAATTCAGGAGGCAGAGAATTTAGGGACATACACAAAATTTGGAAGAAAAATAGGCATAGTGGAAGTCTCCAAGTTAGTATTTTCAATACAAAATGTGCTCAAATACACATTGAAAGTTTTTTTTCAGAGATAAGTTAATGTAATTTGCATTATTATTCAAAACTGTTTCATTTAAGTTTTTGTTTTTGAAATATAATAAAAGGATTATGTTGGAGATTTAAAACTGACCTACAGTTAGTATCACCCTGTATAAAAGAAATATCTGTAAATTAGTTTTCTGTATCAGGGCGATTGTAATGCTCTGTAACATGTGGCTCCATTAGAGGGATAAAAGGGAGGTTGATAAATTGTTCTTTTAGTCCCTTTCTTTGACTCCACAAATTTACATTATCTAACAGGGAGCAAATGAAAAGGGCCTGATTAGTGTGGAATGAGTTGGAAGAGAAGCCATTCGTCTTTGTTAGCGTCCCTCTGTGTTCTTTTATGTGCTGTTTTTACAAGGACGGGAGCCAGTGTGCTTTTCCCATTCGACAGGCCGGCTCGCGGACTGACAGAGTGGTCATCACTAACCCTCTCTCTCAGGAACAGGAGTTCAACACTCTGAATGCTGGTGACTTCTGAATAACCTCCTGAGGTAGTGGGAGCTCACCCTTAAATGACCCCTCACTCTGAAGAGATCTTGGGGGGCGTCGAGGGGTCTTCAGACCCTCCGCTAGCCTTGTGGGGACTGAGCGCCTGGAATTTGGAGAATTCTTTTTGTTTCCTCTGCCCTCGCAAAAGATTTCTAAAAGGCCATGGTCAGCAGATCTTGCACTAAGCAGTTTGTAGGGAAAGAATATTATGATAATCCTCTGACCCAATAAAACTGCAAATGAGAACGCTAATCTAAAATAATGATGTGGTGTTGATTTAATGAAAGCTGGTCTGATTATTATATTCGCAATCATAAAAATGAAGGTTGTTTATTGGTGACGATGGCTCCATGAAGATTTTTTATTTCAAAATGTCATTTTAAGCATGTTTACATGAAAGGTTTGTTAGGTCTTTTAGATGTTCATAGATTTTTTTATGTCCTGTTTCTGTTTCCTGAATATCTAAATATTCTTAAATCAAGTCGCATTTTTAGACAAGCAAAACTTATTGTCTTGATTTAAGAAATAATATTGCAAAATTAAGTGAGTTTTTCCCTAAAACAAGCAAAATAATCTTGCAACGGGGGTAAGAAAAATAATCTTGTTCAAAATCGAAAACAGGATTATTTTTCTTACCCCATTGGCAGATTATTTTGCTTGTTCTTAGGAAAACAATTACTCAATTTGGCCATATTACTTCTCAAAACAAGACAATATTTTTTACTTGTCTAGAAAATGCTTCTTGATTTAAGAATTTGTAGATATTTAGACAAAAAATCTAAGTAAGAAAAGCATTTTTGCAGTGTTCACACTTAGAAATAAAAGGTTATTTATATAGAACTGATAGAAAAGATTCTTTGTGGAATCAAAAATTGTTCTTCTATGTCATCGCTGTGGAAAACAAAACCTTTTAAAATAATGGATAACTAGTATTTGTTTTAATATTTTGTATATCTCCACATTGCATCTGCATTCCTTCAGCCAAAATTTGTATTGAAACCATTTAATTTGACGTTAAATTTAAAACATTTATCAAAATGTATATATTGATACTACATATTGCTTTGTGGGTGAATGTCTTTAGTGCACGATCCACCCAAAATGAATAAATAATAATAAAACTGAAACATTTGGTTAGTTACATATTATTTTACCCTTGTTGCCTTGCCTTTCTTATAGTGAAAGCATATTTTTTGCTGAGTAAAATTAATTATTGCCATATACTTATTATATGGTTATGAGTTAGGTTTGTTTGTAGGTTTGTTATTGCATTTAGTTATGCATAATTTATTGTTTTTACTTTAGTAAAGTGCGTGCATGTGTAACAAGGTAATTCTTTTCTCTTTCATTTTGATATTGCACTCCTTTTATGTTATTGCCCTTGTAGGTTCATAGTTATAAAAACTGCAATACAAAATTGCAATAAAAATAAAATTAATTTGTCAAAAAATGCATAAAATACCAACAAAAACACCAAAATAATGTGCTATTGGATAATACAATGACAAAATATTACCATGTATTAAAAACAATTTTACGAAAGCATTAAGTGTTAAACTATACTGTAGCTTTACTGCAATAATAACACTTCCTAATAAGATTCTATTAGCTAATTTTAGTTAATTCATTAACTAATGATGTTACTCAAAGACTGTCAGTAACTTTGAAAGCTCAGAACATATGCTAATTCATTTTGTTTGAAGTTTTAATAAACTTATCAGTAAATGTTGACTGAATTTGAATTGAATTTAAATTATTTTACATTTGAGTTGTTTCACTATTTGAGTTGCATGATGATTTGTCAAAAAAGAGTGTTATTTTATTTATTTATCTATACTATTATTGATATTATAATTAGTCTATTGTTGTTGTGATTAATTTATTATTATGTGATGATTTATACAACCAAACGCATTAATATAAATCAAAAAAAGCGATGTTGTGTATTGTGGTCACTTGTAGAGCTGGAGTAGGCTGTCGCTGTGAGAGGTCTGGCCCTCGCCTCCCCCTCGGTGGGGCCCCAAGAGTGCGCAGCGAATCCTCAGTCAGATCGCGGACAGCAGCGGGGAGATGCTGCCGTCCAGGACGGCGAAACGAGACAGTTTGCCACTAAATTGGACGCTTCTTTCATATTCGTCCAAACATGGATAATAACGACACATATCTCCATCTCAGTAAGTGCTTGGTAGTTTTCCGTCTTCTTTTTCGTCCCGGAAGTGTGAGCACTGTTGATTTCCACGAGTGTGGTCCCGCGCCGTGTGTGTGTGTTTTATCTGAAGTACGGCTTCTTCAGACGGACTTTGTACTATATGCTCATAAATTGTACGTGCCTGAGTTATCGGCGCGGTCGTGTCATGTGTATTGACTTGGAACCAGTGCCAATGTTAAAATCAGGTGATAAAGATTGTGCCTCTCAGTCAGGGTCAGGGGTTGGCACTTTAATTGCGGTTATGTAATTTATAGCTTTCCAGAGCGCCTCTTGTTAAACTGTTTGCTGTCAAGTAGTTATTAATGGCTCTCGTTTGAGCCCGGACAGCAGTGTGTCGTTGGTTATTTATTTGTATGTGTTTATTCAGCAACAATCTCGACTCTTTGAAGGTGTCAAATAAGAAGTGACCGCTCGAACAGGATCATCCATTCACGGCTCTAGAAGATCAGAGCAGGTTTCAGCAACTTCACGTGGAAAATGTTTGTGTTCTTCCTGACATGCAGTCAGACTCAAGAACATCCACATTTGACTCAAAACTATGAGCTTTTTAAAGAGAATGTGTCTGATCTTCAGTTATTCGTTTTATTCTGTGCATTCTAACTCTTTAAGTCTTACTATTTAAGACATATTTTAAGTCTTTGTGTTTTTGGTTTTTGTGCTTAAATGCATGTACATGCCTTTTTTTTTAGAGCAATAGCAATATAACAACCAGATTTTATAATTTCTTAATTCTTGCATGGAAAGGCATGTGCTGTGTAAAACATGTGAATAAGTTTGCGGTTCATTCCACTGTGGTGACCCCTGATAAATAAAAAGACTAAGCCGAAAAGAAAATGAATAAATGAATAATCCTTGCATTTTCTTCCGGGCAATTGGGTATTTATTATTTTAAATTAATTAATTTATAAATAAATATTTTTGTCAAAAATGTGAATTTATATTAAATTTCAACATTTCATCTTCATTTCCTTTCAGAAATGTATACAGTATAAAAGAAAAACTTACACTCACCAAGATAGAAACACATATACATCTGCAAGATGTATTTGGTCTGGAAAACATCTGCTGTTAACAGGCTTCCATTTTCTTGGCAAGGCTTCAAAGTGTTCACATCTTTTCTGCTCCTTTTTTATGGCAATTATTGTTAGGTTTGGGCTGTGGATCAAATAGATCAATACCAGCATCATGGATGCAGCATTTGCAGTAAATACTTAAAACAGAAATTCACAGACAAAGTATATGCTAACATTACATTGGCACATCTGTTTATATTTTTCAAAACTACTAACCACAGAGTTATGGGATCAGAAAAATAGCAGTCTGCAATAGGAATGGATTGGTATAAGTTTCTGATGGTATGATAGCCTTGGATAAAAATATCACAGTTTCACGGTATTGTGATTACTTCTGCTATCTTCATTAGTTTAAAAAACAGATTTCTTTACAAATTAAAGTCACGTCTTTGGATATCTTTTCTGCTGGAGATACTGTTGTCCCAAAAAACAAAAAAATATATATATTACACACACCATAGGAACAGTATAGCAGAAAAATTTGGCGGTTTCAAAACCTTGATTTTTTTTTTTTACCTTGAAAACAGTTATCATCCCATGACTAGTCTGCAAACATTTTTAATATTTTAAATGAGGAAAATAAACACGCGTTATGGATGTGACCAATGAAGTTTGCAAGTTTACAGTATACAATTAAAAACAACCCAAAGGAAATGAAGCTAATCAAAAAGATGAGTTGGCTCTCTACAGAACAAAAATGAGTGTTTTTATTTTATTTGACATTTTTGCAATTATGAGGAAAAAGCTTGATTATGGATGTGACACCTCTCAGATACGGATGTGACAGATATGGATGTGACACCTCTCAGATACGGATGTGACAGGTGTAAATTTGGCACTTGTGTGTCTTTGGTAAATCAAATATAATTGTTTGAAAACACTAAAGAGGCATTATAATATACAAGCCCACAAACACACACATATTCAAAACTTTATAGCATAAAAAAGTTTTGATGAAAAATTTATTTTTTCATGGCAATGTTAAAATTTTTATGTAATTGATTCCTTTTTTTTCTGGTTATGTGCTGTTTAAAACTTCAGGCCAAATTGCAATAAAAGTATTCAATTATGTTGGTGTGTTGGTATAGATATCAGAGTTTGTTTTGTGTAAATGGAGAAATGTGTATGCATGTGAGCAGTGGTATTTTTTTTTGTTTAAAATGTGACGCCACATAAAAATATCAAAATTGATTTTGTTTCTGATCATTGACAAAAATCTGCTTTACCTTAGGATATATACAGTGCTCAGCATAATTGAGTACACCCCATTTTAAAAATGAATATTTTTTCCATTTTTCAGTAAATATAGGCAATGTATTTTGGTGCATTTAAACAATACAGATTTATTAAACAGATATATTTATTAAAATAATATTTTAGTCACCAAACATATTCAGAAATAGAAATTAAATTCAAGCAGCAAAATACTGCAAAAAAATACCTACAAAATTTCAACTAAATTTTTCAATTTTTTTGCTTCTCTTGATTTTTCCTCTTTTTTTAAAATTTGTATTTAATATTTTTCTAGAACATATACATTTGGGTGTACTAGTTTTTGGACCGCCATCTTAAGTTATTTTGTTAGATAAGTTCCAGATTTGGCTTCTGTACTGACTAATCTAATGTATATGCACAAATATAATATTGTATAACTTCCTATTAAAAATATGAATTTAAAAGAGAGATTTGTGAGGGGTGTACTCATACAGTTGAAGTCAAAATTATTAGCCCCCCTGAATTAGTAGCTTCCCTGTTTTTTTATTTTTTCCCCAATTTCTGTTTAACAGAGAGCAGATTTTTTCAACACATTTCTAAACATAATAGTTTTAATAACTCATTTCTAATAACTGATTTATTTTATCTTTGTCATGATGACAGTAAATAATATTTGACTAGATATTTTTCAAGACACTTCTATACAGCTTAAAGTGACATTTAAAGGCTTAACCAGGTTAATTAGGTTAACTAGGCAGGTTAGGGTAATTAGGCAAGTTATTGTATAACAGTTGTTTGTTCTGTAGACTTAATGGAGCTAATAATTTTGACCTTAAAATGGTTTTTAAAAAATTAAAAACGTTTATTCTAGCCAAAATACTGTAAAACAAATCACTTCTCCAGAAAAAAAAAATATTATCAGACATATTGTGAAAATTTCCTTGCTCTGTTAAACATCATTTGGGAAATATTTAAAAAAGAACAAATTTAAAGGAGGCTAATAATTTTGACTTCAACTGTATATGCTGAGCACTGTAAATATTAGAGTTGGGCGATGTTGACCAATTTAGCATCGTACGATGTCTAATGTGAAACATCGCGATGGACGATGACATCGTCTTCATAGGCAGAGGTGAATGAATTATTTATGAATAATTAATTAATTCATAGCGAATTAATTATTTGTAGCCTACCGTTTTAACTACCTGGTCTTTGTTTTACCCATAACCAAATCATAAATAAATAAAGATAAGTAACACACAAATTACCACCTGTCAATCACTTTTTCTGCGGGACTCTGGCATGAGTAGGCAGAGTGATCCGTGTCAGTCATTTGTTTGGTGCGGTGGATGGCGGAGGGGTGTCGCGGACGAAAGTGAACGGCGCGGGGGTTGCTCGCAGACAAAAGTTAGCGGCGCTGAGGTGTCGCAGACGAAAGTGACGAGGGGTGGGGAGTCGTGGAACAAAATGAAAATAAAAAGTGGACAGGGGAAAAGGGCGGTTGAGAAGGGAGATCGGTAAAATGAGGTGCCGGATCCGGCGTGTCCGGCACAAATTAAGCCCTGGATAGACACAAGATTAATTAAATATCACGTTTAACAACTATAGTGAGAAGCGATCCACTATCATCCTTGATAAACTGTCCGACGTACACTTCTCTGGAGTTCAGACGAGCGCATGACAGTGTGTGTCTGCGGCTGTGTGTGTGTGTGTGTGGGGGTGTGGTCACGTGATGTGCGTTTTCAGTGGATGAAATGCTAGATGAAACGCCAGTGTGGACGTCAGTCATTTTCGTTCTAAAATGCCATTTTAAAAGTAAGCTGTATTAGTGTACACGGGGCCTGAGTGTGTGTTTTTCACAAGCGGGTTTGCGACAAGGGCGGGGCGATGGATCACAATGCCGACTCAGCATCGTGATGTCTATCGGCCATCGGCGATGGACGATGGCATCGTCTATCGGCCCAACCCTAGTATATATACTATTTTTATATCATACATTTTTTCATTTAAAGTGACAACAGTGTCATTATGCAAAAAAAGCTACTTTAAAGGGTTAAAATCTATCAAGTGAATGAATTTTTGATAATTATGATCAGTGATGATGCTGGTAAAGAAATCTGTGAAGTAAAAATGATTTACAATGATTTGAATATGATGATTGCATTTAGTTTTTTTACTAGGACTACTTGTGACAATAAACATTCCTTAGTTTTATTTAAATTTTCCCTTCATATAAAGCTTTTTTAATTCTGTGCAGCAGCAGTTGATATTATAGTATTTCAATTTTAAACAAACTGTTTAATTTACCTAGGAAATTGATTTAAATGATCATCCAGGAAAAAGTTTTCTTCTTTAAAGCTTGCCCAGCATTTTTATAAGATCAGTAATCAGTGTAAAACCTGCTGAAATATTATCTATCTATCAGCTACAGTCAGTCATTCAGGTCTGCGGGGTGAAAGTGTGTGGACATTTCTCTCAGATCCGTAAGGGCCTGGAGAACGACTGCTTGTCACAGCGAATAAAATCCAGCCCGGAGTCATTTTATTGCCTTCATTAACACCCTCCTTGTTGTGTTTATTAATCTCACCCCAGATGCTGTTGTTATTCAGAGACAAATTGTGGGATATGAAGTCTATTTTAAAATTTTGTCAAGCTTTCAATGAGTTGCACGTGCTCTTAAAATGTCAGTCGATGCCTCGAGCTGCTGCATAATTTGCGTTATGTGCATGTCATTTCGCAAAAAACACAAAGTTTTTTTTTGTACATGCACATTGAATCAACAGGGTCATGAAATAGGTGTTTTAGGTTAGTATGTATAGAAGTTTTTAGTTATTACTTTTTAAAATAGTTATTATTACTTTAAATAGTTATTATTACCTCCCTCCCCCTCAAAAAAAAAAAAAAATTCCTCAAATCACTAAATATGTTCATCTGGAGCTGTTTTATTGTAAATAAACTGTTGAAACGGTCAGTAATATGTTTTATTATTATTATTATTAATAATATTATTATTATTTACAAAGGATAGAATAAATAGTATACATTACAAACAGCTGCAAATAAATTAGCAAACAGTTTAGCCTATTATAATTAATAGCCATTATGAAGAAATTGAATTAAGTTATCAATTCTCGTTAACCTTTTCTTCACTGTATAATTTAAGTGAAGTTTAATTTTAAACTAATTTCGAGAGGAGCACGTGCTCATGATTGACCCAGCTGGCCCACATTAGCTAATCATGATCTTCCAATCAAAGCACCCCAAGTCACTATATATATATCCTCATTTGCTCTCTACAACTATCTTCATCTGGAAGAAACCCCCCTCCTCCCCTTCTTCCACCTTTATCCAGAATGGGCGGCACGGTGGCCCAGTGACTAGCACTGTTGCCTCACAGCAAGAATACCAATGGCGTCAGGTCCTTGCTGGGTCATCTGGTATTTCTGTGCGGAGTTTGCATATTCTCCCCGTGTCCGCGTGGGTTTCCCCCGGGTTCCCCGGTTTCCTTCCACCGGCCAAATATGCTCTATATTAAGCCTAAATCTTTTTCTAATGTCTTACTGTCAAGAAGTTCACCTTGGCTTCAGCAGCCGGGGAGTTTGAGATCGACCTGAGCTCAATTTCCCCTCGCCATGTGAAAGGGGGGAGCCCTGGGCCCGAGGATCCCTTGAGCTCAGGGCTCTCTCCCGGGACAGCATGCCAAACAAGCTATGTGATAAATCATGAGCTAAGTGTGAACTCTTGAAACATTCTGATTAAAGATCTGATTAAATGAATCTCTCATTTTGGTTTTTTCGTCTGATTACATTAAATAACAGAGCTTTCACACTTTAAAAATGCACAGATCATTCGATTGCTTTCCTAACTGTTTATGCTCATTTAAGACAAAATTTGTTGTGTTTAAAAGAAAACTCACCAAGATCGACATGTTTAGATATTTTTATTATTATGTGTATATGTCTGTTCAAACGCACAACCCAAAACCCAGAGTGCTCACTTCCACTCCACTTCAAATCGAGTGTACAAAATACGTTTGGGAAACATCGTCTATTATCACTATGGAGCGAGTCTGTCAGTTAAGCACCGATACATGAACTTACTGTTTTGAGGATTGTATAGGAGGTACAACGGCGCATGTAATAAAAAGGAAAGGAATCCCGCTGTTTTTGTATTTATTTCAAAGTGTTTTCATGCCTAAATAAAATTAAAGCACAGAACAGATTGACATTTAAGTGCAAGGGGCATCCCTTGTTGGTTCGGTGGAATGGGTTGCATATAGGGAGGATTGGCTCATTAATGTTTAAATTATGGGAGAAATACGGGAAAATAACTTTATGCGATGATAGTGGGATAGAATTGTAAAATACAGGAGAATCCCCAGAAAAACAGGAGGGTTAACAGGTATGGTGTGTGTGCGTGTGTGTTTGTGTGTGTGTAAATTAAAATGTGTAAAAATAGAAGAATCTGTGATGCATTGCAGGGCTCTAGACTAACTTTTTGCACTGGTTTAACTGCCTGTTGCACCAGTACAAAAGTTTTTGTGCTCATCGCATTTAACATAAAGCCCTTCACTGTCTATGATTGCTTTAAACCAGGACTTGGGGATAATGTGTGTCTTTCTGTTGAACTACAGTCATGGAGACTTTTTAAAATGTATTTATTTTATTGCCATTGAATGGCTGGTCACACCAGTTTGATCTCACTTTTTTTTTTTTAGTCGTACCATTAAGAAATTAGGTCGCACTCTAGAGCCTTGGATTGGAAACTTAAAATTAAGTGAAAATGCATTTTTTTCCTCCCATTTATTAAAAGCACAACAATCGAATTCTCCCAATATAATAAATATAGTTTCTTTCCCAACTATTTACATTCACTTAATAATATTACCAACTATTTTTTATGGAGACCCTCACTAAAAACAGGTATGTTGACTTTAGTCCTGAAAACTAATTGATGTGTTTAGTTCTTTTCATCATTTTTTTGCATATGAATTAGTTCTGTGCAAAAATATCGATACATCTAGCTATCGCGATAATTTCTTTTAAGATAAGTTGCATCGATAGTCCAACCTCAAGTATCAATTCAAGTTGTGCCAAATGACCTCCTCCTCTGCTCCTGTAGATGTTGCTAACTCGCGATCAACAAGTAGTACGGTATCAAAAGTAGGTAAGAGTGAGCATGGCATAAAATATAAAAGTGCCTCCAGCTTTTAGAGCTGACTTGTGGCTGCACTTTGGTTTTAACGCTATTAGGGTTGAGTCGATAGACACACAGTTCACTCTGCCTAGTCATACCAGAGTCCCGCGGGAAAAAAAAGTGATTGACAGGTGGTAATTTGTGTGTAACTTATCTATTTATTTATTTATTTATTTATTTATGATTTGGTTATGAGTAAAACAAAGGCCATGCGGGTCAGGTAGTTGAAACGGTAGGCTACAAATAATTAATTAGTTATGAATTTATTAATTATTCATAAATAATTAATTCACCTCCCCCTATGACGAGGATGCCATGGTCCATCGCCATGTTTCACATTAGACATCGTACGATGCCAAGTTGGTCAACATAGCCCAACCCTAAACGCTATACCAGAGAATACTGAATTAGACAAAAAATAAATGCCATTTGGAAGCTTTGCAATATACATAGTTCTCTGTTCAATCACACTGTGCAGTTTTAATGAATTGGAATGGATGGAAAATAAATTGGAATTGGAATTTTAATTTGTCTGCCGACTTTATCAAGTTCTCAATATAATGTGACACATACTAATACAAACTATTGCAATATATCACAATATTTATTGTATCATGATATATCGCAATATATTGTATCGTGACCCATGTATCGTGATATGTATTGTATCGTGTGGTCCTTGCCAATACACAGCCCTAATATGAATACCACATGAAAATTATACAAAATACTGTAGTGTTTTAAACCATAGTAACGTGGTTAAAGAAATCTGTTGTTGAAAATCAATATAAAGAAAAATAACTCAAACTTAAAATTTAAAAAAAAATACAAACTTAATATACTATAAGAATAGAAGAATATAATATTGCACCATAATTACATTATGTTACTGAGGAATTACAACATGTAATAGCCACAGAACGTTTCCCAGTGTTGCTCTGTGGAGCACCTAGGTAGAAGGAGTCTTTGACTGAACATACACAATATAATGTGTTATGTGTGTATTTACAGAGGACATTAAAAAGTGGGTGAGAAGTGTGGTCTGAGAAGGTCTAAAGCTTAGACAACATCCTTCTTTCCTTCTTTCTGACAGTACAGTCAGAGAATGCAATTCCACCCCCACAACTGAAACAACCTCGCAAATAAGCAGACATCAGCGAAAAAATATTTACTGACTAATAAAACATCTTTAGCATCGTCTTACAGATGTTAAAGGACTTTGGGCCTCCTTAAAAAATAGAGTCAGCTCTGGCCATTACAAACTATACATAATATATGCAGTAAAATACACTTTACTATAGTATGGTTCGAAAACACTTTGAATTAATTTTGTATTTTTTGGTTTAAAATTGCTTTGTAACACACCAGAGGGAGATGCCAAGACCAGTGTAGCAAAACCTATCAATATTTCTAGCTATGTCTTGTTTTGTTTAGTTCTTTTTTCCAAAATGATACACTATATTACTAACACAATAGAACCTAAAATGTTTTTTGCACTTGAAAAATATGCATAAGAAAAAATGGTGTTTGAAAGAGAACTACAGTTGAGCAGAACTTTGCCTAATTGTCTCCAAATTTCAGAATGGACAAAGTACGCTCAATCTGATGATTCATAAGTGTGTGTATCTGAAAGAGAGAGGCCTTGGCAGAGTCTTCAGCAGTGTTGTGGCCATGTGTTCAGCTCATGTTCCAGTCGTCAGTGAATAGAGTGCATGATGAACACGTACAAGGCCAGTGTTGTGTCTTGGCTGTTTAAAGACCGTTTTCTTCTTTGTGTTTGAGGTGGTCTCATTAGATAAAGACCGCTGTATCAGATTTCACACTTGATGTTGCAGCTGAATGCAACTTGGCAAGACTGACCTCTTATTGGTACATGTTTGGGGTTCAAAAACAATGGGAGGATTCAAGATCTAACTGAACTTTGCCATAATATGAAACAGAACTGGGTCAAGTGTGTTCTCTCAGTATAAATTCTGTTGTGGGAGACTTGTAAAGCATAGGTCTCAAACTCAATTCCTGAAGAGCTACAGCTCTGCACAGTTTTGCTCCAACCCTAATCAAACACAGCTGATCCAACTAATCAAGGTGTTCAAGACTACTAGAGACTATTAAAGGTGCTGTATGTAAGTTTTTGACTCTTCTAAAGCATAAAAATACCATAATATGTGTGCAGATATTTAAGAAACATCCCAAGTGAACATACTTGTTTAACTGAAAAACAATGCTGAAGTCAGATATTCTGCTTTGAAAATGGGTTTTCTGTGCCGGAACGCTGTCTTTGTTTAGATAAATTTCATATGCACGATGCCAGTTTAGCCAATTATATGTCAGCACCCTGGGTTGCCTTGTTGGAAAACAGCGTATTTCATTCATTCATTCAGAAAGACTCTGAAAGCATGCGTCCGTGACCAAAAAGAACAGTGTGGGAGACAGATGCAGTTCCACATGAGGTTATTAATTAGCAAATCACATAAATATTACGAACGTAAACATTAGGTGAGCAGGTTACATTGTAACCGCGTGTCCTAACAACACGCTGTGACGAGAGAGGCAGTGATCAGCTATTTGGCTGTTTGCACCAGACGAAACACGGCAGAAATGTAAATACAGCCTTTCAGAAGCACAGAATATGCACTCGCTCACAAAACGGTAAGGTTTAGAATCTATTTAATACATGTTAACCCACTTTAACATCTATGTAGATGCTGAATCACTCATATGTGTTTAGTTCTAAAGTTCAATTTCAGACGGTTTATTGTATTTTCAAGATCTGAGGTGAACTTTCTGCTTTCAGTATATGGCAACAAATGCCATGTAAAATGCATTCAAACTCGCATTGTTAGCATTTAGCACAGAATAAAGCACACAAGGCTTACCTGAGGTGATCTAGCTGTCATAGGTTTCTGTTGTTCAGCTGTGAGAAATAGAAGCCATTTCTAATATATCAATTCGAGGTGTTGGTTAGGACAAAAACTCCTTTTAATATGGAAAATATTCCCTCTATCGCGTGTCGTTGCTTTTATTTAGAACACAGTTTAAATCACTCGCTCCTGTACACAATCTGGCATCCCAGCGTACTTTTATTATGATCCAGGAGTGCAATACCTAGTTCAACCACTGGGTGTCAAACTTACATACTGCACCTTTAAGCAGGTGTAAGTTGGTGGTGGTTAGAGCTAAAATCTGCAGAGCTGTGGCTCACCAGCAATTGAGTTTGAGACCATTGCTGTAAATGCTATGCACACAGTGCACCGTGCCAAAAGAAGTACAAAGATTGAGTACTTGAGTTAAAGTAGAGATACCCTTTAGTAAAATATTACTCCAGCAAAAGGATAAGGTCCTTCTTTTCAATGTTTCTTAAAGGAACACTTTTTTAAACGCTGTGTAATATCTTTCCGTCTGGTGAAGCCATGGTACATTAGCAGAGTTTCTTGACTATTACACCAGAATGAAGTATAGTTCCTAGCATTATTGGTCTAGAAAACAGTATTTTTTGTTTTCTGACAGTCTTATTACTCGATTGAACTACAGATGTCTTAAGCTTTAAATAGGAATACTCTCAAAACTGTTTTTACATTTTGAATTTTGAATGAAATGGTCAAATCTGATTAAATTCCTAATGCTAAAATAAGCTAAAAGTGACCCTGCCAGAACAAGAAATCAGCTGAGTAGATTAAAAAATGATTTAAGTCAACCGTTTAACTCTAGGAGACTTGTAAAATTAGCATTTTTCAAAAAAGTTGGAGTGTTCCTTTAAAACTGCAAAAGTACTAGTTATGTACAAAAAAGTTAAAGAGCCCCTATTATGGGTTTTTGAAAATTACCTTCCATCCAGTGTATAACACAGCACTAAGTGAAAGAAACCATCCAGCTGAGGTTTAAATCTGAGAGTGCACCGTGCTTAAAACTATTAATTCTTTAATGAAATAGTCGACTCAGAGTCAAATAAATGAATCGAGTTGAGTTCGGATCTTTTGCCTGAACTCATCAACGTCGATCACCAAATATGAAGTGCCGCATCCGGTAAAACGTGAACGCGCGTTTCTCTTCAAACAGTAGCAGAGCGCTTGTAATCACTTATCTATCATAGATCAATGCTTGTACTGTATGTCTCAGGTTAAATCTTTATGGGGCTATTCACATATTGCAATCAAAACCACGTTGAAAACATGTCGCAAGCTTCTGCGTTTCTAAACTTGCGATCCTCTGCCGTTTGTCATTGCTATGGCAAGCATCAGCTGTTCCTACACACACGTGGCGCCATCAATTTTCAGAATAGTTCAACTTTTGCCACTGTGTGGATTAATACTGAATGTTTTTCGTTGTTATTACTTGGGGTTAGGTTTAAGAGAGTAATATGCTGGTGTTTAACTGCATTGCTTTAAGGCACTCCTGCATTGGGTTCTCACATATACTCTGTGCTACTTCATAAGCGTGGTGGACGTTTTTCTCTGTCTCGTGCTGAACCCAGTCGACCAGTCACAACAGACTGGGTCATCGGACCAATCACAGCAGACTAGCCTCATGTATATCAGACTGTTGTTAGAGACCCCAAAACCAAAATATGATTTTTTATAATGCATAATAGGGTCTCTTTAATGTCAAATACATTTGCCTCATTTTTCTATATATGGACAACTTTTCTGGCATGGCTAGTTAACTTGGTAGCACTCTTTCTGTACTTGTGATGTAGAGTGCTCTTTTTGAGTTTGATGAAGCACGGTTTCACAAAAGAGAAATAAAAAATATAATATCAAGATAAAACTACATAGATGCAGTGTACTTTTCTCTTACATTTGCTTTTGAACACACTTGGTTGGGTTTAATGAAGGGTTTAGGTCAGTAGTTTGCTTCTCATGGACATGTACATAATACATGACATACCGTAAGTAACATATTTCAGATTTACAAAAATATAGACAGCACCCTCTAGTAGGGTGGGGCGATGTTGACCATTTTAGCATCGTACGATGTCTAATGTGAAACATCGCGATGGACGATGGCATCGTCTTCATAGGCGGAGGTGAATTAATTATTTATGAATAATTAATTAATTCATAATGAATTAATTATTTGTAGCCTACCGTTTCAACTACAGTACCTGACCCGCATGGTCTTTGTTTTACCCATAACCAAATCATAAATAAATAAAGATAAGTTACACACAAATTACCATCAGGGCCGGCGCGTCCATAGAGGCGACCTAGGCGGCTGCCTAGGGTGGCAGAGCAGTCAGGGCGGCGTCCGCGGCGCGTCTCCCCCCCCTTCACTTTCGTCCGCAACAAACCCTGCATCATCTCAGCGCCCCTCGGTGTTCGCTTTCGTCCGCAACAAACCCCGCATCAACACCCAGCTCCGCCGCCCCCCTCCCACTCTCTGCTGGCTTTTTCGTGTTGAAAACGGCATAACTTTCGGTTTGAGGGCGGCATTCTCGTAATTTGCCTAGACGCCCGTTGAGCTTGCTCCGGCTCTGATTACCACATGTCAATCACTTTTTTCGCGGGACTCCGGCATGAGTAGGCAGAATGATCTGTGTTATAATGACGTCCACAAATTTGGTTGCTAAAAAAGGTGCACAACCAACAGTATCTGAGGTTTACGCTAAAATGACTAAGTACAAGCGTGAAATCGAAAGATTGAAGCAGTGTACTGACTCTGTGACACGTTATCTGATAGATTCAAAAGACTGAAGAGTCGTTAGATAGAGACGAGATTAACTAAATAGATGGCATCGTCTATCGGCCCAACCCTACCCTCTAGTGGATTTGCCATCTGAAACATGCAACGAAACAGACCTGGAGTGATGTATTTCAATGTAGGTTGCGTATGTAGGCTGAGGCATGTTTATCCAATGAGCCTGGGTTGAATAAACATGAAATGTATTTACATTTGTTGTAATAAGGATTAACCTAGCTCAACCTTTTACAGCAGATGAATTTCACAAACATCTGATGGTAGTCACCTAAATATCTTTTTTACAGTACTGTATATTTACAGTAATAAATCCTAAAAGTCTGCATTATGTATAATTCACTCATGGAGCACTCAAACTAAGAACTAAATCTAAAGAACTCAAACTAAGTTTTTTAACCCATTTTAAATTAGTTTGTAAATTCAGTGAATCGTTTACTGGAGATTCACTCTGACTGGATCATTTGAATCAATGAATTGTTGACTTGAGAACATCTGCAATTACTAATTCCCAAACCGGTGTGATTTGTGAACTGATTTACAAGGTTCATTGATAATATTCAGCGCATTCATGGATCAGACTATCTAGCTATCACGTGTCAGAGAATTGATTTCTCCAGTTCAAAATAGCATTTACTCTGATGAATTTATAAAATGTAGTTTTGTTTTACTTTAAAATGTAGTGAAGCAAACGTTTCCTACAATATAAATATGAAAAAGAATATTTACAGTTACTGTCCCCACTGGTTCTGCATGCATTAAATGTAGATTGTAGCTATTCCAGTCCAACACAAAAACTCTGAACCATGATCCATTAGATAACATTCAGTCCGCAAAAGCCCTGCCATCAGTGGTGAGCACCTCAAACACAGGCCGGGTTGTTATTCAGCTTGCTAATCTAATTGACGATTTTTCTGCCCCAGTTATGACAGTCTCTCACAAGGACAGTCTCTGAGAAAAAAACATGATCCTGATCTTGGTTTATTGCTTCTGTTCCAAGGTTATTCTTAGATAGACATGTATTTCAATAGTTTCTTTACTTAGCCGTCTGCATCCCTCTCTGTTTTATTACTTAAATATAAACTGAAATGTCAGACAAATGAAGAACATTCTGTTAAGAATCTGGAGAATTTGTCAATCAAAATTTTATTTTGTTCACCACACAACCACGAGGCCAAATTCAGCACACATTCCTGATTTTTTGCAGTTATTTTAAACTGTAAAATCTGGTAAATAAAACAAAGAACATTCCATTGAGAATCTGCAGAATATTTATGTTCTTATCAGTGATTAAAACAATGAATACATTTTCTAGTTAGTTCAAATATTCAAACATTAAGAAAAATGCATTTATTTAAAAATTACCAACAAAACAAAAAAAAACTGAATTATTATCTATGTTGTCCTAGCTATTCAAACACAGTTGTTTGAAAAAAAGAATTTCACATTGCTGAATGCTCACTGTCTGAGTTCCTATAGCATACATTAGAGCATGTATAACTTATGTTATTACTTTATTTTTGTTTTTCTGTTGCTGACTTATTATGAATTATAATGAATTATTAAATTATTTTATCAGAATTGTTTGTTGAAATGTTAGGACGTCATTGTGTTATAGGTGTGGGTGACATGGTGGCTCAGTGATTAGCACTGAGCCACATACAGGGAAAACTGTATGTGTGTGAATGAGTGTGTATGGATGTTTGCCTGTACTGGGTTACGGCTGGAAGGGCATCCGCTGCGTAAAACATATGCTGGATAAGTTGGTGGTTCATTCTGCTGTGGTGACCCCAATAAATAAAGGGGCTAAGCCTAAGGAAAATAAATGATAATAAATGAATGTGTTACAATTCACAACTGTAGCATTTCTGCATTTTGCACATCAACTGTGGAGGCCTACAGTTTATATAAGAAACATTCAATTGTATGGATTTTTTAATTTTGCTAGAATCTTTTGAAGAAGGATTATTCTTTACAAACAAATATCATTAACAAATGAAATCAGTTGTAGTGGCTGAATGAGGAATTCTGCATTTAGTGAACAAACAAATTAAATTGACAAAAAGTTGTGGTGAACAAGCAAATTTGATTTGGCAAAGAGATGAGAGAACTTAAACATTTGAATGCAAACAGATTTTTCTTTTGATTGTTTAGCCAAAACTGTTTGGTCTTTTTAACACATGTACACAAAGTCAAATCTCTAACCCAGACTCAACCCAGATCTCAAATTTCTCTCGCGAGTGCCATTCGTGCCTGCTGTTCTCACGTAAATCCACCAGAGGCAGCTGTTGACGGACTGACTTTCTGACTGACCAAGCGACCAATCCCCACAACCCTTTTCCCTAAATCCAACCAATAGTGTTTTAAAAAAGCACCAATTGACCCGCCCACCCCCTTCCCTAAACCCAACAGCGGTGGGTTAACAAGCAATCCAGAAAGGGGCAATCCAGCCCCCTGATTTTTACCACGTTTTACCACATTCTCACCCTGTTATATACTTGTTTATTTAAATTTTTGGCTTTTGTTTTTGTCTTACCCACTTTCTGGAACTGTTCTTTACCGGACTCGAACCCCATTGTCGCGGTCAACTTCGCTTTGCGTCTTAAGTCCATGTCACGGGTGAATAATGATACTGAGAAAGGATCCAAAATGCAAGTAAAAGTTTATTTGACACAGTCAGAATAAACAAACAGGGAGGGAATACGTGCAAAGTCACGAGGAATGCTGGTAGGGGTGTCAAAATTAATTGTTTCTTCGGTGCACCGCGATGCAGACGCGGACAATTCGGTATCGGTTCAGTAATAATCAAAGGGGTGTAAGAAAGAACTTGGTAGACAAGGCTCAGAAAGTGAGCTGGATATTTATATTTGTTTATTTGCTATAAATGCTCGTGTTGTTTAAAGGTACAGTTTATATATCTGACTGTTTGTATTAAAGGACAAAATAGTTTTACAAATAGTAAATATAAATATAATTATACATTTTAAATCAAGAATTGCTGTGCTGTGAAGAAAATATAAAACTGTATGGAAAGAATCGTCAATAAACCGTGATGCACCGAGATATCGAATTGAACCGAATCGATTGCATGATAATCGTAACCAAACCGTGAGACCAGTATAGGTTCACACCTCTAAATGCTGGGCTTAAGAAGACAGGAAACAGACAGACGAACGGGGTCCAACAGCCACTCCTCACAGTTCTGAGCACAGACAGAGACACAATAACAACCACAATGAACAGACAAGGAAACATAGAAGCGTTGCCCAGATATAGACACGGTAATGAGTCTCAGGTGTCTGGCTAATCAAAACAGCTGAGTGCCGTCATAACACGTGACCAACCATAAAAAATACACGTGGACGACCAAAACAAAACAAACCCACGTGACAAAACAGACACTTTGGATAGCGCACAAACCTGCAACCGTGACAGTCTGCCGATGTACATGGCGAGCTATCTGTACAAACTGGTAAAAGTGGAAAAGCTGTCCATACAGCGGCAAGCGGTCAGCTGCCCCATAGCATTCGTTTTAAAGATGACATGCAGCCATATGTACTTCTGGCTACATATTTGGTGATCTCCAGAAATGTATATGAGGCTACGTTTTCAGAATGAGCCTATGTTGCAAAGCTCTCCAATTGACATTTTATTTATTATTATTTAAATAGAAGAACTTTATAAAGAAAATTTGGATAAAAACTGATACATTCTCTAACATTTTATTAAATATTTTGATTTAAAAAAGCTGATTAATTAAAATAAATACAGAACATGCCACTAAGAATCTGTTGAAGTTGTGTATTGAAAATAGTGATTGTGACAAAATCAGTCAACCATCAACTGGAGTCAACTCATGGTAAACCAACAATTGGTAACACTTAAAAATAACTGTCCATTAGTTAATGTATTTACTGACATGATCAAACTATCAGTAATGCATTTATCATGGTATTTATTCATCTTTGTTAAAGTTAGTTCATGTTATTTAAGTTAACGTCAGTTCATTTTAGCTCATATTAACTCATGGTGCAATAATGTTGAACTATGATTAATAAATCCTTTACAAGAGTATTCATATTTAGTTAATGTTAGTAAATACATCATCTAACATTAACCAATGGACCATTATTCTAAAGTGTTACCCAACAATCTGACTTTTTCTCAAATCTGTGGCTAATTTATGAATTTTCTATAGTCACTTTTGTCTGAATATACAAATTTTAGTTCAATTTTAAGTTTGCTCACCATAAGATAAGCAGATCATATGTACCAATAAAGTCATAACATAAAAAGCTTAATATTTTAAGAAGCTGTTAAATAAGCACACGTTCCTTCCCTGACATTTTGTTTCCAATAATTATTCGAAACTGAAAAATCTGATTAATAAAACACACTGAAGAATATTTCATTTATAAACACACAATCGCAAAGCCAAGTCAGCACACATTCCTTCCCTGACATTTAGAACTAAACCTTATTATCAGATTTTGGTCTTGCATCAATAAAGCAGTCCCCCTTTGAGCCGCGGGATGATAATCTCTTTAATCTGAGCAGGTAATCCAGCACTGGTCCGCCACGCATCCTCAAGGGGGGTTGTCCCATCCAGACTTACACCCCTTGACACATTTTGCACATTTGTTTAATGAATTATTCTCAGTCTTGAAAATATAGAGAGAGAGTACAATTGAATAACATCACAATTGTCTGCAAGGTCTTACTGAATGCTTAGAAAACACAGCGTCTCTCTGTTTTAGAGTCAAGGTTGTTCTTTTTTTCATTGTGGTGTTATTAAAATTTATACAACTGTATTGAGTCATCTCAGTTAATTATGTATCATACTACTACTGTAAGCACTTTCTTTGACCTCATTTCAGTTAAGGCTCATAAAATGATACGTTTGATGCATAAGGCTGTACATCATCATTTGTGGAAATGTTTCTTTGAAAAATCTCCACTGCAAAATCCTACCATTGAGAATGAAAGCCACATGTAGCTTTACACGCAGCCATATGGTGTCCTGTGCTGTCCAAGCTTATTGAATGCTGGATGATTGAGCGTCTGTATTGATCTTTCATATAATCTCCATCCGGGAAGTGAAGTATTGCTTATCATTCTGTCACAGAGATTTGCTGAATAGTCAGTTTCATCCCTCTCAAACTGCTAATACAGTACGGATATGTTCAAATACCCTTTAGGTTATTAAGTTAGGTTATTAATCAAGAATATATACAATTTGGGGCATAAATAGGGTTAAAAAGAAAATGTAATTTGTTTGATCATAAACACTTACGATCCTGTGATGTAAAAGTTTAACTTTCAGGATCATTACTTCAGTGTCAAACGATCCTTCAGAAATCATTCCAATATGCTGGTACAGTGCATACTTGAAGTAGCGCTTCACTTTTTCAATTTTTTTTATGTTACAGCCTTATTCCAAAATGTATTTATTTCCTCAAAATTCTACACACAATACCCCAAAATGACAATGGAAAAAAAGATTTTTTGAAATTGTTGCAAATGTATTAAAAATAAAAAACCTGAAAAATCACGTGTACATAAGTATTCACAGCCTTTGCTCAATACTTTGTTGATGCACCTTTAGCAGCAATTACAGCCTCAAGTCTTTTTGAATATGATGCCAAAAGCTTGGTACACCTGTCTTTAGGAAATTTTGCCCATTTCTCTTTGCAGTACCTCTCAAGCTCTATCAGGTTGGATGGGAAGTGACGGTGTACAGCCATTTTCAGATCTCTCCAGAGATGTTCAATAGGATTTAGGTCTGGGCTCTGGCTGGGCCACTCAAGGACATTCACCGAGTTGTTGTGAAGCCACTCCATTGATATTTTGGCTGTGCTTTGGGTCATTGTCCTGCTGGAAGATGAACTGTCAACCCAATCTGAGGTCAAGAGCACTCTGAAGCAGGTTTTCATTCAGGATGTCTCTGTACATTGCTGCATTCATCTTTCCCTCTTTCCTGACTAGTCTTCCAGTTGCTGCTGCTAAACAACACCCCCACAGCATGATGCTGCCACCACCATGCTTCACTGTTGGGATTGTATTATCCTGGTGAATTTAGTGGAGAATTTAGTTTCTTATGGTATGAGAGTCCTTCAGATGCCTTTTGGCAAATTCCAGGTGGGGAGTGGCTTATGTCTGGCCACTCTACCATACAGGCCTGATTGGTGGATTGCTGCACAGATGCTTGTCCTTCTGTAAGATTCTCCTCTCTCCACAGAAGAACTGGAGCTCAGACAGAGTGACCATAGGGTTATTGATCACCTCCCTGACTAAGGCCCTTCTCCCCCGATCACTCAGCTTAGATGGCCGGCCAGCTCTAAGAAGAGTCCTGATGGTTCCAAACATCTTTTACTTACGGATGATGGAGGTCACAGTGCTCATTGGAGCTTTCAGAGCAGACATTTTTCTGTAACCTTCCCCAGCCTTGTGCCTTGAGACAATCCTTTCTCAGAGGTCTACAGACAATTCCTTTGTCTTCATGCTTGGTTTGTGCTTTGACATGCACCGTCAACCCCGAGACCTTATATAGACAGGTGTATGCCTTTTCAAATCATGTACAATTAACTGACTTTACCACAGGTGAACTCCAGTTAAGCTGCTGAAACATCTCAAGAATGATCAGTGGAAACAGAATGTACCTGAGCTCAAATTAGAGCTCCACGGCAAAGACTGTGAATATTTATGAACATGTGTTTTTTTTAGGTTTTTTATTTTTAATAAATTTACAACAATTTTAAAAAATTCTTTGTTCACGTTGTCATTATGGGGTATTGCGTGTAGAATTCTGAGGAAATAAATGAATTTAACACATTTTGGAATAAGGCTGTAACATAAAAAATGTGGAAAAAGTGAAGCGCTATGAATACTTTTCGGATGCACTGTATGCTGCTCTGTAAAAATATTATTGCTATTTGAGACTGTATGTTTGTGGAAACAATTATATATGAAGAGTTAATGAATGCCGTCTGATTTTTTCTTCTAAAATGAGCAATTTTCTCAGACTCCCGTGTGTAGGTTCAGTAATTTCAATTGCATGGCACTTTTATTAATTTGAAGTAGATTTTTTCTTTGCAACAATATAGACAATAAAGTCTTTACTGTCATTTATATTCAAGTTGTTGTATCCTACTGAACAGACATTTGTGTACATATTGTATGCAACTATAGCATATATAATATATAATATATCATTCATTTTCTTTTCGGTTTAGTCCCTTTATTAATCTGGGGTCGCCACAGCGGAATGAACCGCCAACTTATCCAGCACATGTTTTTACGCAGCGGATGCCCTTCCAGCTGCAACCCATCTCTGGGAAACATCCATACACACTCATACACTACAGACAATTTAGCTTAACCAATTCACCTGTACCGCATGTCTTTGGACTGTGGGGGAAACCAGAGCACCCGGAGGAAAACTACGCGAAATGCAGGGAGAACATGCAAACTCCACACAGAAACGCCAACTGACCCAGCCGAGGCTCAAACCAGCAACCTTCTTGCTGTGAGGCGACAGCTCTACCTACTGCGTCGCCTATATAATATATATATCACTTTTAAAAGATGTGAAAAAGTCACTGTATGGGAAGTTTATACAGTGTTTCATTTGTTGTTTTGTCCGATGCTGTTTTGTTTTGTCCAGTGCCTTTTCTTGGATGCCATTACATCCTGTGGCTTTATTATCTTACAATGGTTTGTTTGTAGTTGTTGTTGTTGTTTTTTGTCTTCTCTGATTTCGTCTGATGCCTTATGCCTATTCTCTTATGATGTTTCATCCGATGCCTCAAACACTAAAAAGCTCAAACAATTTGAGAAAACATCTTCATCAATTTGACAACACATGCTCATCCAAATTCTTACAGCACATGCAAATACAGAAATGTGCTGCAAATAGCACAGACCACAGTGGAAATGTGTCAAATGACCCCCAAAATTGACAAACCCAACTGTTTACTCTACAGACTCAGCAGTGTTGCATTTTTTTTGTTTATTTTAAAATCCTGGTCATATGGTTCATTGTTGCGTGTTATTTTTAGCCCTAATAATTTGACTACTTGCAATTAATGTTACATTATCACTCACTCTAGGAAACAGCCAGGTTCTTCAATATTTGCAGTCCCCTCACACATTTGTGTTGTGGTCTGAGCTATTTATAGCACATTTCTGTATTTGCATGTGTTGTGAGAATTTGAGTACACGTATGTTGTCAAATTGATGAATTTTTTTCTCAGTGTGTTTATCTATACACATTTTCTTTACTTGCAGTGTGTTTGAGCTCTTTCAGCCACCATACCAATGCTGATGGATTAGAATAGATTAGATGACTTTTTGTTTCCTGATGCCATTTTGCCTGATGTCTTCTTGTCTGATGAATCCTTCAGTATTTTGGTTTAAATATATTCCTTTGTATGCTTTTTAGTCTGATGGCATTTTGTCTGATGCTGTTTTGTACAATACTTTTTAAAGCCATTTTATCCGATGCCTTAAGCCTGGTACACAACAAACCGATGTCAAAAAACTAGTGATGAAAAAAACTGGCTGTGTTATCTCTTTGTTTTGGCCTATCTGAAAACCAAACACCAATTGAACAACAGAAAACTGAAACAAGAACATGTTTTCTGAGCTTGCTTGAGAAGATATTTCCATATATTTCCATACCTGAAGGTGGCAGTATATGTATCGTCATTCCACAAAGGAGTTTAGTGAAGCTAGTGCTGCACACATAGAAACTGTAAACAAAGCAGTGTTACCCACCATTATCACAGTACTTGTCGCTCACCACAGAGGGATTTGCTCATGCAAATATGTCTGATAATTTGATTATCCGTGGGCGACACAGTGGCTCAGGGGTTAGCACTGTCGCCTCACAGCAAGAAGGTCGCTGGTTTGAGTCCCGGCATCTGCTGTGTAAAACAAATGCTGGATAAGTTGGCGGTTCATTCCGCTGTCGTGACCCCAGATGAATAAAGGGACTAAGACAAAGGGAAATAAATGAATGAAATTGATAATCCATATAGTTCGCAAATATTTGAGAAATGTGACAAAATGATAGCTAGCTTCTTTGTGTTCCCTCTTGACTATATTGTTTGCTCTGTATCGTCGCCTCAGTTTTTGTTTTCTCGCACTGGTTTGTAGCTGAACAACCAATAAGAGTGCTCTCTCTGATCGTCACCAATTCTACATGCTGAATTGAGCAAACTTCCTCTCACCAGGGCCTGACGAAAGGCGACATGTGGAACACACCGAACAAACAGATGCTTAATGATGGCCCTATGGCTGACAATAGGCTGATTGATTGGTTGTTGTGTAATAATGTTTTACCTGATTCCATTTCACCTAAGTTCTTTAAATCCAATGCTTTAAGAGCTAAAGACTTTCAGTCTGATGTGTAATGCCATTTCGACCAATGGCTGAAGTTTGAGGTGCGATGCCTTTTAGAGAAATGGATGTGGACTGAGGATGTTTTAAAATGCACACCCTACTACTTTTTTATTCCTCTCTCTTTTTTAGTGTTTTTTTTTTTTGTATTTTTTTTATTATAAAATAAGTAAAATTGCAAAGAATTTTTAACATTTACTGAATTCCTTAATAAAAATATTTAAGGACAAATATTTAAACCCACAAAGTAAAAAAATTACTTTATTTACAAATGCACATTAATGACCTGTTAAGCATTAGAGAAGATAGACAGATTCAAAGAGGTTTATGTTTAAACCTATGTTTAAACCTCATGAGACCTGTTTATAGATCTGTTTCAGAACACTAGGAAATAGTCCCTGTTTACTTTCTTCTGGCTCTAAATGTGTTTTATAGTGGAATCTTTTTGGATCTCACACTTCATCTGATCTCCAGCCAAGACTAAAAGAAAGTGCCACAACTGTGACTTTGAACAGGCACGGCCAGTCATTCTAAGGATAGATGTTCCATCTGATCAGAATGTGACATTTAGAGGTCATTAATACCAGAAGAACTAGCCAGCTCTCGAGACCACTCTCCTATGACACTCTTGAGTAAGTGTGGCTGCTGAGGATAGCTTTTACAATCTTCACACTGGTCATTCAAGGCATTGCAGAAGAGTCATTTCAAAGGAAAGAGCAAGAGGCATCACAGAACAATTGCACTATAATGCCTTTAAATTGCAGCGAGAGTGAGTGAAAATGCCTTATTTGGAGTTTGTGCATGTGTGTGTTATGAAGATGTGGTGAGGGCCTAACTGCATCTACTCTTCCTACTGCATGAGAGGCTTCTTTATTTATGTATTTATTTATTTTGAAGGCTGTGTTTTGCTTTGAGTATTTGCTATAGGAATTTAATCTTAAATCAAACTTAAATTTCATTTAAACTAATAAATTTATTTTAAAAAGTATTAATTGAAAAGTAAAGATTGTATAATGCAATTTACTGCTGTTTTTGATTGATTTACTATTTAAGCTTTTTCTTTTATGGAGACCAAATTTTTGAATCCATCTTCTCCTAGAGCTTTCAAGCAATGACCACTAAAATCACGTCAATGATTTTCAAACCAGACAATCAAAGTGATTAAATATCCCACATGTTCAATGAGGGCATCAAAACATTTAAACATTAACTCTTGCAGAGTATTTAACCTGTGTATTTTACAGTAAGAGACTTCCACTTTCAATGGTGAGAGTGAGGTACATAAGAACATTTAATATCTGACTAATACTATAAACAGAATGTCAAATGACCAAAGGTAATACTCCGCAATGCTAGTTATTCTATAAATGTATCACATTTTACACTTTTAAATCAGAATTAGAATATTAATATGAATCATTTAAGCAATTGAATAGACTGAATATGAAAAAAAGAATTTACCTCTTTGCATGTATGTATGTGCACACATTCACTCATACTCATGTCTACCCCCCATTTCTCTACTGACAGATACTAGATAGATTAAGGCCTGAGGGTCTGAAACTGGTTTACAGGTTACAGTAGCTTTAGTGAGCAGTGAAGCTCCGCCCTCTTTGATTTAACTGGTTGCACTTTGACGTTGATGAGCACTGTAGAGTAGAAGTCATTTCCAAAACCCTTTTTTCATCCTAACATCAAACATACACATGTCCAGAGCAAAATAAAATATAATAGTGATAATAATATTTCTAATATTACTTTTACAGGCTTTCATGTGCTAAAACGTAGGAAAAATGTACGTGTAGCATGCTAATTCGTGCTAGCCTAGTGTAAAAGAAAATGTCAGCAACACTGTAAATGTTGAAAATGCTCCATTGTGTGAGAAAATAGATGTTTGGCATTACAGCTGAGGATTGTCGATTGCATGTCTCACACCGAATGAGCAAGAGTTAGCAGCCCTGGTTAACATAGTAGAAGCAGGCTAGCATTAGCTATGGTAGTTCATAAAAGCAGCATACTAAAACAGGTTTTCATGTGCAATACTTGGAAAAAATGTACTAGTAGCTGCTAATTCATGTTAGCCAAGTGTAAAAGAAAATGTCAGCAACACAAAATGCTCCATTGTGTGGGAAAATAGATGTTTGGTGTTACAGCTTAAGACAGCTTAAGACTCTCAATTGCATGTCTCACGCCGAATGAGGGAGAGTTAGCAGCAGCCCTGGTTAACATGGTAGAAGCAGGCTAGCATTATGGTAGTTCATAAAAGCAACATACTAAATCAGGTTTTCATCCCTGCCGAAAAAACTAGCTTAAACCAGCCTAAGCTGGTTGGCTGGTTTTAGCTGGTCGACCAGCCTGGTTTTAAAGGGGTTTTGGCCATTTCCAGCCTGGTCTTAGCTGGTCAGGCTAGAAAATGACCAGCTTAAACCAGCTAAAACCAGCTGGACCAGCCTGGTTTAAGCTGGACATAGCTGGTTTTGGCTGGTCAAGCTGGTTTTAGCTCGTCAACTTTTAGCCTGACCAGCTAAGACCAGGCTGGAAATAGCTGGAAACCAGCCGGGAAATGGCCAAAACCCCTCTAAAACCAGGCTGGTCAACCAGCTAAAACCAGCCAACCAGCTTAGGCTGATTTTAAGCTGGATTTTTCAGCAGGGATGTGCAAAACTTGGAAAAAATGTACTAGTAACACTGTAAATGTTTAAAATGCTCCATTGTGTGAGAAAATAGATGTTTGACATTACAGTGTAAAAGAACTGTCAATTGCACGCCGAATGAGGGAGAGTTAGCAGCCCTGGTCAACATGGTAGATACAGGCTAGCATCATGGTAGTTCATAACAGCAACATGCTAAAACAGGCTTTCATGTGATAAGACTGGGGTAAAAAATGTACTAGCAGCATGCTAATTCATGCAAGCCTAATGTAAAAAAAAAAAAAAGCAACAATGTAAATGTAAAAAATGCTAGCATTAGATGGTAATTCATAAAAATGTCACACACATGCTAGTATGTGGTGGTTAATGCACGCAAAATGTTAAAGGATACTAGCAAAATACTAAACATGTAAAAACATGCTAACAGCATGCTAATAAATGCTGACAACGTTTTCCATGTGGTAAAACATGCTTAATGAATGCTAATCAATTACCGTCTTGCAAGCAAACAAACATAGGTAAAAGTGTGCTTGCTTGCTTAAAAAAAAAAAAAATCATGCTAGAAATTCATGAAGTATGGTATAATTTTCCTTGTTTGAATATATTTACTGTTTATTCGAAATTGTTTGTGAAATTATTACAGATAACAATTTCTGTACTATATATGACTATTATATTATATTACATGCTATATATGATTTATACTATATTATATGAGTTTATCAATTCATTTTTTATTATGGAGAGCTGATATAATGCTCACCACACTTAACAAGCATCGTAACCACCTGGTGGACCTTTTATCTATAGGCTATCATTATTATTATTTTTATTGCTTATTACTATTTATCAGAGTTGTGTCAGTAAATTTATTCAATGCAAGCGTACGCCAAAAAAGATTTTTTCAAGGAGTGCACCTTAAAGGGTTAATACACTTTAATTATGACAAATGATATACACTCCTGTTTTATCACAATATTTAGGCTACTTTAAATTCATAAACGAACAAACAACAATGAATGAATGAACAAACAAATGAACGAATAATTGAATGAATTAATCTTAGCTATCCACAAAAAAAGGCAGCATTTAGAGACTGCGGCCAAATATAATCACCTGGCTGATGTTGCCGATCTTAGTCAGCTTGCAAAGACTTTGTGTATATCATTTATTATAAATTAATGTGTAAAAGATAAGCATGTGCACATTTTGCATAAATGAGTGAGAGATCCGACATTTGACGTGTGTCTGAAATTTGACATGTGATGATCCATGAGTGCTCGCAGTCACTGCTATGACCCCTACTACTGTGCAAATGCCATCGACCATTACCCCCATTACTAACACAAGCCCACACATCCCACAGCACCTCTAGCATGAAAATGTCAAGCTGTCACAACACATTTCCTGTATTTATATAGCAGACACGCAAGTGACATGAACAAGTCAACCATGATTTTTTAAATTATTAATTATTTGCTTGATTATTTAAAATATTTAATATTCATGTTTTAATATCAAGATATATATATATAAAAAAATAATAATAATTGAATTGTAAGATACAAACTAATTCTAACAGGTATAAAATGTTATAACAGTTTATATTAATTTTCACTCATTTCTTTTCGTTTTTAGGTTCTTCGTTGCAGGTAGCACACGGTCACCTGAGCTCTCCTCCGTCCCAGCCTCCTCTGAGCTCTATGGTGTCTCACCATCACCCATCCATCATCAACGGTCTGGGGTCTCCATACTCAGTCATCACCTCCTCCTCCCTGGGCTCGCCTTCAGCCTCCATGCCCACCACTTCCAGCATGGGCTATGGAGCACTCAATAGTCCACAGGTACAGTGTATAGAAACATTTACCACACACAAAACAGACACAACAGCTCACTTCCATAAACGCCAACACAATCTAGCAGAGACAGCACAAATGAAAAATCAATCAATACGCTTAGAGTCAGCTTCTGTTTCGAATACACTCTCTCTTGTCTACTTTTCTCCAACTGCAGCAGCAATGTAACAACATGGCAAGTGCAAAATCGGTTAGGACTAGAGCCATACAGTATGATGATATGTATTTTATGAGGGAGGGATGGGGCATTAAATAATGGCATTAAAACACCTCAGAGTTACTGAAGTGAAATGTACTTCACTGTTTTTTCAGTAGCATAGATATGCATGAAGCACGGCGTACGCAGAATGAATTTTTACAGTACAATGAATTTTTACATTTTTTTTTACATTTTTACAATAACAAAGGTTATTGTTGGTCCGCACAAAAAATTAGAATGACCAATTTGAACATGATTGGCATCTGCATGACAAACCTTTTATCCTTCAAACCAAATGTAAATGTCAATTTTATAAAATCTTGTCAGCAATGATATCCTAGCAGGCAGTGCATTGACATATAGCACCAATGCGCTTTGGGCATCCTGACTTTAAGTCCTAGCTCGTGGAGCTTCCCGAACCCAACCCCCAATCTGTTTTTCCAATTTTGCTTCTTGCTGAGCTACTTTCCTCCAAAAATGTTGAACAAAAAACACTTTGGAACAAGGCTTGGCCTTTAACCATATAGAAATCTGATAAATGTCAATTTATATAAACCTCATATTTATTAGACATGTAAGACATATAAGTTCATGTTTGGATTTCACAGATATAAAAAAAAAGTCTTATATTTATTTACATATTTTTCAAAGTATTGCAAAAATGTCCATTTAGATATATTTTTTAACCATTAGAAATACAAATGTGTACATATGTTCAGTGTAAAAAATGCTGGGTTCCAAACAATTGCGAACTCCTACAGCCTCTGCACACTTCTGTATTACTCCGCCCACATAGAGTGACAGCAGATCAATAAACTCACTGCAGTTTGACAAATATTGCAGCTGTTGAACAACATCATGTACTTTTGAGGCTTTTTAAGCGAGAATGTAGTTGTTTAGATTGCAACTATGCAGTTTATTTATAAGGACAGTGCCTATTTTAAACATTTATCATTTAAAGGCTAAGCAGAGCAAACACGGTTGACGTTGTCCATCGACAAGATGGTGACAGAGACCGCATAATAAGCCCTTTTAGGAGAAAAACTCAAACTTGTAATTTCAAACCACAGCTGATAAAATCATTTTATAAAATTGGTAAGTGACTTTCTAAGTCGATCTCTCTCTTTTGTATGTTGTAGTGCTTTATTTATACCATAGTAATTGTAGTGTTTTGAGTGTGAGATGAGATTCCCCTATAAGGAATGTATGTATTTTGTGTTGGCCACTCTGTATAACCCTGAGCTACTTTTTGGTTACTTTTTCAGTAAAAAGAAATAAAGAAAAATCGCAAATCTGCTACAGGTGTGATATTGCTCACATATATGATATTGCTCATATATATATATATATATATATATATATATATATATATATATATATATATATATATATTCAGGGCTTTACATTTACACCCGCCAAATGCGGGTAGATTTTGGTTGTGGCGGGTTAGACAGCCACTCCCACTAGCCACTTTGGCTGGCTGAAACTCATTTTTAAATTGCCAGTGCTGGCTCGTTGTTACTACAGATTAGACTGTTAATTTATGACCGTTTGTCTATATGCATACAAATGTGATTTTAGAATTGAGAAGCAGCACGACTGACAAAAACAGCTATTTGTGCGAGCAAAAGAAACCAGGTTAATAACGAATGAGAGGATCACGCGCACAGTGAGACAGGCTTTCATCACTCAATGACGAGGGCTTTAGTGTCGCGTGCACATAGGATTTGATGCACACGAGTGTTTAAAAGCTTCTGTGCCGTTTTCTCACTCGAAGCAACCGTGCCTGGAAACAAAACTAGTGCGATGCTCATGCACCCACAGTCCTTCAACGGCTTGAGATTCTTTATAACCAGCAGCAGTTGTTGTCCCTGTCGCTTTAACCATTCTTTGAACAGATTATTAATTGGCCTAACATTAACTGTGTGTGTGGCATCATCCTTTCATTATCGCGCATGGAATGTTTTTTACCCGCTTTCTTTTGCTTGCTGTTATTTTTGTTAATATAGTTTAATAATCATCCTTTACAATAATATTGCTTTAATATGTTGTTGTATGCATAGTTAACTGGTGATCTGAGAGCCAGAACAGACCACTGTGCATAGTTTAGATGCGTGAGAATAAATATTTTTAAATGTCAACTGTTTTGTTGAATAAAAAGTGTATGTATACAGCAGTATTTTGCTTGCTTTGACACATTATTTAAAAATTGTGGAAAGGAAATAATTAGTTAGGTATGGCCAGAAAAAAAAGATAAATCCTTATTGTGTTGAGCCCTGAAAAGTTCTGTGAAAGAAAACTAATTGCAATGCGACACTTTTTTATGAAAGCATAACCCATTTGCACATGCTCATTGAGTAAGCTCATAAACAAAACAATAAAACAGTTAAATGAACGAGGAGGCAAGTGGAAAAAAACACAAAATCTAAATGAAGTAATTTTAGCATGTCAAAGTCAAATTTATGCATATAAAATATATTTTCCCAACAACAAAATTGTGGCTAGTAATGGTGGAAAACTACTAGCCACAGTGGCAGGTGATCAAAAAAGTTAATGTCAAGCCCTGTATGTATATATATATATATATATATATATATATATATATATATATATATATATATATATATATATATATATATATATATATATATCGTGACAAACTGGGGTATTAGACTCAAATAAGGACAGAGTAAGGACAGGTGAGAGTGTTATGGAATTTAATAACGCACGCCAAATGAGAAGAAAAAAAACTTCCGCATTTCGTGATGTGTGTGTGTGTGTGTGTGTCTGTGCAGTCCTTTACTGACAGTCGCCTGTGTGGATCTTGTCAGAAAATATGGCGAAAAGTCCTACATGACGGGAATAGTTTGTCAGTATTGCCACTAATATCTGCATGCTCCACATCTTAATTCCATTTCTGTTTAGTTCAGTTATGACTTTAGTCGCATTAAGTAATCAAAAATCACAGTTTACATGGTAGACTCTTAGGGTGCTTTCACACTTGGTTCAATTGCCTGGACCGTACCCAAGTTCGATTGTCCCCCCCTTGCCACCTTCTCGGTTGGTTTGTGTTCACACTGTCTTTTTTCCTTCTGAACCCCGGTACGCTTGCGTCATAGAGCTGCTGTTTTGTTTACGGCTGTTGCTAGGTGACAGTCACGAAAGCAAAGCGCCAAAATGGAGACTTCCGCACATCGCGGTCGATTTGCTTTTACTGAATCATAAGTTTTGGACATACAGAAAGCGACTCGCGTCTGTCTGCTGCAAAAATATTATAAACATTCAGAACATCACACAGTGTCTGCAGAAGCTGTTTCTGGAGGAGACAAGCAGACATCACTGTGTATCACTGTGCTTGGCTATGTCCCGCTAAAGGTACAATATGTGGCGCACATACACACACACACACACACACGAATGAACGGTATGAAAACGATAGTTTGTTGTACAGTTGCCGGTTCACTTCCGCTATTTGGTACGATTGCATTCATACCAGAAGTGAACCGTACCAGAGTTCGCATGAACCGTACCCCAGACCACCTCTTTCAGGCGAACTCGGGTACGGTTCACGGGTGCGCACCCGAGTTCAGAAGACACGTTTTACACTAGCTAAACGTACCGTACTATGACGTCAAACGAACCCGGGTGCGGACCAAAAGTGCTATTGTGAAAGCACCCTTAATCAGATCATTATAGTATTGTTGCCCATGTAAACATACTCAATGTTTGACACCGTCAGGGCTCTGTGAACTTGACCTTTGCGAAGCAGCGTTTTCTGTATGTGCGTACATCAAAAGCAAGTATGAAATTGCTGTTTGGAGCTTATGTAGGCCTACAGTTCAACATTCATGTTTAACTGAATAAACAGTTAGTAAACACAAGTACAACCTATTGAACATCATTTATTTTCATCACCAATTATCATAGTAGAACAGTTTCTCAAGCAGTTTGTGATGCATTTTGGAAACAGGAGATGAGCCCCTGGTCTTATGCATCACCTGGCTTGAGAAACCCGTTCTCAAAGACTTATTATTTGGGTAGCACACATATTCTGAATGCCTTCGGCAGAATTCAAATGAGCCATTTTAATCTAGATTAATCTAGATTAATTTTGAAATTAATCTAGATTAAAAAAATAATCTATGCCCACCTATAATATATATATATATATATATATATATATATATATATATATATATATATATATATATATATATATATATATATATATATATATATATATATATATATATATGTATGTATATATATATATATATATATATATATATATATATATATATATATATGTATATATATATATATATATATATATATATATATGTGTATATATATATGTGTATATATATATATATATATATATGTGTATATATATATATATATATATATATATATATATATATATATATATATATATATATATATATATATATATGTATATATATATATATACACATATATATATACACATATATATATATACACATATATATATATATATATACACATATATATATACACATATATATATATTAGTGGTGGGCCGTTATCTGCGTTAATGTGCTGCGTTAACGCAAGACTCTTATAAAAAAATATCGCCGTTAATCTATTCTTAAAGTTGGGTTGAGAGCTGGGTCTATTCTACGCAAGCTATGATGACTTTCACCTCGATATTTTAGCGTGGATATATACCTGACCGGTGAGCCGTCTGACAAAAAAGTGCCCTTCTGAATCATATCAGCAGGATGCCCTTCTGGATTTTTCACTTACTTCAAATACACTACTGACTACATTTACATGGACATCTGTAGTCTAGTTATTTCCCTTAATAGACAATAAAATAATTAAGGTGTTTACGTGAAGTGCTTTCATGTAAGAGTTTCCTGTAATTTTGAGTGACTTTAACTGCAGTTCGGCAGTTCCACATTCACTCATGAACATTTCATTCATGCCCCCGGGACAAACTGGGGTATTAGACGCAAATAAGGAGTAAGGACTGGTGAAAGTGTTATAGAATTTAATAAACGCACGGCAAATGGAAAGAAAAAAAATTCCGCATTTCGCGATGTGTGTGTGTGTGTGTGTGTGTGTGTGCGCGGTCCTTTACTGACAGTGTGGATCTTGTCGGAAAATTTGGCGAAAAGTCCTACATGACGGTAATAGTTTGATCGCGGTGTTTACTTCAATAACGCCACTAATATCTGCATACTCCACGTCTTAATTCTATTTCTGTTTAGTTCAGTGATGACTTTAGTCGGATTAAGGTAATCAAAAATCGATGTTTGGAGCTTATGTAGGCCTACAGTTCAAAATTCATGTTTAACTGAATAAACAGTTAGTGAACACAAGTACATCTTATTGAACATAATTTATTTTCATCATCAATTATCATAGTAGAACAGTTTCTCAAGCAGTTTGTGATTCATTTTGGAAACAGGAGATGAGCCCCTGGTCTAATGCACCACCTGGCTTGAGAAACCTGTTCTCAAAGACTTATATTAGTCATTATTAGAGTAGCACACATATTCTAAATGCCTTCGGCAGAATTCAAAAAAAAAAAAAATATATATATATATATATATATATATATATATATATATATATATATATATATATATATATATATATATATATATATATATATATATATTTGTGTATATATATTTTTAAATGAGACCTTATAAAAAATGAAAAAATGATAAACATATATACATACATATATATTTTTTATAATTGTAAGATTCTATATAACTAGAGTATGTATATATTCTGTGTGCATGCGTGTGTGTGTGTGTGTGTGCATGCATGCGTGTGTGTTCATATGGCCATATATTAGATTTCTGTATATTTCTGTTCATTGATAGTTTTAGTTGTTTATGTACAGCACGTCAAGCTAAATGAAAATGAGGAACATTTCCTATGCCCAAAGCATAAGCATACATTTTTATAAATATTTTATTTTATTTCAGTTAGCATTGATTTCAAGTAACGAAAATGATTCAAGGTTAATGCTTTTAGTTTTAGTTAATAACAACTCTATAACGGACAGTACAGTTCCTTGCCGTCAAAAACATGGAAACATGAGATAGAATATTTTGCTCTTAACAACAGTGATAACAAACATCACATTGAATGCTAAAAGCACAGTGCATGACGGAATACATATCCTCTGCTAAAGAATGCAGTAGTTTTAATAACCACAACCTTTTCTCTCCTCTGCTCTGGATCATTTGTGCTATTTCACAGCAGAGACAGTGAGACACCAGGCTTTCAATCAGAGAAACTCAGAATGCCGAATGCTCTTTTAATGCATCTCTCCTTTCCTCTGCAGGGCCTCCCTCCAGCCCGAGGGAGAACAGCCCATTCAGTTTAGTCTAGCCTAAAAAGAGCTAATGTAGCGTGACGGACAGCCCCAGTATAACCTTGGCTCACATGGAGAGAGATATCATTGCGTCGATGTTGCGCTACATCAGGCCCAATATGCAAGCCTTCAAGAAAGCTGTGGAAACCTGCCATACTATTAGCTGTAAATAGAAGAACTGCCCTCTGAATAATTTATGCGCTATAGGCCGCAGATTAAAGCCAGGGTTGGTGATGGAGGCTGATGTGTATCACCTTCCCAGCATCTTTCTGCCTCACTGAACTCCCCACCGTTTCTGGATGACGCGCTCATAAAATGAACATGTGAGTGTGAACACATTTGTGTCTCTGTTTGAAGAAACAAAATGAACAATTCTGGCTGTTCAAACACAAAATGTGGGATCTAAACAGACACTGCTTGCTTTCTAATGTCTGTTCTTAGCTGTAGTAAATATGCATGTTTATGTAAGTAAAATAAATTGTCATTTTAATAAGACTTTTTTTACTATTTACTTAACTCACTTGGGCAGCATGGACTGCTGGATGTTACCAAAGCAAACAAAAGTATGTTTGTTTTTTAAAGGAGGTTTATGGGATTTTAAGTGTATGAAAAATAAATAAAATAAAATAAAATAAAATACACTACCGTCAAATGTTTGGGGTCAGTATGATTTTTAAGTGGGGTTCAACTAATTTCAAGAGGATCACGTGCTTATGAATGAACACAGCTGGTCATGCATTTCACCAATCAGACGATTGCTTAGTTACTATAAATACCCTAAGTTCCATATCACAGCCATCTTTGTTTGAAGAATCCCCCCTTCCACCCCGACTCCTCCTCCTTTCTTAGATGGGTGGCACAGTGGCCCAGTGGTTAGCACTGTCACCTCACAGCAAGAACGTCACTGGTTCTAGTCCTTACCAAGCCAGCCGACGTTTCCGTGTGTAGTTTACATGTTCTCCTCATGCTCACGTGGGTTTCCCCCGGGCCCCCGGTTTCCTTCCACCGTTCAAAAACACACAACTTAAGTCAATTGATTAAATTCAAATCGGCATCATAGATGCGCTCCTAGTATGTAGAAATATCTTAAGAGCAATCCCTATCTGTTCATTAGCTTCTACAGCAGGGCAGTTTTCGAGATCTACCTGAGCTCAAACTCCCCGCTCGCCCTGCAACGGGAGGGAGCCCTGGGCTTGAGGATCTTATGAGCTCAGGGCTCTCTCCTGGGACAGCATGCCAAACATGCTTTATAATCAATCATCAGCTAAGTGTGAACTCTTGAAATGTTTTAAAATAAGCTTATCCTGTTCACCAAGGCTGCATTTATTTCATCAAAAATGCAGTACAAATTGTACAATGTTGTGAAATGTTATTGCACTATAAAATAACTGTTCAAAAGTAGTTTATAATTTAATTTAACAATTTATTCCAGTGATTTTAAAGATGAATTTTCAGCTTCATTACTCCTTCAGAGTGACATGATCCTTCAGAAATCACTCTAATATTAATTATATGCCAAGCACCGACAGACAGTATGGATAGAGGACAGTCTGATCTTCAACCACAACAAATTTGGACTCTCTAACTCAAACTTTCTAGCGCCACCACTTGTCTAAAGTTTTACTTATGTTTATCTTCAAAACTTTTGAACCAAATGGGCTACAATCTAAATTACAATCTAAAAGAATACAATTCTTTTTGCTGTTTTTAATTTTTTGTAAAAATAGTTTGAACGAACTCGTCCTAGGCCATTTTTCCAGTTTTCACCAAAATAGAGTCACAAGATCTACAGACCATGCTGACAAAAAGTTATTGAATTCAAGTTGATTAGACAAACCGTTTTTGATTAACTTGCGAACAAATTTAACGTAGAGCTTGCGAAATGGACTTAAGGTGTTATCTCCATAACGCATTGACTGAAGTTAGCTGCAACGTTTTTTCGCACTGCCCCCTAGTGGTCCAGAGATACAAAAATGGCTTTTTTTGCTTATAACTTCTCAACTCTTTTATGAGACTGGTCTTGCAGATTCCCTGTATCATTGATATGTAAACATTGGTATAATTTATTCCCTAATTTACACAACTTTTTTTCCAACATCTTGAATTAGTTTGAAAATCTGTTGTTTTGAACTCTCCTTAGATCGTTAGCCCAATTTTCACCAAATTTGGCTCAGACCATGCTGCCAAAAAGTTAAAGAATTTTCCAGTTGTTCTGTAGCTTGTTGCTGTGCTTGTTTATGATGTGGCCGCTGGGCTGCTTGGCCCCGATAATTGCTGCTTGCAGCTATATTTATTATTGTTATTATTATTAATGGTAATAGTAATAAAAGCAAAAATGACTGGAGTAATGATTTTTTTTGAAACCACAAGCAATAAGTAATAAATAACTATTTAATAAATAAGTATTTAACAATTTTTTTACAATTGATAAACGTGAAAACAGATATTATAAACTATTATATTATATTATATTATGTTATATTATATTATATTATATTATATTATATTATATTATTATAAACTATTATATTATAAACTATTATATTATATTATATTATATTATGTTATATTACATTATATTATATTATATTATATTATATTATATTATGTTATATTATATTATATTATATTATATTATATTATATTATATTATATTATATTATATTATATTATATTATATTATATTATATTATATTATATTATATTATATCCTGCCAAGACATTACACATTTTCCAATGTACACTCTCAGAAATAAAGGTACGAGAGCTGTCACTGAGGCAGTCCCTTTTCAAAAGATACATATTTGTAGCTGAAGGGTCCATATTGATATCTCAAAGGTAAATTTTTGGTGCATTTGGGTACTGATATGTACCTCAAGGTACTACTTTGGACTCTATAGATACAAATATGTATCTTTTGAAAAGGTACTGCCCCAGTGACAGCTCCTGTACAGTTATTTCTGAGAGTGTACTAACAATAATAAATAATGTTTTCTTTCTTTATTTTTGTTTTGGAAAGAGTAAGCAAATGTTCTTGAATTTCTTGAATAATCAAGAAATATGTCAATTGCACAGAATTTGTGCAGCACAGGCTGGTTTGCTAAGTTTTGGGAAAGGCCAAATTATATGAAATCAACATCAACAACTGCAGAGCTCCCAGATTCAAAAGCAAATGCCGATTTGTGTTCAAAGTTCAGCCTAAAAAAGTATATTAAGCCGTTGGGGTTTAGTTGGTTTGTGTTCAGTTTCCATTGCTTGACCTTTCTATCTCTCGACGGGCATGTATATCTATTCCTATAACAACATCTGATCTGTTCTTAAGCACAGTCTTGTTTTACACGTAAAACATATCATGCCAAGTATGACTCTTTGCTGCCCTCTATCGGTGAAGATTTTACTCACCCAGATTTATTTTCTAATTTTTTATGGGATAGTTCACCAAAAAATTAAAACGCTCTCATCATTTACTCACCTTCTTCTTGTTCTAAATCCGAGTTTATTTCTTCAGATGCACACACAAACACAAAGATATTATGAAGAATGTTGGTAACCTGTAGCTACTGATCTCCAAGGATGGATTTAACCAATAAGCAAGGTAAGCGGCCGCCTATGGCCTCAGGAAATCAGAGGGCCCCCAAATAAATACCTAGAAGTATAAATTATTTTTTTCCGGAATTGCTTAGGGCCCCCAAATCACTAAAACCGCTCCTGCTGACCTCTATAGTAGGAGAATATGGCAGTTAATGACACAGGTTTAGAACAAGAGGATGGTGAATCTCAATGATTAATATGCCTTTAAAAATCTCCAATAAGGCTCAAAGCACAGAGTGAAAGCAAAACAAACATGTCACATGACCCAAAGGGGAAGTGCTTAGGTCACATAAATCAGCAAATGTCTATTATGTTTGGTATGGTGGAGGCTAAAAGGGTGATCTTGATGGATTGGAAGTCCACTTTACCACCTATATTTCATAAATGGCTGACTGAAATGGCTGCTGCTCTTAAGCTTAAAAGAATTCATTTTGCTGGGGCAGATGTTTCTAAAAGTTTGAAACAATCTGGGGCCTCTTCCATGCTTATGTCTTTAAGAGTTGAAAAGGTTTTTGTTTCCATTTGTATAAAAAGTATTATAAATGTGTTTATGTTATGAATAAAAAATCTAAATATGAATATATAAATAAAATATATAAAAAAAGAGGAAGTGCCCAGGAGACTGTTTGATTGTTTAGAGATGATGGTGAACAACACACTCTAAAATTCAGCATGTTGTTGGGTTCTCTCTGCTTTCCTCACAGATGAACTCTCTGAACAGTGTTAGCAGCTCAGAAGACATTAAACCTCCTCCAGGACTGGCAGGACTGGGCAGTTACCCTTGCGGCAGCCCCGGGTCTCTTTCCAAACACATCTGTGCCATTTGTGGAGACCGATCCTCAGGTAATACCTGTTACCACACAGCTCCTACACACTACTACATGTTCAGTCATGCTGACTCGCTCTTTGAGTGGAGACTGGCTGACATTAACCTGTGAAACTTGGACATATTTAAGAGACGTTTTAATATCAGAGTAAATCAGAGTAAATTGAGTAAAGGGTCTGTGCAAACAGTATATTTAAATTTAAAATATGATGAGAGTAAGTTAAAGTAAGTAAACATTACAGTTTATTAACAATTTGCAATGATAATGTGTGAATGAATCATCGTATGTGACCCTGGACCACAAAACCCCTCATAAGTGTCAATTATTTTAATAAAAATTGAGATGTATATACCTTAAAGCTAAATAAATAATCTGTTTGATTTTTAGGCTATGACAATATTTGGCCAAGCTCCAGCTATTTGAAAATCTCTAATCTGAGGGTTCAATAAATCTAAATACCAAGAAAATGTCTTTCAAAGTTAAGTGCTTAGCAAGGCATATTACTTATCGAAATTTGATAATATCTTATCTTTAATTTTCTAATGATTTTGACATAATAAGAAAAATCAGTGATTTTATGCTGTACATACAATGTCATTTATTTTGGCTATTGCCCAAAATATACCTTTGCAATTGTAATGGTTAACAACAGTCCAAATGTAGACAAGTCATCAAACAGGCAGAAATAAATGACTACCTGTGAGGTCTGTCAAATCTGTGTATCTGAAGATTTTGGATTATTGTTAGACATGTATTAGACTTTCACTGACAGTCCAAATTTAGACTTTTGTTTAGACATATATTAGGGGTCTATTAAACTATTAGACTACACTAACCAGCCACTTTATTAGGTACACCTTACTAGTACCGGGTTGGACCCCCTTTTGCCTTCAGAACTGCCTTAATCCCTCATTGCATAGATTCAACAAGGTACTGGAAATACTCCTCAGAGATTTTGATCCATATTGACATGATAGCATCACGCAGTTGCTGCAGATTTGTCGGCTGCACATCCATGATGCGAATATCCCGTTCCACCACATCCCAAAGGTCCTCTATTGGATTGAGATCTGGTGACTGTGGAGGCCATTTGAGTACAGTGAACTCATTGTCATGTTCAAGAAACCAGTCTGAGATGATTTGTGCTTTATGACATGGTGCGTTATCCTGCTGAAAGTAGCTATCAGAAGAAAAAACCCACAACATTACACCACCACCACCACTAGCCTGAACTGTTGATACAAGACAGGATGGATCCATGCTTTCATTTTGTTGATGCCAAATTCTGACCCTATCATCCGAATGTCGCAACAGAAATCGAGAGTCATCAGACCAGGCAACGTTTTTCTAATCTTCTATTGTCTAATTTTGGTGAGCCTGTGCGAATTGTAGCCTCAGTTTCCAGTTCTTAGCTGACAGGAGTGCTACCCGGTTTGCGGCTGTAGCCCATCTGCCTCAAGAGATGCTCTTCTGCATACCTCGGTTGTAACAAGTTATTTTTTAACAAGTGGGGTTTTTTTGTGCCCACAGAACTGCCGCTCACTGGATAATTTCTCTTTTTCGGACCATTCTCTGTAAACCCTAGAAATGGTTGTGCATGAAAATCCCACCAACAACAACCAAATCACACCAACAACCATGCCACGTTCAAAGTCACTTAAATCACCTTTCTTCCCCATTCTGATGCTCGGTTCGAACTGCAGCAGATCGTCTTGACAATGTTGCTGCCATGTAATTGGCTGATTGGAAATTTCCATTAATGAGCAGTTAGATAGGTGTACCTAATAAAGTGGCCAGTAAGTGTATATATTTACTTCCCAACCTACCAACTAGGAAACAGGTAGAAAGTAAATTTCATGAACAGTTACAAAGAATTGTCTAGAAACATACTGAGCCTATAAACACGAAAATGTATGTTTCAGTACTTTTTTGTAAAATATCCTTTTTTTTTTTGTATTGACAGCCTTTATTTACGTCAACTTTCTCTCCCAACAGGGAAACACTATGGTGTTTACAGCTGTGAAGGGTGCAAAGGCTTCTTCAAGAGAACCATCCGGAAAGACCTGACGTACACTTGTCGAGACAATAAGGACTGCCAGATAGACAAACGCCAGCGAAACCGCTGCCAGTACTGCCGCTATCAGAAATGTCTTGCCATGGGCATGAAGAGAGAGGGTGAGTGTTCAGTTAATATATTTAATATTCCGATATTAACACAAGACAATAGTCTGGTTAGGAATCAACCATGCAAACAGAGATTTTTGATTATTTCTATCTGGCTAATGTTACACTCATAGTAACACAAATTGAATCAAGACTTATTTGTATTATCGTAGTGCAGCAATATATATACATGTAGGCACCACACTTTAATGTCTCTTAAGATTATTTGCTGCATTTTTTGAAAAGATTCACACATGGCAGTGGTTTATATTCACTGTTGTCTGTTTGCACATACAGTACTGTACACAATTTGTAGTCCATGTTTAATTTGCTGTTTTAGTGATGGTACTGTACATTAATAATGTGGCTGTGAAATTTGTATTCTTTTTCTAATATTTCCCAAGTGATGTTTCATGGTATTTCCTATTATTTTTTTCTTTTGGAGAATATCTTATATCTTTTAGTCCTTTTTTTTTTAGATCTTTTTGAATGTAGAAACCTCTAAGATCAGTTTTATTAGCCCCATTAAGATTTTTTTAATTGGCTACAGAACAAACCGCTGTTGTTCAATGATATGTCTTATTAACCTAATCTGCCTAGTTAACCTAATTAGCCTAGTTAATCTTCTATCTTGCAACCTCACATGAGCAGATACTTAAAGTATTTTGCAAAAATAACTAGTAAAATAGGGCAACGCAGTGGCGCAGTAGGTAGTGCTGTTGCTTCACAGCAAGAATGTCGCTGGGTCGCAGGTTCGAACCTCGGCTGGGCTGGGTCAGTTGGCGTTTCTGTGTGGAGTTTGCATGTTCTCCCTGGGTTCGCGTGGGTTTCCTCCGGGTGCTCCGGTTTCCCCCACAGTCCAAAGACATGCAGTACAGGTGAATTGGGTAGGCTAAATTGTCCGAAGTGTATGAGTGTGAATGTGTGTGTGGAAGTTCCCAGAGATGGGTTGCGGCTGGAAGGGCATCCGCTGCGTAAAATCGTGCTGGATAAGTTGGCGGTTCATTCCGCTGTGGCGACCCCGCAAGGGACAAAGCCGACAAGAAAATGAATGAATGAATGAACTAGTAAAATATTATGCTCTGTCTTCATGGCAAAATAAATTAGTTATTATAATTTGGTTATTAAAACTATTATGTTTAAAATGTGTTGGCAAAACCTTCTTTCCGTTAAACAGTTCTTGAGAAATAATTGAAAAATAATTAACCCAAACAATTTTGTTTTTAACAGTATCATTATTTTTTATTCAATTATTATTATAAATACAGGTTAAGATTGTATTTTAGTTTAATTAATAGGGGTTTGATTTAATTGTTTAAGACATGAGACATACAGAGTTGGAGAAAGATTAATAATGAGCGCTTGCAGTCTTCAATGAAACATGGTGGAGACTCTGTCTTGATATTGGTTTGTTCTGGTTTGGGACTGCATTTCTTCCAGTACTGTTAGCAAAAATTGTCTGAATTGACTGGAATGGAAAGGCTGAAATGTACAGACAGGTTTTAATCCATTATGCCATTTCTTCTGAAAAGCACCTTGTTGGTAATGACTTTATTTTTCAGCATGAAAATGTTCTCAAACAAACTGCTAATGCAGTGAAATCATTTTTGGAGTGAATAAAACAGCTGATGGAATACAGACAGTCATGAAATGGCATCCACAGAGTCCAGACCTAAATATTACAGAGGCAGTATGTGGTCACCTGGACAGAAAAAAGAAAGATAAAACAGCGTAAATCTAAATAAGAACTCTGGGAAGTGAAGAAAGACGTGTGGTATTACAAATCACATTATTTCAGAAAACTTCAGGATGGTCTCCTTAAAAAACATCCTGTGCTTGTTGCAAAGGGAGGTCAGAACTGAGGTTTTAACTGAAAATAGTGTTGTTATTTTTGTACATATTTCCCTTAATTTTGGTTTGTATCTTAAAAGACTTCAAATTAAAAATGGATTTATATACAGCAAAGAGCAAAAGTCTTAGATCACTGAAGCTGATGATTTTGTAAAATAATAATGAAACACCCAAAATCATATGAAGTGGTACCATATGAGGACAAACCGTATATTGGTATGTGAAATCCTGGATGAAATGTCAAAGGCATTGAAGGCATGTATTCATTCATTATTTTCCTTCGGCTAAGTTCCTTATTTATCAGGGGTCACCACAGCGGAATGAACCGCCAACTATTCCAGCATATGTTTTACACAGCGGATGCCCTTTCAGCTGCAACCCAGTACTAGGAAATACCCATACACTCTCACATTCAGACACACTCATACACTATGGCCAATTTAGTTTATTCAATTCACCTACAGCGCATGTGTTTGGACTGTGGGGGAAACCGGAGCATCCGGAGGAAACCCACGCGAACACGGGGAGAACATGCAAACTCACAGAAAATGCAGACTAGCCCAGCTGAGACTCGAACCAGCGACCTTCTTGCTGTGAGGCAACAGTGCTAACCACTGAGCCACAGCTCTGCCCTGAAGAAATGTATGTTAACATGTAAAACAGCATCATTAAAGGATTAATCTAAAAGCAACTCCCTGATCATAATATTGCCTTATTGAGAAAAAGAAATATAATTAGATTGTTTATGTGAATGTCCTATGTGAGTGTTTCATGGTTTGTATGTTATATGGTTGATCATGTTGTGGGTGCAGCTGTGCAGGAGGAGAGGCAGCGCGGTCGGGAGAGGAGTGATAATGAAGTGGACTCCAGCAGCAGCTTTAATGAAGAGATGCCAGTGGAGAAGATCCTGGACGCTGAGCTGGCAGTGGAGCCCAAGACAGAAGCTTACATGGAGTCTAGCATGAGCAACTCAGTGAGTCTCTCCTTGAGAACACAACCTAATGTCTCTCTTGATTGTTTTTCATGTTTAAACGCTGTCGAATGAGTGTATATAGAAAGCTATAAAAAGACAGTCTAAAAGTATACTGTGGTTATTATATTCTTGAAATAATGCTATATAAGGCTGCATCTAAAAAGCCTATGTACTTTTGTAATAAAGAGTGTGTTTAGAAGTAAAGCCTTACAGAAAAAGAAACATTATATATATATATATATATATATATATATATATATATATATATATATATATATATATATATATATATATATATTTATTTATTTATCATTTAATTAAGTTATTAGTTTCTTCTTATATTATATTGTAATTTATTTATATATTTGTAATACATACCTATTTAAATCTATTTTCTATATAATAGCAGAAAATTATTTTATTATAATAAGGTTTTCCCCTTCTAGTCAATATTTTAACGTATTTCTGTCTCGAATTCTTAGACAAATGACCCAGTGACCAACATCTGCCAGGCTGCAGATAAGCAGCTCTTCACGCTTGTTGAATGGGCGAAGAGGATCCCGCACTTCTCTGACCTCCCTCTGGATGATCAGGTCATCCTGCTGCGAGCAGGTCTCTGTCTCTCTGCTCACATCTTTAATATGTGTGTTGAGTGTGTGTATTCTCACTATGTGTATGTGTGTATTTAGGTTGGAACGAGCTGCTCATCGCTTCATTCTCACATCGCTCAGTGACAGTTAAAGACGGCATCCTCTTGGCGACCGGCCTGCATGTCCACCGCAGCAGTGCTCACAGCGCCGGTGTGGGCTCTATATTTGACAGGTCAGGTCACAACGCAGAAACCTCACTTTAAAGCACTGGACACACCAAACTGATGTCAAAGAACTAGCGGTCACCAAAACTGACTGCCTTGTCGCCTCATGTGCCTCACGCCTGGTCCTGTCTATGTTGGTGAACAGACCAAACTACTCATGTGTTGATCACATCACCTAATTATGGCCTGTTTCCACTCAGTGGTACAGTACAGTACGTTATGGTTCGGTACGGGTCACCTTTATCAGGCTTGCTTTTCCACTGCTAAAAGGTTACCAATGGTACAGTTTGGGTGGATGTGGTGCATGACAGAAAGTTTCAGTCGACATCATTCTCGATCGAAAAGATTGTCAAAGTAAAGCTGCAGCGGTCGTTCATATATCATATGAGAAGCACTTCTCACAAAACAGATGCTCTATACACATCAATACTTGTGTATAAATGTTCATTACTAACCTTTATATCAGAGCTATTCAATTGGCGGCCAGCAGGCCGAACTTGGCCCGCGAGGCAATTTGTTCTAGCCCTCTAAATAGTGTTTGACGCCATAATCGTGTATATTAAATAGAAAATCAAACACGGAGAGTCTAAAAACCCTGCTGATAGCCTTTAAAAATAAATTTAGTTCAGTCGAAAAATGGCCGCTATAGTTATAAAGTGACGTGCGTCTGTTTAACACTTATTATGCAGACACTTCATATTTGATGATAGTAGTTTGTATTGCACATTTAATTATTTTCCAATAATTGGTCCTTCTGCATTAGAATAAGTCATTCCATATGAGATTGTACACGATTAGCATTCTAGCGTCGCTTACATTTAAAAAAGTTATTTCTTTTGTTATTGAATCTGACGTGTTAATCTAAAGACAATCATTTGTGTTTGCAGGGTATTAACAGAGCTGGTGTCTAAGATGAGGGACATGCAGATGGACAAGACGGAGCTGGGCTGTTTAAGAGCAATTGTCCTCTTTAACCCAGGTAAAGACCAGTCCTGAATCTTCATCACTCAGAAACGTACAGGCTCTATGTCTTTTCAATAAACATAATCAGACACAATATGTTTTATTAGGAGAAGGCATTTACAGAGGCATTTTGACAGTTTTTCATTATTGTAATTTGCTCAATTTGTTCATACAAAACCCATATAACTATAGACTTTTTTCTAAATACATGTGTATTTCATTCCAACAATGTTGTTATAATAAAATTTCAAAACACAAAAGAGTGGTGCGTATTTCTACCTTTAATGGCCATAATGGTCAAACTGACCACATGCATTTCTGTGTCTGATAGCAAAAATGTAACTTTACTTCAGACATGTCACTTTCAAAAACAACAATTAATTTCCATTGCAGTGAAAAACGTTCCTGCTAACTGAACAAAGTGAGGTACGCAGGCGTTTGCAGGCGGTCTAATAACTTGTACATAATTATATTACAAAAAGATCTGATTTTTAGTCTAGTAACTTCATCGTTTCATTAAAAAATCTCAGTAGAAGCTTTACATGCAAGTGTGATGTGACAAAAATTAATTCTACAGTTTTATATGAACGGTCAGAATGTAATTCTGGTATTTCCAGGGTTAATGAACCAGGGCTTCTTAGCAAAAGATAGATTAAAGGCTTGTTCACACCAAGAACAATGGCTATAAAGACAACTATAACAATAATAATAATTATATTGACAGTTACACCAGTGCAAAACAAACATTTCTCCTCAAAGTCTGTTGATCACTGGGTCATTTGTCTGAGAATCAGAGAGATAAATATGCACATTAAAATATTGACTGGAGGAAACGAAAAAATATTTCCAGTAATACATATAATTTCAATAGATATGTACAAAGTCAGCTCATTCTTTCAACCAAAACCAAACATTACTCTCTATATACACACTCTCAAGTGGTTCCAAATCTTTATGATTTTCTTTGTTCTGGAGAACACAAAAAAAATATTTTAGAGAATGTGAAACTGGTAACCATTGACTTCCATATTACAAAAAACAATGTGGATGTCAATAGCTACAGTTGCAATCAGAATTATTGAACCCCCTTTGAATTTTTTTTCTTTTTTGAATATTTCCCAAATGATGTTTAACTGAACAAGGAAATGTTTTACAGTATGTCTGATAATATTTTTTTCTTCTGGAGAAAGTCTTATTTGTTTTATTTCGGCTAAAATAAAAGCAGTTTTAAATTTTTTAAAACCCATTTTAAGGTCAAAATTATTAACCCCTTTAAGCTATGTATTTTTTCAATAGTCTACAGAACAAACCATCATTATACAATAACTTGCCTAATTACCCTAACCTGCCTAGTTAACCTAATTAACCTAGTTAAGCCTTTAAATGTCACTTTAAGCTGTATAGAAGTGTCTTGAAAAATATCTAGTCAAATATTATTTACTGTCATCATGGCAAAGATAAAATAAATCAGTTATTAGAGATGAGTTATTAAAACTATTATGTTTAGAAATGTGCTGAAAAAAAATTCTCTCCGTTAAACAGAAATTGGGAAAAAAATAAACAGGGGGGCTAATAAATCAGGGGGTTGAATAATTCTGACTGCAACTGTATGTTTCCATTCATCTACTTTTATGCGCATTTTGGATATATAAAAAAACATATGCGCATAACTAAATAGCATAAACTTTTTATTCGATTAGAAAAGATGCACATAAACTAGGATAGAAACACTTTTACCAAACAAATTCCAGTATGCGCATTATAAAAGTCATCATATGATGATAAAAATGTGCGTGAATGGACAAACCAGCAAGCTGAGCACATTGTAAATCATCTAAAATGTTGTTTTGGTCATTCTAAAATGGCGTAATCATTTCAGTATTAGTGATATTAAAATATTAATTACCTCCAGAATCAAAATTGTCTGTGCTTGGCATCTGACACCTTCAAATGCCACCATGTGTTCACTGCATGTCGGTTAAAGAGAAGGTTCAGGCAGCTTCTCCTACCACAGCAAATTCTGTTTTTACTGTTGATATTTGGCGCCAGTTATTCAGGAAGTGACAAATTTGTTCTCTTTGACTCGTTGGATGAAACGGATGGAAAAATTTTTAGCACGTCTTTTATGCAATATTCCTATTTTGCGCATAAATTTAATTCACATCTTTGGATGGAAACATAGCTAATGGTTACCGGTTTACAACATTTTTCAAAATATTTTCTTTGGTGTACCACAGAAGAAAGAAACTCAAACAGGCTTTTGGCAAGTGAAGAGTGAGCAAATGATGACAGAATTTTTTTATTCTTGAGTGAACTATTCCTTTAAGATGCGATGCTACTAGCAACTGATAATTTGTTTGTGACTAAAAATGTTGACGTAGTGTAGAGAAATATTACTTTCTCCTTCATATTGTTGTGAAAAAAGTAATAAATGTTAGTGAGTGTGGTATTTGCCCTTCTCCAATGTGATTGGACAACTGATAAAAACTGATGAGCTCAGGGTTATACTGTAAATTGAATATTTTTCAACTATTCAAAGAATTAAACTGTCTCTTGAGTATAACTGAGTGTAAAAGATGCTCAGCATCTTATCACAAAAACGGCAGAACTCTTTATTAATACAATTTAAAACATACAGAGCACTGAGGAAAAAAATGGTGGATACACAATGTCATTTGTTTTTATTGATCGCCAGTTAAAACATTGTTTGTTCAATTTTGTTGAATTTGTTCAAACTACTTATTTAAAATGAGCTGAAACAACACAATTCTTACATTTTTGAATTAATACAACTTAATTGTATTACGTTGAATCCGCTTAAATATGTAAAAGCTAATAAGTTAACTTAAAGGGTCATATATGTGTCCCACGCTGCTATAAACACTATTAGGACACGTATATTTCACTAAAAAGTGAAACTGAAAGATCCGCTGTAAATGCTGCTCTGCGAGTGTAAACATGTAAACACCGCAATCAAACTATTACCGTCGTGTAGAATTTTCGCCGCATTTTGCGACAGGATAGTCTAGACACACACGGTTTTCTGACGCTACGTTACCTACCGAGTACATCTAAGTTACCGAGAAATGCGGAGTGTTTTTTTTTCTCCCATACGGCATGCGGTACCAAAATACTCCATTAAAACTGCACTCTTTGAGCAGTTCCTCGCATTCAATATCTCGTTTTGTCAAAAAAGTGAAAGTGCCAAACTGCAGTTAAAGTCGACAAATTAATAATTTGGCAAATAATTGGATTACTGATGTCTATGTAAACACAGTCACTGTCTTTCTCTCCTGCGTCTGTGTGTTTGCTTTGCCTCTGTGAAAATCAGCGCGTGCCCAAATGGAAACTCCCATTTTTATGCAAAACCTTCCCTCTTTCCCTCCCCCGACACTCCTACCTAAACAGAGCTGGACACATCCACTTTCCTGACTTTTTCCAAACTAGAGGAGTGAAAAAACCCTGCTAAGACAGGGGGGTTTCGTGACCCTTTAATTCCTTCATGTTGTCCCAACACAAATCAATTTCTCTGTGATACAATTATCAATATTATTTTATTGTTGTTATATTGTGGACTTCCTAGTTGTCATTGAACTGGAATGATCGTTACAATTTCAAGCTAGGATGAAGACTTGCGAGTGTTCTTATGTTTAATGCAACTGTCCGTTTTATAGATGCAAAAGGACTGTCAAACCCATCAGAGGTGGAGGCATTAAGGGAAAAAGTGTACGCCTCGCTGGAGGGCTACACCAAACACAACTACCCGGATCAGCCTGGAAGGTACAGTAGAGTCCGCAACGCCAGCTTCATATTTTATTGAAGCACTTCTCTGCCTATTCAACAGTGCAAACTGAAACAATATTCATTCATTCATTTTCTTTTCGGCTTAGTCCCGTTATTAATCAGGGGTCGCCGACGCCACAGCAGAATGAACTGCACATACACTGTCATTCACACACATACACTACGGACAATTTAGCTTAACCAATTTACCTGTAACGCATGTCTTTGGACTTGTGGGGGAAACCGGAGCACCCGGAAGAAACCCACAGAAATGCCAACTGACCCAGCAGAGGCTCAAACCAGCGAACTTCTTGCTGTGAGGCGACATTGCTACCCACTGCGCCACCGCACCGCCGAACAGAAACAATATGTACAGTATATTGATTTCCTTAGTAAATATGGCAAGATTTTTTTTTCTTTTTCTCAAATTATTAACATAAAAACACTTTTAATGGAAACAAACAATTGCAAACACAGCACCGTCACTTTACTAACAATAAAACACACGATTAGAGGTGCAGTATGTAAGTTTGACACCCAGTGGTTGAACTAGGTATTGCACTCCTGAATCAAAACACGTTTTCCCTTAACTTCTCCTCTGAGTCCATGCCAGTGCAGGTTGCCAGATTGACGTTAGTGTGCCTGACTATCAAGCCTAAAGACTGATTTAATGCTGATTTGAACCGTTTTCTAACTAAAAGCAACGGCACACGATAGAAGGAATATTTTCCATATTAAAAGGAGGTTTTGTCTCAACCAACACCTAAAATTTTATTTTAGAAACAGTTTCTATTTCTCACTCAGGTACACCGCATGTGCTTTATTCAGTGTTAAATGCTAAATTAGATTTATTGCCATACTGCTGAAAGTAGCAGAAGATTTTACCTCAGTTCTTGAAAATAAAATAAACCGTTTGAAATTGAGCTTTAGAACTGTGACTCAGTGCAAGCCAACTTAACAAATATCAATCATCCAGTATGTACATTTAATAATGTTTAAGTTTAATATGTATTAATTATATTGTAAACCTTACCATTTCGTTGGAGTGCAGTAAGTGCACTATTCTGTGTTTCTGAGTGGCTGTATTTAAGTTTCTGTCGTGTTTCGTTTGGTACAAACAGCCAAATTGCTGCAAATCACTGCAAATCTTGTCACATAGTGTGTTGTTAATACACAGGATTACAATGTAACCTGTTTACCTAATGTTTTACGTTCGTAATATGTATATTATTTGATAATTAACAACCACCTCATCTGGAACTCTGAATCTGCATTTTATTTTGGGGCTGTTACTGTCCACCAGAGGTCTCATTTTAGTCACGGACACAATATAATTGGCTAAAGTGGCAGTGGGAAGGTTAAAAGAACCAAAACAAAGACAGCCATTCTGACACGTAATGCACATCTTTAAAGCAGAATATATGACTTCAGCATTGTTTTTCAGATATGCTAAAGAATGTTCACTTAGCATGTTTCTTAAATACTGTATCTACAAACACATTATGGTATTTTTATGCTTTAGAAGAGTCAAAAATTTACACACAGCACCTTTAAGAACAATGTAATAGAGTATTCTAATGATAAATCCATGGATATTTCCTAAGACAAGACAGAACAATTGATCACAATGGATAAAACCAAAGAACAGACCTGTGATTTACAGCAAAGTGTTGTTGAGCTTTACAAGTTATCAAGTGGCTTTAAGAAAAGTGCTATGAATCAGTCTGGAGAAGAACGCATGTCTATCTTGTACAAACATACTGTTAGGAATCAAAATTGGAGAATTCAAGAAGTTATTTGGATTCTGGAGTCAGAAATTCTCTAAAACTACAATCTAACGTAACCACAAATTGTTTAATAGGGTTTTAAGTAACAAACTCCCACCCAAAAACAAACTCAAGCATCTTTGATCATATTTTGGAGCAAAAGATTAAAGACTTCTGTTTTTGCTCTCAGGTTTGCCAAGCTACTTCTGCGTCTCCCAGCTCTGCGCTCCATTGGACTGAAGTGTCTGGAGCATCTGTTCTTCTTCAAGCTCATTGGAGACACACCTATAGACACTTTCCTCATGGAGATGCTGGAAGCACCACATCAAATTACATGACACCAGTCCTGCCGCATGTAAATAAACCCCAGCGCACACTTTATAGCCCCTTTATAACAACAAATAAGTTCTTATTTTCTACCAAGCACAATGTGAAGAAGAAGAAAAAAAAGCAAACACGCAAAAGATTTGTATCCGTATTTTCCAAGAAAAAAGACACTGTTGAAGTAAATTGTATGAGTACTGTAAACCTTTATTTTGTACATAGATTTTACCAGCTGTGTTAGCGGGAAGAAACTAAATGTGAAAATATTTAATTCAATGCAAAACTGTGTAAACAGTCACCAGCAATGAGTTTAGAATTCTGTGAAAATAATTATTAATAATAATAATAATAATAATAATAAAAGGTGGTTTAAAATGTTTTGTTGTTGGTTATTTTTGAAATAACCATTTGTGGAATAAATGTGATTTTCCACAACAGTTTTTTTCTTTTGTACAAAATAAAACCTGAATTCCTTCCATTTCTGCCTAAAAAATATTTAAATGATGTTATTTTAGTTCTCTTTGGTGTTTGTTTGATTTGTTAAAGGGGTGGTCAGAGTGTATTTTTAAGGCTTGGCTGTGTTTATAAGCAGTGTTGCCAGATATAGCTGATGTTTTCCAGCCCAAAAACTGTTCAAAACCTGCCCAAATGCACAAAAAACGCCCAAAATAATATTAGAGTAATAAAAATAGAGTAATACTTTAATTAAGTTTCATTTATTTAAATTGAAATAAACCTAGTTACCTTAATTGTCATCATTTTTTTAACCATACAGCAACCAACACCAGCAGTCACAGAACCACAACATAACCGGATCACATCGAAACATTGCCCCCCCTCTCACCCACACACTGCACTTATTGTTGTGTACATTACACTATCTATTGGAGTATGTTTTATTTTTTGGAAATGGGGTATAAATTCGTCCCATTTTGGCCTTTTAAATTCTTTTGAACATAATTAGGTGCTGCTTGTCAATCAGACAACACTTCTAATGTTTGTTCTTGCTGTCAATTGCAGAAAAAATGATCGATAAGTGCCATGATAACTGCTGTGAGTTTAACTGCAGGCATTGCACTGGTCACTACTAACTGAATGGAGTAGGAGCACACAGTTATGTTTTGGTAAATAAGTTGCATATAAAATTTAGGTTTTAAAACTGCCCAAATTTTGTCAACCGCCGACTGTATTTTTTACTCGCACAATCAAATTCAAAACCACCCAATTGGGCAGGAAACCGCTCAATCTGGCAACACTGTTTATAAGATGAAAGAGCAATGTGTGCTTATGATCAACTTGTAAAAAAAAAATCATGTTATTTTTTCATATATCTTATATAGCTTATACAGCTACTCAGTTAACATGAAAACTTTTCTACACAGTGATAATCCAGATGAGAATTTCTTTAACAAAAATTAGCTAAAGCTGATAAATCCCAGACATTTGAGTCGTTTCGCTGATCTTTAAACTCTGCTAAAATGAGCTATGGTTTATCTCTGTCCAATGAAAGTGCGCGTTTCATTTATAGCCGAAAGAGTGTTTAGCTCGACTTGAGGTGAAAGCTGATTGGTTGCTCCAACGTGTGGACTGTCCAATGGCATATTTAACTCGATTTATTTTCAACTAGAGAAACGCATGTAGCAAAAGGAAAAGCAAGTGGCAAATAGAGAGAGAAAAGCATTTGTCAAATGCCTTTTAAAAAATAATTTACATGATTTATTAATACACTTTTTATTGTTTGATTAATCAGCATTTTAAAACATGATTTAAATAAACATATCATAAAATGTTTTATTTATTTGTACATTGAAAAATAATTTATAAATGCATTGTTTTTTTGCTTTATTAAATGACATTTAAAATCACAATTTAAATAAACACATTTCAATATGTCTATTTATTTGTCCATTAATTGTGCATTTAACTTCTGATTTATTTATACACATTTTAATGCTTTAATTATTAAATTAATCATTTGATTTTACTAACTGGCACTCCTCGTCCTCCATAGTTTAGTGATTTCAGTCATCATACAGTCGATATCCTTCATTTTCTCATCAGTGACATGTAGTCTATAAACAGTCTCTGCTGCATTTATAAAGCGTCCGTGTCTTGACGTAGTTCAGTATAATGCGATTTACTTTTTATGTGCAATTTGATTGGACAGGAATTTTTCCTACTAAAGCCACCTTTCCACTGCACACGACAAGCGACAGACCGGAAGTCAATGGAGAGCAGTCCGGGAAGTGCGTGGAGTTCTGATCATCTCTGTATGCGGAAAATTCGGATCCGATTTGAGCTGCGGATCCGTTGAAATATTTGAACTCCTGCGTCTAAACCATATGCAACCAGCCAACAGGATGTGATGTAATTCAGTGTTGTCCAAGCAGGTCCGTGTGCGCGAGATGAGAAATAGTAGTTTTTTTGTTATTTTTTGAATCAGAAAAAAGTCTATATTAAAAAACATTTCTATTCATAAATGAGTAATAAAAAATATTATTTTTTATGTTGTCTCCACATTCCCTCCAAAATTTTTAGCGGTCTATGAGTTTCTAGCATTCATTCATTCAACCATGGTGAACACACGCAGAATAAAGGCTTTTGCTTTTGCACTCCCTTTATTTCGGACACTGCGAGAATCAGCTTCTCTCCCATGGTGCACAACAAAATTGAAAATTCTGTGCGACTGCCACAAAAGGGCGAATTTCAACAGTCGTGTCCAAATGTGTGTAGTGGAAAGGCGGCTTTAGCCAGACCCCTTAGCAGGGGGGAGTTAGGATGATTCTAAGGGCCAATCCCGTTTTGGGGTCCTCCAGAGTTACAGTACTATTAGGGGGCCCGATCAAATCCCATCGCTCCCTCTTCACTTTCGTCCGTTCGATTTGTCCTACCTTGTCAGATTGTCCTACGTCCCATTCAAAAAGTAGGTAGCACATTTTGATGATGCAATATGCTACCCATCAGATTTTGCTACCAGTGTAAATTGTAAAGTGTGTGGTATGAAGCTGTAATATCGCACTAACCTACCTAATCCCTAACTCCAACCTCAGAACCATTTAAATACAGTGTTGGTAGCATATTCGAATGGGTAGGTACCATACAGGTCAGCAGTACCTTGCCCATAAACAAGAAAGAAAATAAAGTACTGACTGCAGGTTGGAAAAAACTGGAGTAAAAGTACTTATAGAGCACTAAAAATGTACTCAAGTGAAAGTAAAAGTACACATTTTTGAAGCTACTTAGTGAATTACAATTCCTGAGAAAACTTCCTATTTTTTATTATTTGTAATTTGTTGGTTTACACCACCTGGAGGAAATCCACGCAAACACGGAGAGAACATGCAAACTCCACACAAAAATGCCTCCTGGTCCAGCCGGGACTCGAACCAGCAACTTTCTTGCTGTGATGTGACAGTGCTAACCACTGAGCCACCATTCCCCCCTAATTTATTTTTTTTTTTAGTAAAAAATAGTTTATAAAGTGCACATTATACTTATTATATCATTTACTTTTGGGAAATTAAACACATCAAAATAAAGACTATGTTCTATATGATGTTCTACCATTAAAATAACATTTATGTACAGGATTAGGGTTAGGTAAAAACAAAAACGTATACAGCTTATGTATTCTGACATTTTAAAAAATATAAAACTAATCATATAATGTTTTATTATATTCTGAATAAAAAAATGTCTCTGAATATTTAGTGAGTTTCTTAGGTTATATTAGGATATTATTATGTTCTCAGACAAAAGGCAGTTAAACAGGACACATTTAATATCTGAATAAATAAAGCTGTACTACCTTTTTATTGTTTTAATGCATGCAAACCTTTTTCCATCTCTGACCTACATATTTCGTTTTGAAATATTTTTATAGAATAAACAAAAAATGTAGTATATGAAAATAATAAATTATAAAATAGATGACTAAATCAAGAAAATTATGCAACACATGCTCATTCTGAAAACGTAGTCCTATATACATTTCTGGAGATCACAAATTATGTAGCCAGAAGTACATATGGCTGCATTTCATCTTTAAAAACAACGCTACGGGCGGTATGACGGGGTTCCTTTTCTCACTTACCAGCTGACCGCTTACCTCCATAGGGATGGCTCGACATGTACATCAGCGGACTTGAGTTGCAGAGCGAAGTTGACCACAACAATGAGGTTTGAGTCCGGTGAAGAACAGTTCCAGAAACCATGGTAAGACAAAAACAGAAGCCAAAATTAAAAAAACAAGTAAATAACACGGTGAGAATGTGGCAAAAGCTGAAAACATGGTAAAAAATGAGGGGCTTTTCTTTTTCTGAATTGCGTTTAAAAACACTGCGGTTGGGTTTAGGGAAGGGTGGGGGTTAACGGTCGATTGGTCAGTCAGTCGACAGCGGCCTCTGATGGATTTGCGCAAGAACAGCAGGCGCGAATGACACTTGAGAAAGAAATTTGAGATCTGGAAAAGCGTAACAGCGGCCTCTGGTGGATTTGGTGCAAAAACAAGAAAAAAACATACCACCTGAGACGTAATCAGAATGAGCCTGGGTTGAAATTACCATAACTAAAACTGTTTTACGTTGTATTCAAACAGTGAGTAACAGAAACATGAAATCATCCATTTAATGAGAGTAACTGTCGCATGTGCTGTAAGTTTATGTAAGCGAGCTGTCACTGAGTTATTCAGGTCCGTCTAATTGTTCTAAATCACTTCACTTGTGACTCACTGGATGGGAAACAACTTTTTTTCCCCACTAAAATTAAAAAGTACTTGTAAACTGTCTGGAGAAGCAGGAAAAGAAGGCCATTAATGTGTTTGTCAGCAGTCATGAATGAATGAAATGTGCTTCTTTCATCTGTCGCTGTCGTGTGTCTAGACTGATGGTATTTATGGACCTCAAAATGCACTTTATGTGTCCGTGTTTTTGATAACAATGTGCGAATACATGGTTCATTGAACATTTCTTGTTAAAGCACCATTTTGTTTTATCTATGTCATGGCGATGCAGTGGCGCAGTAGGTAGTGCTGTCGCCTCACAGCAAGAACGTCGCTGGGTTGCAGGTTTGAACCTCGGCTGGGCTGGGTCAGTTGGCATGTTCTCCCTGCATTCGCGTGGGTTTCCTCTGGGGGCTCCGGTTTCACCCACAGACATGCGGTGCAGGTGAATTGGGTAGGCTAAATTGTCCGTAGTGTATGTGTGTGAATGAGTGTGTGGATGTTCCCAGAGATGGGTTGCGGCTGGAAGGGCATCTGCTGCGTAAAATCGTGCTGGATAAGTTGGCGGTTCATTCTGCTGTGGCGACCCCGGATTAATAAAGGGACAAAGCCGACAAGAAAATGAATGAATTGATCACTGATTTTGACACATACCAGATGACAACATATTTACACATAGTGACCATAGCACAGATTTAAAATATAACGTTTGTATTTACAACCCCAAATCAGGAAAAGTTGGGACAGTATGAAAAAAACACATAAAAAAGTAGTGATTTCCAAATTTTGGAATAATAATATTGTTTCTTTGTTGTTTTTTCAAAATAAACACAATTTGGTTCTTGCAACACATTTTTAAAAAGTTGGAACAGTAAAGTATTTACCACTTTGTAATGTTGTTATTCCTTTTCACAACACCTAAAAGACATTTAGGGACTGACTGAAGACACTAAGTGATAAAGTGTTTCAGGTGTCATTTTGTCCCATTCTTCCTGTAAACAATTAGTTTTTTTGTTTGTGTTTTCTATACTGTCCCAACTTTTTCTGATTTGGGGTTGTATGTGTATTTAAACACAGGTGTAAATATTTGTTTATCGCTACAGTATCTATACAGTGATACAGCAGACGTTGCCAATTTATTTAGTTATTCTTGTTCAATCGTGTATTCTTTCAGAAAGAAAAGCTTAAATCCTGTCACAGGGACTGTTTATTGTATAAAAAGTTACTTAAATATATCATTATTACAATAATATGCACATTTTAGGGATAAATAAGGTACAAATGTTTGCATTTTGAATGTGTGCATTATATGATCTCTCCCAAATGGTTATGACCTTGAAAATAAATAGGGCATTTAAAATTCAGTGAACAAACAACATCAAGCTGTCTAAAAAATACTGTTTTGCTTTTTGGATAGTCACATAAACTTAGACAGAAGAATTATTTTAGTCCTGGGAAAAGATTAATTATGCTTAAATCCAAATCAAATTGGATTTCCAAAAAATTATTATTTTTTAACTTAATATATGTGTGTGTGTACTGCATATATTTATTATGTATGTTTAAATACACACATGCATGCTTATATCTGACAAAATAATAATAAAATATATATGTATGTGATACAAATTATATGGAAATTGAAATATCAATGTGACAACTTTTGTATAGCTTTGTTATTATGCATGAATTTTTGTTTTTGATTTTTAAATATTTCCTAAACAATGTTTAACAGAGCTAAGACATTTTCAACAGTATGTTTTTTCAACAGTATCTATCTATCTATCTATCTATCTATCTATCTATCTATCTATCTATCTATCTATCTATCTATCTATCTATCTATCTATCTATCTATCTATCTATCTATCTATCTATCTATCTATCTATCTATCTATCTACAGTTGAATTCAGAATTATTAGCCCCCTTTGAATTTTTTTTTCTTTTTTAAATATTTCCCAAATTATATTTAACAGACCAAGGAAATTTTCACAGTATGTCTGATAATATTTTTTCTTCTGGAGAAAGTCGTCTTTGTTTTATTTTGACTAGAATAAAAGCAGTTTTTAATTTTTAATAAACAACTATTTTAAGGTCAAAATTATTAGCCCCTTTAAGCTATATATTTTTTCGAAAGTCTACAGAACAAACCATCATTATACAATAACTTGGCTAATTACCCTAACCTGCCTACTTAACCTAATTAAACTAGTTACGCCTTTAAATGTCACTTTAAGCTGTATAGAAGTGTCTTGAAAAATATCTAGTCAAATATTATTTACTGTCATCATGGCAAAGATATAATAAATCAGTTATTAGAAATGAGTTATTAAAACTATTATGTTTAGAAATGTGTTGAAAAAATCTGTTAAACAGAAATTGGAGAAAAAAAAACAGCTGGGCTAATAATTCTGACTTCAACTGTATATATGTATGTATTTATGTATGTATTTATGTATAGTCAGAATTATTCGCCCCCTGTTAATTTTTTTCCCCAATTTCTGTTTAACAGAGGGAAGATTTTTTCAACACATTTCTAATCATAATAGTTTTAATAACTCATTTCTAATAACTGATTTATTTTATCTTTGTCATGATGACAGTAAATAATATTTTACTAGATATTTTTCAAGACACTTCTATACAGCTTAAAGTGACATTTAAAGGCTTAACTAGGTTAATTAGGTTAACTAGGCAGGTTAGGGTAATTAGGCAAGTTATTCTATAATTATGGTTTGTTCTGTAGACTATCAAAAAAATATATAGCTTAAAGGGGCCAATAATTTTGACCTTAAAAAAGTTTATACAGTTGTAGACTAAAATCTAAATATCTTAGACTGAATCCTTTTAAAATGCTAAATATATTGACAAACAAAAACATGTAAACGCACTGTATAGTTTATATTTATGAGTCAAACTCTCAAATTCAGTGAGTGAATAACCAATTAGTGCATCAGTGAATAATTTAAGCAATAAACATTTCAGTGTATATTTCGCATCTGTCAAGCTGAGCTGTAGGCTAAATCTGAACAACAGTCTAACCAATAAATGAAAACCCATACTGAGAACATGATCTGTCTGTACACTTTTGTTTTTCACAGACTGTGTTCAGACTATGTTTTCAGAATAATTAGCATGGTCTGAGCAGAAAATCACTTTGACTGTTATGGATATGTGCGATGTTGATTAAAGCAGAGCGCTGAAATAATGAGTGCAGTGTGTTTAAAGGTGTGGTACAACTACTTCACCATTACGGTACCACAAAAACCACTTCCCACAAAGAGGATGTTTTCTCTCTCTCTTTTTTTCGCTTTTATTTCTTCACAGCACGCGGTCATTTTATTGCGACAGGAACTGAGAGTAAAGCCTGAGCGCTCATTATATAGCGCTATATATTTTTGTTAATGACTACACTGTTTGATTTTGGGTATTAAGAGGTCATTAGTCCGCCATCCTTCTCTTATTGACTTATGAAAGCTCTTTGGCAGCTACTTGAGACATTCACATACCTCATAAACAACCAAACACTTGCTGACCTCCTACATAAAGCCAAATCAAGTGACTCAACAGTGAAACAGTGTGTTCTGGCCAACGCATTGACCCAGACTGAAAACTAAACGTGGTCAAATCGTCCCACCATTTGATAATGATTTTACTTTTGTTGTTGTTGTTGTTGTTGTTGTTTTTGTTAGCATGACACACTGTAAAAACTGCTGGCTTCCACACAATTCCTTCATGTTGACCAAACACAAATCGATTAAGTTATTTTTTTAAGTTGTTTTTACAAATGTAAGTGGATTTAACTTAAAACAATTACGCCACCCCCCCCCCCCCCCCCCCGCAAAAAAGTCAAGAAATGTGTTGATTCAGCTCATTTTAAATACATAGTTTGAACAAGAAGCAAAAATCTTTTTTGTGTGCAAAAATAGACAAATAAATTCAAGTTAAATCACCGATTTATCTAATAGCAATCTTGAAAGTCAAAATGAGTGAAACAGCCAATCAAATTGTTGTAAATTAGCTTTGAGGCTAATTTACAACAAGAGCGACGTCAGTATTTTAATTTTTCACTATCTAATAAAAAAATCTGTGATTTTAAATTATTCCAAACTTGTTCTGTAACGTGACATTATACGTTTTAGTGTGAACTCTGCTATTCTTTTATACTTGGAGTATTTTTTTGCAACACAGACTCACTGGAAATATGTGCTTCAGCCTACAAATTTGTGAAACTGTAAAATACTTCAACATATTTTTGACTCCAGTTTCGAGTTAATATAAACACTACAAGGATGTATGACGCCAACCTTTGTTCCTTTTCACACTAATGATATACAACTTAATCGTGTCTATGATTTGTAATCAAATAGATCCGCCCTCTAGTGGATTGTTCATCTGAAACGTGCAACGAAACGTACCCAGAGCAATGTATTTTATGGATTTGCAAAAATGTACAGTAGTCGCGTGCAGTGATTCCAATGAGCCTGAGTGGATTTTAAAATATATATTTATCATTATAGCTGATGTTTACAATATTCTACAGTTTACAGAAAACAAACAGTACTGGGCAAATTATTAACAAACTGTAGTTTGTCATGGATTACAAATGACCGGTTGATACTTACAGTCATTCATTCATTCATTTTCTTGTCGGCTTTGTCCCTTGCGGGGTCGCCACAGTGGAATAAACCACCAACTTATCCAGCACGATTTTACGCAGCGGATGCCCTTCCAGCCGCAACCCATCTCTGGGAACTTCCACACACACATTCACACACTATGGACAATTTAGCTTACCCAATTCACCTGTACTGCATGTCTTTGGACTGTGGGGGAAACCGGAGCACCCGGAGGAAACCCACGCGAACGCAGGGAGAACATGCAAACTCCACACAGAAACGCCAACTGACCCAGCCCAGCCGAGGTTCGAACCTGCGACCCAGCGACGTTCTTGCTGTGAGGCAACAGCACTACCTACTGCGCCACTGCGTTGCCTACTTACAGTCAGTTATCTGTTATATAACTCATTTTTGGTAATGCTTTTGGATTACTTTTTCAGTATTCTCAGTAACCGTACATTAATGGAAAGCTTATTTATTCAGTGTTGAGGTGATGTAAAAATCTCACTTTGAAAAAAAAAACTAAACATCATACAGTGGAATAATGGAAAAATTTGACATTTTAATTAATGATTTATAAACAATGTATTGTCATTGCTTAATTTGTAATATTGTAATCAAAATAGAACTTGTAATTTGATTGTGAGAATGTCATTATATAACCTAGATTACATTTAATTCCTTACTACCCAGCAGTGATTGTGAAAGAGTGTAAGATAGCATGTACTATGTAGATAAATGTTTAATATTTGACAGCTGTTTTATGAGAAAAACTAAACAATAAACAGTAATATTCAGCGATCATACTACTGTAGATGTTTTTGTCATGATTGGTCATTGTAAATTAAAAATATTGCACACAATTCATGTAATCATGTTCTGAATGTGATGAGACAAGATCCAATGCCATTTGGTGTTTTCAAAATATAATATTGGTTCAAAATAAAATACAAATATTGATTCAATATAGGCGACACAGTGGCTCAGTGGTTAGCACTGTCACCTAACAGCAAGAAACTCATTGATTTGAGTCCCGGCTGAGCCAGTTGGCGTTGGTGCTCTGGTTTTCCCCACAGTCCAAAGACATGTGCTATAGGTGAATTGAATAAACTAAATTGGCCGTAGTGTATGTGTGTGAATGAGTGTGTATGGGTGTTTCCCAGTACTGGGTTGCAGCTGGAAGGGCATTCGCAGTCTAAAACATATGCTGGATAAGTTGGCGGTTCCTTCCGCTGTGGCGACTCCTGCTAAATAAAGTTATTAAGCCAAAGGAAAATTAATGAATGGTTCAATATAGTTCAAATTGTTTGGTTGTTATTGTACTGCTCTTACTTTTACCCATTTAAATTCTTTACTTATTTAATTCCTTTAAACAAAATAGGTCCGTCAAGGCTACAGCTTGGTTGAACATCGTTTAATTTTCACGAGGATATTAGAAAGGTCAAACCCATCTGTGACAACTAAATCAAGCCATGGGGAAACATGACCTCTGCAATGACATGTTTTGGTTTCTCTGAATTTGATTAAAAAGCTTCATTCTGACCGCATTAGGAACATTTAAGCACTCAAATCTAGAATCAGACCCACTGGACACTGAAAGTTTAATAGCGACAATAAAAAAATTAAATTAACCATCAATCCTGTGTGAAGAACATTGAGATCCAAGGACATTTTTACAGAGGTCACTGACTCTTGTCACAGCAGTGTGTGTGTGGTATTTTCACTATGTTGTGGTAACCAAATGCGCCTTAATTTTTGACTTTGTGGGGAGATTTATTATTTTATTTATAGGTCCCCATGAGGAAAAATATGGCTCATAAATGATACAGAATGAAGTATCATGAAAAATTAAAATTGCAGAATGTTTTCTGTGAGGGTTGGATTTAGAGGTATAGAGTTAGCGTACATTACATACAGTCAGAATATAAAGTCTGTACAATAATTATTACATCTATTGGAAGTCCTCAAACATAAAAACACAAAGTGTGTGTGCACAGGTATGTGTGGCTTACAGGGACGCAAAGTTGTATAATGACATAGGTATGACTTAGTGTGTGTGTGTGTGTGTGTGTGTGGGAGGTAAGATCCTTACATCATCATGCTTTAATTGGGCTGGGTGCTTAATTACATTTTCTGGCCAACAGGAGAAATCCAGCTGTCATATGATATAAAAGAGACAACAGTAAACCCAGAAGGACAGAACAAGATTCAGATATTTCAACAGACATTTCTCTTCGGTAAGTCATTTTCTGCATTTAACTCGCAGATTTTGCACTGTGACATCTGTAATTTTGGGGTAATTGTGTCTAAAAGGTTGTTAGAGCGTGGTGATATTTACAGTATTATCTGCTTTCAGATTATTGTAAATGTGTATATAACATTAAAACTTTTTATGAGGAGCAGTGAGCATGTTAAATACTGGATACAATGCTAGAAACCAGAAATGTATAAGTTGAAGCTTAATTTGTACTAATACAATAATTGTACTATACAATAATTAATTATGACATAATTAGACCTCATCAACAAGTCTTTTATGTTTAACATAAGAATAATGGACTAAATCATAAAGTACGACAGATTTGATGCTTTATTTTGCCTGATTATCATTTCTCAATTGGACATGCTCAAAGTAAATTTATATATACAGTTGAAGTCAGAATTATTAGCCCCCCCTTTCAATTTTTTTTTCTTTTTTAAATATTTCCCAAATGATGTTTAACAGAGAAAGGACATTTTCACAATATGTCTGATAATATTTTTTCTTCTGGAGAAAGTCTTATTTGTTTTATTTCAGCTAGAATAGAAACAGTTTATAATTTTTTAAACACCATTTTAAGGTCAAAATTATGCCTTTTAAGCTATATTTTTTTTTCAATAGTCTACAGAACAAACCGTCTTTATACAATAACTTGCCTAATTACCCTAACCTGCCTAGTCAACCTAATTAACCTAGTTAAGCCTTTAAATGTCACTTTAAGCTGTATAGAAGTGTCTTGAAAAATATCTAGTCAAATATTATTTACTGTCATCATGACAAAGATAAAATAAATCAGTTATTAGAAATGAGTTATTAAAACTATTATGATTAGAAATGTGTTGAAAAAATCTTCTCTCCATTAAACAGAAATTGGGAAAAAAAATAAACAGGGGGGGTAATAATTCAGGGGGGCTAATAATTCTGACTTCACCTGTATATATATATTTGTAATAAAACCACAGCAACCACAAATTAACCATGGTTGTGTGAAGAAACAGTGTCATATTCTGGCTACACGGTCAAAACATGTAGATCATGTTATGCAGATTACAACGTGAAAAAAAATCATTAAAAGTCATTTATAGTAAATATTTTAATGTTTTAGAATCACAATAGTAATTATATTGAGGTAAAATTGGTTTTATATTCACACATTCGTTCGTTGACAACTTGTGGCACGGTCCCTATCATGCTACTTTGATATTTGGCCAGAAATAGCATGCAAGTTGGACTTCAAAACAACATTAGCACTATTTAATTGACTGAACAATGTTGTACTTTGATAAGTCTTTGGCTGCTAATATGATTTTCCTGTTAAGAAATAGCACATATTACTTTTTAAAATATATAATATTAAGTCTGAATGTGCAAATATAAAACCAACTTTACTGTAATCTGTTGTGATGGTATAGTGCTGGATTTTTGTATATTGCAGTTTTATACAGCTATCTTTAGTATAATGACAGTATAATGCAGTAAATCTAAAGTAAAACTAAATGAAAAACTAAAGACTGCACACTTTATCAGTTCACTAGTTAAATCTACTGTATGCTGTGGCATTAATTAACAGAGTTGTAAATACTATAATATACACTTCACTATAGTATGTTTTAAAAACACTATAGCCTAGTATTTTTTCATGTGGGCTGATACTGTTTTGAGTTTTTCATTTAAACAGTACAGTTTCATGCAGCACACTTTCACGTTAAATTGACTTGGTTTTGTGACATGGGTGTTTTCATTTTGTTCGAAGTTCAGTCAAGCAGCTTTCAGAAAGACAGACTTCAGTGTTTAGTGACGATGTTGTCTCTGTCAGTCAGATATACAGGTGTTTGTGTGATTGAGTGCCATCATGACTGGCCTGACCGTGCTTTGGCCTCTTCTGGCTCTGGTCTGTGTTGCCCTGCCGTCGTCTGCTGCTCAGGGTGAGTCGCTGTTTCTGGATCTTTTTGTCAGTTCTGCTTTAAATAGACCCAATTCACAACGACGTTACTTCACTTCCCCCATCGACAACGCAGTGTATTTTAAGTTTACCTTTGAATGAATGAGAGACATCTTTGGAAAATTTACAAATGAATATATTAACATTGCATGTTGTGATTTAAGACTATTACAGTATTGGGCATGTAAATGATTCTCTTTCAATACTGAACTGCTTTTGAGTTAGAACATGATTTTTTTTTGAGTTATTAAGAATAGGTTATCATGGAAAGTAATTGTTTGCAACCTTTTCACTTGCTAATTAAGTTTATTTCCTCAATAATGGATATGAGTGAATGGTGTGTTATTGTTTTTGCGCAGGCAGCTGTGTGGGCAGATGTGGAGAGCCGTTCAGTCGTGGACACATCTGCAACTGTGACTACAACTGTTTTGTTCACGGCGAGTGCTGCAAGGATTTTGAGGACGTCTGCACTGCCAGTAAGTGCCTTACCTTCCTACATAATTTATATTTACTGCTTTTTTACTAACTTACATATTGGTGAATATTTGTAAAATAAAGAAATCTTGTTATAATATATGCATATATCTGTCAGTTGCTACATCTATATTATAAATGGGGTGAGTTGGTGGTTTATGAAGATTTAGGCATATGAGGTATGCAATTTTATTTATAGAATTTGACAAATCAAAATCACTCATGATATTTTTGTTTACAACTTTCATTGAAAATCTTTTCTTCAGTTCCCAATCCAATTCACCAATTTTCATTCAAAAATGTATTTTAGTATTATGTTTTATATTTTAATAAAAAAAAATATATACAAATAACATTTTATGATTTTACTGTAATTATTTAATTTGAGTTTTTTTCATACATTTTTCAATATTATATATTTTTTTCAAACTCTTGAAGTGACAGGGTCATTTTAACTGAATTATACAGAAAAAATGAGTTATTGTTAAGCTTACAAATAATATATTTATTTATATTTATTTATTGTTTTTATATATTATTTATTTTTAATTTTTTTTAAATACAATATTGACTTAATAAACTTTTAAGTCTTGGTATAATTTAGAGACTATGTATTAGAATGTCATTTAAACATTTTTAACCCTTTAACTGCCCCACCAAGAAATACAATTTGGATTGGATTTCTTAACTCCTAATGTTGCTAGTTAACACACACAATGCTTTTTTTTTCAACACATCCCTTCTAAAATATAAACCCCTACCAAACGGTTGATATGTCAGTAAAAGTAATGGAATTAATACTGTACATATACTATAAAAAATCTGAAAATATGAAGTGTAAGACCAATATACTTAAAAACATAATCAAAATAAAACATTTTTAATACTACATCATCTTTATTTTTTAAAGTATGCCATAAAATATTTCAGATTCTCACTTAACATGATTTTGGTTTTATTGTAAAAAAAAAAAAAAAAAAAAAAAGAAAACAAGTGTGCAACAGGATTATGTTTTTGTCATTGTTGTTGTTGTTGTTTTTTATAAACCAACAATGCTGTGTGTTAACCATTATTAAAAACAGTCATTCTTTAAATGACCTTAACAGTCATTATTTAAAACAGTCAAAATATGGCCAACCATTTGGTAGAGCAGGCAGTTAAAGGCTTAAGAAGCAGAAAACTGAGAAGAAATCTGTAATTTGGCTCAAGAGACTGTCACATATTTTTTTACATTTACTTTATTGAAATTACTTAAGACTTCACCGCAGACAGATTTGTGTAACCTGGGGCTAGTTTCTGCGTCTTAAAAAGTTAGTCTGGTTATAAAAACCCTGGTTATAACTTTTTAAAGTAAGTTGCAACAATTGGTTAACTTGGGTAACTTTTTAAAAAATAGATCATTAGACAAATGCTTTGTCCAAATTTGCATCTGTGATAAATAATGTCTTAACGTGTCTATGTTCGTGAAACTGGCTTCAAAGATGGACATTTTTAGAATGCATTTATTTTTAGGGCATAATACAGCCTCTCATCATTTCCTCACCCTTTACTGGCTCCAAACCTGTTGGAGTTCCTTAAACTTAATAAAAGTTATTTTAAAGAAAGCAGGAAACCGATAACCAATGATTTTAGTTTTTCGTACTATGGATGTCAGTGGTTACCAGTTTTGAACATTCCAACATTTACATGATAAAATCCTCGAGAAATGCATATTTAATATGTGAAATACTAGATTTGTTTGTTCTATAATTGTTGCGTTATTGTCAGGTGAGTCCTGCAGAGGTCGCTGTGGTGAGCCGTTCCGCCGTGGCCGTCAGTGTGAGTGTGATTCAGGCTGTGCTCTCCACAACTCCTGCTGCCCAGACTACAACACACACTGCGGTATGATGACATTCATAACTTACACTCTTAACGACTTTACTGACCGACTTTACTGACCGAGGGAACTAATGATTATTAGCAAACGTTCATTCTTACTTCTACAAATGTATGATAAATTCATTAAAAAGGACACATTCTAATGGACAAAAAAGTAAACAATAAATAAATCTGTATAACACTTACTGTTTTGATAGACACTAACTCTTTTCATATTTGACCCAGATTTTCTTAATCATACTTCAGTTGCCTGTCTGTTTTGACTGCATTCTTGTCTTTTTCAGATGCTTTCTCCCATTTGCAAGCTCCAAGAAGCTCCAAACCAAACAAACCAACAGGTGTTATTTAAATGTTTATTTAATTCTCCTTTCATTACGAATACAGATTTTGTTTTTTTGTTTTTTGTTTATTTTTAAGCAGCTTTGGGGAGCCATTAGGGCTGAATGGGTGTAGTAGAAACTCTATATTAGTGGTTCTCAAAGTAGAGGTTGCGGACAATGAGAGGGAGTGTCTTTGGTGATTTCCAAAAATCTAATCAAATTTAATAATCTATTAAAATTACCATATTTTATCCATAACCTACAGAAGATTTTTTTAAATAGTTACATTAAAAATACAACATGCAAATAAAAAGCTATTGGCCTTTTTTCGATATTTTTTTTTCACAACCCCTGGGGTTTTTACACTAGACTAACATCACAGCAATATTGCCAATTGCAGCAGATCCAGTCTCATTAGGTGAGGTTAAATTAAACAAATGAATAAATGACTAAACAAAAATTAGACTGTTTCACTTTTTTGTGCTGTCAATATGCTTGTGTATATAGGCCTATTTGTCACAGTCAGGGGTTGGGGAAAAGGAGCGAGGACTCAAATGTAGTAAATCAGGGTATTTATTAACAATAAAATAAAACAAACAGCAAAATAAACAACCCCGAGGGGGAAAACATTAATAAACCAAATAAATACTCAAAACAAACTGGACAGGGCAGGCTGGCAGGGATCTGGACTGGAGGACAGGACAAGGCAGGATACGATGATGACGAACTGGCACAGGACAGCAGACATGAGGAGATTTTAAGCAGAAGTAAATTAACACAAACAGGTGAACATGATAAACAAATAATGGGTTAACAAGGAGGGTAGGGATAGACAATAGACGGGAGAGCACATGACACAAAAAGACAACACAAGCCATGCGCTCACATAACACTAGACTAGAACACGCAGCCAATAAGAGAACTCATTAACTGCGCATTCATGACAACACAAGCACACCACAAAAAGTACGCGGTCACAATGTAAACATCCAACCACGTGCTAGACAACACCAACAGACGCAAGACACGAGCGCACGATAGATGAACGCTGAGAATGAAACAGCGCGATGCAGACAGAACAAAACACGAGTACGAGAGCGCGCACGTTACAAGCGCATGCAGACTACGCGCTTCCGCATCAAGCGGGAGCGCGCACGGTCTGCACGCACTCACGACGGCGCGCACACAGAGACGTACACAATGACAGAACACAAGTACTCGACCAGAGAAAACTCGAGCAGAGCACAACAGGACATGACAAGACAGAGCTAAGTGTCCGGACTCTGCCACCAAAACAAGAATTTACAAGACCAGAGTGGCAGAACCCTTACACTATTGATGTGTGTGAGCCATTGCATGTCACTGGCAATGTTACTTTGGGGGTCGCGGGCTGAAAAGTTTAGGAACCCCTGCTCTAGGTGCTGTTCAGAAAGTCATTATAAGGCTTTCACTCCAAAGGACCTTTATTTTTATATATAGTTCTGCTATATGGCAGGTACTAGAAAGAGAGAATATGACAATGAATTATGAGTAAATATCGAGCAGCAGCCATCTTTTAACAGATTAGTGTGCTTTCTTCTAGATAAGAAACAGTGGGGGTGCAATCTGACTTGAGCCCCTGTAGTACTTAGTTTATATTAACTTCAGACTGAATAAAGACAACATGTATTTTTATTTGCTGTTTTGTAGATTATACTGAGGAGTGCATCGCAGCATGTCTTGCAGCTCAGCAAAACCCCGATGTGATGAGATATGGTGAGCTCACATCAAATATACAGTTGAAGTCAAAATTATTAGCCCCCCTGAATTATTAGACCACTTGTTTATTTTTCCCCTGTTTAAGGGAGAGCAGATTTTTTTCAACACATTTCTAAACACAATAGTTTTAATAACTCATCTCTAATAACTGATTTACTTTATCTTTGCCATGATGACAGTAAATAATATTTGACTAGATATTTTTCAAGACACTTCTATACAGCTTAAAGTGATATTTAAAAGCTTAAATAGGTTATTTAGTTTAACTAGGCAGGTTGGAGAAATTAGGCAAGTTATTGTATAACAGTTGTTTGTTCTGTAGACTTTCGAGAAAAAATATAGCTTAAAGGGCATAATAATTTTGTCCTTAAAATGGTGTTTAAAAAATTAAAAGCTGCTTTTATTCTAGCCGAAATTTAAGACTTTCTCCAGAAGAAAAAATATTATCAGACATACTGTGAAAATGTCCTTGCTCTGTTAAACATCATTTGGAAAATATTTAAAAAAAAAAAGAAGAAAAAAATTAAAAGGGGGCTAATAATTCTGACTTCAACTGTATGTGTACTATATTTATATAAAAACATATGTGGTAAAAGTTTAGGGTTTTTTGTGTTTGAAAGAACATTTTAAACTCTTAACCTGCATTTATTTGTCTCGACTCTCATATGATCCTCCAGAAATCATACTAATTTCCTGATTTAGGTTTATGAATTTTAAAGAATTATGCATTCAGGTCTGTTTTTGACTCCAATTAAATAAACTAAATGTTTAGTACATTTTGATTATAAACGTGAATATGTATGCATAACGATGCACCATTATAACATGAAACATTGTTCACATTTAATCTGAAAGTCAAAGATTGATGCAAGTAAAATGTATTAATTTGTTTCTAAATGTTTTAAATGTGTGTGTCATGAATTTGGGCTGTAGAGCAGCAACACGTTTAGAGAAATGTAGTTTTTAATTTATTAAGATATTATTATTATAAGATGTTATTATAGTTATTTTTCAGATGCAAATGGACTGAGAGCTTAAATTTACCATGTTACTTTCACATTCTTAATTAATTTGCGTCTGAAAATTATTCAGTTCCTTTTTCCTACATTTTCAAAAGATATATTCTTGTCTAAAGTGTACATATTTGATAATGTAAAGGTGGCTACATATTAGTACTTAAACCTTTCAATGATACACTATTGTCTCGTGTAGTATGTACCTCTAAGGAGCCTTTAGATATAAAAGTGCCTTTTGAAAAGGTACTGCCCCAGTGACAGATTGTGTACATTTATTTCTGAGAGTGTACAGATTTTAATATTTTCCTGAAAACCAAAAACTGACATTGAAATTGCATGATTTAACATAATAAATATCTTTAGTGTCACATGCTTGCTAGTTACCAATTTAACTGTGTTGATAAAAAAATTACCAACCCATTTTTATCAGTAGTGTGTACCTTCTTTTCAGGGAGTGGACTGAATAATTTGATGACTCCATCTGACTCTCCGTTCCTTCCTACTGGTGGCGCTCTGTTACAGGATGGCCCCTATACTCCTCTGTCTCCCTCTGACATCCCTGGTAACAGACTGATTAAAAAAACATTAAATCTATTAAAATCCATTATTTTGAGCCGGAGATAATAATACAAACTAGGGCTGCAAGGTATTGGAAAAATGTGTGATATGCAATGTTGTGTATTGCAATAACGATATTTCTTAAGATAGAACATTTCCCTAGAAAAATCCAGCTTTTTAAAATCATTAATTTATGTAAGGATATTCAAATAAACAGGTAAATTATATTTTTCAGATCTAATTCTAATTCAGACTAAAAACTGTCAAGGTACAAACATTTAGTCTTTTAAAATAGTGTTTCCCAACTCTGTTCCTGGAGGCACACCAACAGTACATACTGTATGTTGTATGTCTCCCTTATCTGACCCATTCATTTCAGGTTTTGGAGTCTCTTCTAATGTTCTGATGAGTTAATTTAGGTGTGTTTAATTAGGAGGAGGTTGAAAGTGTGAACTGTTGGTGTGCCTTTAGGGACAGGGCTGGGAAGCACTGTTTTAAAACACTATGAATGAGTGAAAACTTTAGCAGGCATTCTGACAATTTTCTCTCTTGACTTGACTTCCGCCATTAGTATTTATTTTCAGCTCTGGGTTCACCTTTAGGCTGCTCCAGCCAATAGCAGAACAACAACTACTGGGGAGGTTGGGGAGGTCAAATTTACAATCCCTGCATAAAATAAATACATTTTTTACACGTGTCAGCGATACATATATTGCATATACTATTATCAGAATATACATTTCTGCAGCCCTAATACAAACCTACATACATTTAATTTAATTTTACTTACACACACAAATACTGCTAATTTAGATTTGCCATGACCTCTATAAATTGCTGCTTTCTGATCATTTGAAGTGTATCTTTTTTCCCTCATTTGTATAAACGTGCTTGCTAAATGAGTAAATGTAAGTGTCAGCGCGTGCTCCAAAATATAAACTAAATGACTCACGTGCTGTCACAGGTTTGTCTTCCAGTCCTTCTGAATTCCCTCTGGCAGAATCGGGTGCTGTTGCTCCACTCCAGCCAGCAGGAGCTTACTCTGAGAATCCACTAGCTGTGCCGGTACAGGTGTCCCTCTCCATCAGCGGACAAGCAGACGGGCCGTCCAGCAGTTCTGCGCCCGGCAGACCCAGCACTCCTGCAGACATCGCTCAGGACCCTGCAGACAGTAGTCCTTCTGAACCAGGTATAAAACCAACTCTAACTCTAATGCATTTGAAATAAACACCAGCATTTAGAAATATTTAAAATTATTTATTATAATTATTTAACATATTCATTTTCTGAAGGCAAATTTATTAGACCTCTTGTGAACATTTGTATTCTTTTGATTTCCAAGTATTTCCTATAATATTGTTTATTCTGGAGAAAGTCTTTTTTTTTGCTTAGCTGTAATAATCTCACCTTCTCTCACAATCTCTCAAAATCTTTTTTTAAGCTGTTATTAAGCCCCCTTAAGAAATCTTTTAAGACAATAAATGACTGTTATCCAATGATTTGCCTATTTAACTTAGTTGGCACTTTAAGCTGAATACTAGTATATTGCTAAATAACTATAAAGAATATTATTTACTGAGACTAAATATTAGTAGAAATTAGGTTTAAAAATATTATGTTTAAAAATGTTTTAAAAAATCCGCTAAACAGCACTTGGGAAATATTTGAAAAGGAATTCAAATTTCACAAGATGGCTAATAATTTTGTTTTCAACTGTATGTTGAAATATGTCAGATAGCATACAAATGTGGGCCACTTTAGGCAGTTATGTAACACTGGTGGTCTTCCTTTAGCCCAGACAATATGAATGTGAGCCTGAAGTGGCCCACCTGTAAAATGGCAAAGGGGGGGCCAAAGATTCAAATTCATATATGGGCCATTTAAGGCAAAGATTTGGCACTTATGGCAAAATGTAATCTGAATGTTAGCCTAATGTGGCCCATATGGAAAATGATAAATTTGGTCCAAATGATGGAGGACAAATGTGGGCCACAGTTGGCAAAATTGTGGCATAGTCATTTAAGGGTAATCTGGGTCTAAACCTAAAGTGGCTCACACGTGTAGGTGCAAATGTGACCCATTTATCTTAAGACATATGTGGGCCACTTTTGGCAAATATGTGGCACGGTAAGCTCTGGCTAATGTGGCTGTAAGCCTAAAGTGGCCCTGAGAACATATGGTAAATGTGACCCAGTTATCTTAAAACATATGTGGACCACGTAGACTAAAGTCACCATCATGGAGAAAAGTGTTTGCTTTAGTTGGGCTCATAGCCCTGAACCTCTTAATATAAATTTTCTTTTGGGCTGCTGTAACTTTTAAGAACTTTGCTTGAAAAGTTTATTCATTACAGCAAACAAGCCAAAAAAAAAAAAAAAAAACAATAAAATTAATTTAGGCACAACCTGTGATGAAATGGTATAATTCACTAATGTTAACCAATGTTTAATCCATTATTAGAAGTAACGTAATAACATGCTTGCACATGCCACAGAATTATGAAGGTTTATAAGCAACAAAATCCTATGGTTCAACTTCTGCTCACAGAGACATCAATAATCAGCGCATGAACCTCAACAACGATGACAACAAAATGAACAAAAACTCACAAACATCACAAAAAGGATATTAAAAGTGACAAAATCAACAACGTCAACATAAACAGCAGAATCAAAAGCAAATAATCAAAACTGTAGCATCAATAAGCTATAGAATGTATTCATACTGCAATGCATGCTGGGATTTTTGTACTTTGCCACACCAAGCAAGTGTATGGTGTAGGCCAGATCTGGGCCAGAATAAAAGCAAATTGTAGCCCAGAATAGGGTCAGTTCTGGTTCATTTGGATGAATTCTGGCTAATATGTGGTATTGATTTGGCATATTTGTGGCCCAGATCTGACAAAGAGTAGCGGACCGCCCTAGAGCCATCATTCCATTCAGTATGTGGTCCAGATGTAAGTGGCTGGTGTGGGCCAGATCTGGGCCAGAATAAAAGCAAACTGTGGCCCAGAATAGGGTCAGTCCTGGTTTATTTGGATGAATTCTGGCTAATATGTGGTATTGATTTGGCATATTTGTGGCCCAGATCTGACAAAGGGGAGCGGACCGCCCTAGAGCCATCATTCCATTCAGTATGTGGTCCAGATGTAAGTGGCTGGTGTGGGCCAGATCTGGGCCAGAATAAAAGCAAACTGTGGCCCAGAATAGGGTCAGTTCTGGTTCATTTGGTTGAATTCTGGCTATTATGTGATATTGCTATGGCTTATATGTGGCCCAGATCTGGCAAACAGGAGCAGACCGCCCAAGTGCCATCATTCCATGTGGTATGTGCGCCGGATGTGTCTGGTGTGGGCCGGATTTGAGCCACATGAATTTTGCTAGCTGGGGAGAATGTTTTCCACCTGGAATCATTCACAATGAGGACAAAATATACAAATAAATTTCACTCAGAAATTGCTATAACATTGCAGAACAAATTACAAAAAAATGGCACGTTTAAATAACGCAACAGCCATATTTTTGTAAAGCATACTTCAATAATACATCTCATCCACCCACCCCCAGTGTCTTTACTGAAAGAATCACATGCTCATTTAAATATGGTGAACTGGTGCTGTATTAATAATGACTTACTAGTAAAATATTACGTACTGTCATCATCACAAAGACAAAAGAAATTGGTTATAATTCGTTAAAATTTCACAGAAGAGCTGATAATTTAGCTTTTAACTGTGTGTGTTTATTTTTCTTTTGTTTACCTTACTGATTTTATTGTTTTTGTATCATAGCTTGGTTAAAAAGACAACATTATCCTAAATCTTAACTTTTCCAAAATATTGATGAAAGATATTAAAGGTTGATCTCTATGCCTCAGGGCCCAATCTCTGCAGTGGAGTTGTCATTGATGGAATGGCCGCTCTCTTCAACGGCTCCGTCATTGTTTTCAGAGGTACGCATTCTGCATTTTCCTCCATAATGTTGGAGTATGACGATAAGACATTCTTATCTTAAGTTTTTACTTAAAGACATTAAGTGAAGTCCTGTCCATCTCAGGTCACTTCTTCTGGCTGCTGAACCCCAAGACTAGAAGAGCTGGTCCTGCTCGCAGAATCACTGAAGAACTGGGCATCCCGTCACCCATCGACACGGCCTTCACACGCTGCAACTGCCAAGGCAAGACCTACATCATCAAGGTACTGAAGAACACCCAAAACAAAGTCAATACTTTTATTTGCAACCGTGGGTGTAGAAAATACTACAAACCGATACTCTCAAGTGAAAATACAGATACTACATGAAAACGAAGTTAAAAGTTTGTGGCCACAAATACTCACTCACTACCCTTTGGGTTAGTCCCTGCTTTTTTAGGAGTCGCTACAATGGAATGAACCACCAGTTACTCTGGCATTTGTTTTATTTGTGGCAGATGTCCTTCCAGCTGCATGACCGAAAATACACTTAGGTAAATGTAAAAAATAAAGATTTAATACTTAAGTATTTAAAGAGCCCCTATTAAGCATTAAAAAAGTTATATTTTGGTTTTGGGGTCTCCAACGACAGGCTGATATGCATGCAAGGTCAAAAACACTTTCATTGTCTTATAATATGCATTCATTTTTACCTAATTATCCCAATGACTCCCATGTGATTTGTTCAGCGATTCATTTGTTCACAAACCCCTCCTTAGCGCGATGATAATCTGCGCTGATTCATCCAATGACCCAGTCTGTTGTGATTGGTCAGCGCGAGACAGAGAGTTTAGCGCAAGACAGAGAGAAATGCCCACCACGGCTTAACAATTTTGAAGTAGTCAGAGTGCAGTGTATGTGTGAGCCCAATGCAGGAGTGCATTAAAGCAATGCAGTCAAACACCAGCATATTGCTCTATTCTTAACTATAAGTAAAAACAATGACACACATTCAGTATTAATCCACAGAATTGCAAAAGCTGAACTATTTTAAAACATGACTACCGCACGTGTGTAGAAACAGCTGATAGTGGCCATAGCAACGACAAATGGCAGAGGATCGCGAGCTCACAAATGCATTTAAATCCATAAACAAAGCGGCACGCGCCGCGTTTTCAGCGTGGCTTTAGACGCGACATGAGAATATAAAGAGTTAACCAGACACAGTATAAGTCGCGTGAAACGGTTACAAGTAACAAAACACAATTAAATACATCATTTGCAAGATAGAGAAAACAAGGAGGCAGCCATTTTAATCACACTTAAGTTACTTACAGTTGTGAAATGGAGGAAGAAACTGATCCATGATCTGTGTACTGATAAAGTTCCTGTCAAGCTCTGACAAAGTCCCATACATCAATAGTCTTTTCTGATTCTTCATTCAAAAAAATGGCTGATGAATCCCCCGTTGTAAGCGTGTAGATTGCTGAAGCACAGCACAAGGCTGGGGCTGTAATGCTGAGGTATTTTTGCAAAAATAACCTTTCACCACTGACTCTTCACAGCCTCATCTGTAGGTAGGGAAAATAACACTAACTTTCCCTCACACTTCAGAGCACAGTGTCTTCGCGAGATGATTCAACCGGGGTCTGCTAGTGTTTGTCTTCCTCTTTTTCTTTCTACAGTGTTTGTGGGCAGGGCCGGGGGTTGCAATTTTCCCGGGTCTGCGCGCGCAACAAATGGGCGGGGCTTGAGTTCCGTATCGACATCACGCCAACACGTTACAATGGCGACTCACTCGAACCACTATGAGTTGACTCTTTTATAGATGAATCAATAGTCCCTGCTTTATTAGGAGTCACTACAGTGAAATGAACCACCAATTACTCTGGCAATTACTTTTTGCATTAAAGGAAAATTCAACATAGTTAAATACAAGTGTCCTCTCATCAAAAAAATATTTTTGAGAAAACGACATTAACAATTTAAATACTCAAGTATAATTAAAAGCTTCTTTTTTTACACAAGTGCATTTTTGGCTATGCGGCTTATAAAGGTTTGGAACTGTTTGAGGCAGAGTCAATTTTCTATTCATTTAAAGGGTTACTCTGTTCTTCCTCAACGCCATTTATCCTTGGAAAATCACTAAACACAACTAATTTAACACAGAATGTTCCTTTAAACATTTTGGGAGATTTGTAACATTCCATTCATCAAATAAATGATTAAATAAAAATACTCCAGTATACGTAACAGATAACTAATATAAATTAAGATACAGAAAATAATTAAGAGACTTGAAAAATGTTTGTGTGGATATACTGGATTTATGATGTTTGTGTTTGAGTAAATTGTTAATATTAGTTTTATTCTATGAAGCGCTGATCAAGTTTCTTACAATTCTTTTATTTGTCATTTAGAGACATTTATTAAGCTATATAGCAGAGAGCTGTATAACAAGCTGAAACAATGCGCTTGAGCTTGCATGTTAAAGGGACAAAACATTTTGTGTGTTTTTATTATTCTGTTGAACACAAAAGCCAATATTTTGAAAATGTTGGAAAGCTGTAGCCATTGACTTCCATAGTAGGAAAAACAAATACTATAAAAGTCAGTGGTTACAGGTTTCCAGCTTTCTTCAAAATATCTTTTGTGTTCAACAGAAGAAAGAAAGACATACAGGTTTGAAACAAGTGAAGGAAGAATAAATGATGACAGAATTGTCATTTTTGGATGAACAATCCGTTTAAGCATGCACATTTGTCTGTTTATCATATTTAATGTGCATGTTCAGTCATTCATTTTCCATCAGCTTAGTCCCTATCAGGGGTCACCACAGTGGAATGAACCACCAACTCTTCCGGCATATGTTTTACACAGCGGATGCCCTTCCAGCCGCAATCCAGTATTGGGAAACATACACACTCACATCCTTACACTTCAGCCAATTTAGTTTATTCAATTCACCTATAGCGCATGTCTTTGGACTGTGGGGGAAACCGAAGGACCCAGAGGAAACCCACAGGAACACAGTGCTAACCACTGAGCCACCTTTAATGTGCACATAACTGTCATTATTGCTTTTTTAAGTTAATTTACATCTTTATTTTATTTTTTTTCATTTTAATTAGCAGGTAATTAATTTAAACTAGTAACTATTTTTACTCATTTTATTGATTTATACTTAAATTCAATGTCATTTAGTTCATCTGATGTTCTGCTCATTTACATATAAATGGAAGTATGAAAATCCGATCACACCTTTACTTATCATAGTGAAATGTTTGCTACTACGCTATGCATTCAATTGGGCTTGGTGTGTCCCGGCCCTTAGAAGACCAAACACTTGAATCTGGGATATTTTCAGACAACCTCAAACCTCAAGGAGCCTAAACAATTATAGCGCAGAATAGCTACACATTTCATCACCTTGGAATTATAAGGTTCTATCTGCGTTGTGAATGATTTTGAGATATTAAGTTTTTGCATTCCATAGCAAACAGTGGCTGTGTAACATTTGTTTCTTAAATAAAACATCTTAAAATGTAAACAAGTTATTAAAAAAACATCCCATAATGCAAATAAGTTGCCATTTAATAGGAATGTCAATAACTCAATTTTGACCAAAATGTCAGATAGAACCTTATAATTCTAAAGTGACGATGTGTTAAAAGCTGCAGTCTGATAGCTGGACTGAGCAAGAAAACAGTGCAAGATTCCTCAGAGGTGAACTGTTCTGTGTCTGTCAGTGCTTCAGCCAGCTGATACAACACCATTGAGTGCATTATTTAGAACAAAATAAAATGTTAAGATCCAACTAGTATTTCAGTTTAAATAAACAGTTTTTCTTTCGAAATGTTCCTATTACAGTTCCGACTACTTGTACTTTTAATTTAGTACAAATCCCCAAATATAGCACTTGAGTACAGTAATCAAGTACAATGATTTCAAGTATTTTACACTCCTTTGCTAACTGACTGAACTGTATATTTTCCTTCACTAAGGGAGACAGCTACTGGAGTTTTGAGAATGGTGTTTTGGAGTCTGGATATCCCAGATCCGTGTCGCAGGATTTCGGTGGGCTCAGCGGGGACATCACTGCTGCTCTCCCAGTCCCAGCTACCAGAAAGAGGCCAGAGTCTGTCTACTTCTTTAAGAAAGGTGCTGAATAGAGCCGTCTGCCTCCTGTTTGGGTGGTTTCTTTAGAAATGAGAATGTTAGTCATAATTTGTATTTTCTATTTAGGGGGAAAAGTTCAGAAGCTCTCTTTTCCTCCCGGAAGTGGACCAAATTGCAGTGGAAAGAGGTCTAAAAACACTGACAAGACCAAAAATGGCAAACAAGCAGGTAATCTCAATGTAGTTTTAATGCTTAATTGAGGTAAAGAATTGGTATTAAGTAATTTATTGAAGATATTTAAAAAAAAAAAAAAATTGTATTTTTCAGAAAATAAGGTTCATCTGTTATGCTTAATGAACACTTTATAAATAGAAAGTCAGAAATGATGTAAAATCTGCCACTGAAATAAAAGTGGCAGCTTGAAATGAAACATTTATAAATAGGTTTTAGTTCTCCTCACCCTACAACAAGTCCTTTCAATTGAACAGTATTCGAAACAGAAAATGGAATGGAGCATTAAAATATAAATAGAAGTTTTATTTCAGCAGCGTTCGCTGAATGAGATCACTTTCTTAAAGGGTTAGTTCACTCAAAAATTTTATTTACTTTATTTTCCCTCATGTCGTTCCAGACCTTTATGCGTTTCTTTCTTCTGTTGAACACAAAGAAAGATATTTGAAAGAATGCTGGTTGCTGGCATCCATCGGCTTCCATAGTTGGCCAAAAAAGTCAATGAGTCCTGACCAGCATTCTTCAAAATATCTTCTTTTGTGTTCAACAGGAAAAAGCAACTCATAAAGGTTTGGAATACATTCTCATTTTGGGTTGAATCGTTCATTTTAATGTTAACTACAACAACTATTATGATTTAAAATGTGATTTATGATTGGTTATGTATTATTTAACAGAAATCCAGCTATCAGGGGAGATCAACATCAAGCTGAAAATGAAGGGCTTTCCCAGCGCTGTGTCATCAGCAGTGTCCATGCCAAACCCCAGGAAGTCTGATGGCTTCGATTACCTTGTTTTGTCCTGGCGTAAGTGACTATTTTGTGTTTTGCAAGAGACATAGTATTCCCTGTAGAATTAAATATGTACAATTTTTGTATCAAAATACCCCCAACGCACTAGAAGTTGCTTGCTGACTTATGTACTTTCATTATTCCAAATGTTTTTCAACCCGAGCGATTTGCACAAATCATACGTTAAACGCCCAAAACACTCAATTTGTGCAATGAAGACGACAACTCCCATGATTCCACACTGTCATCAAACTGCACCTTTTTTGTGAATATGCACACTGTAGCAACAAAGATGACATGCCTTTAAACGTGGAGTGTGTTTGTGATATTCAGATAATTATTAATTGCATTATGACATTTGAAGTGGCGCATTTATTAACCCCATCTCTGTGCTTTTTACAGCTAAAGTCTTGAATGTCAAGATTAGTGGCGATCTGCCTGCTTTGACGGCTCCTGCCAGCCACTCGTCACAGCAGAATGACATCATCAAGTGGCTCCACTGCGCCTGAAAGTCCAGCGTTAAACAAACCGCACCAGCAGCTGCTCTGCGAGAATGATTCTCCATTTATTAGCAAAACATAGCATCAGGATGATTACGCACAAAATATAAAATAACAAATCTAAAGCAATGATTTCCAGCACACTGAAACCAAACATTAAACATAAAACAGCAGTGAGCTGATGGTTTTGAAGAGTCATGGATGTGCGCTCAGTGTTTCTGCCGGGCAGACGCTGGAAACGCAGCTGGATTTAGAAAGGAGAGCCTCTGCTGAGCCCTCGACCCCGACCTCCACGAGGAAAACCTACAAAATTAAATTAAAACTTGTTCACAAGTTTCTCCAGAACTAACATCCAGATGTCCAGCAGTATATGTTGAAAGCTTCTGTATGCATTTACAATATTCTTTGCTTCATTAAAACCCAGAAAAGCTTTCAGATGCAGTCTGTGTGGTGTATCTGTATGAGTAAGAGTATCAGGCTCCTCCTCACCTCTCCGGATCAGCTGGTTTCTCCGGGGCAGATGGTGCTGAGGAAGCAGTCGGCCTGCGGGTTTAGCCTGACCGCTACTGGTGCTAGTGTCTAAAGAGACAAATAGGAAATTAGGTCAAATGTGTAATGTCAATAATAACAAATAAATGTGTCAAAATAAAAAGTGACAAGTGGTCTTTAAATTCAGATAGGCTACATATGGTTTAACAACATATTTAGTGGTAATAAAATGGATGGATGGAGGCAGCCAGACGATAGAATAACGTCAAATTTACTGTCCCGCCCATAGATGCTGCATTAGAAACACCTTGCATAATTCCAAAAATGTCTTGATCACCATATGCAAATTAATTCTAAACATTTTTCTTCGAAAACTCAATTCTCCTTTCTACAGCAACTACTACAAGCTAATAGTAAAACGTAACTGTAGGTGATGCTTACGTTCAAATGTAGCTAATTTATCACATAAGATTTCCTTTTGAAGAGCATTTATTTTCAGAATTGATTTAGCTGATAACTGGAGAATTTTAACACAGTTACATAAAATATTTCAAAATAAATGAGTTTGTCATTCAGATGCCTGAAATGAATAAATGGAAAAAGAAACTAAATATGAAAGAAATATATGTGCAACGTTGTGAAGAATCTGGCTAAGGATCTGAGAATCCTTGTTGCAAACTTGCGTGTTTGTTGTCTCAAGAAAGCAACATTTCATTTGTGTTGTGTTTTATTTTCATTTGTTTATATTCATTTATTCTTCATTTTTTTATTTTATTTAATCATATCAACAACATGTGTTTAGTCATTTATATATTACCATTTTATTGATTATTACTTAATGATTTATTAATATTATTATTTGTCATTTTATTATGTTTTTATATTTTATTATTGCTATTTTCCTATAATTATTTACTATTATTATCATTTCATTTGGGCTGCATGCTGGTGCAGTGGGTAGCAAGATTGCCTCACAGCAAGAAGGTCGCTGGTTCGAGCTTCGTCTGGGTCAGTTGGCGTTTGTGAGGAGTTTGCATGTTCTCCCCGTGTTGGCATGGGTTACCTCCGGGTGCTCCAGTTTCCCCCACAGTCCAAAGACATGTGCTATAGGTGAATTGGGTAGGTTAAATTGTCCGTAGTGTATGAGTGTGAATGAGTGTGTATGGATGTTTCCCAGTGCTGGGTTGCAGCTGGAAGGGCATCCGCTGTGTAAAACATATTCTGGATAAGTTGGCGGTTCATTCCACTGTGGCGACTCCTGATGAATAAAGGGACTAAGCCGAAAAGAAAATGAATGAATGATGTATTATTTCATTTTTCCATATTGTTTAAATCTTATGTGAGGATTCAAGTGACACTTGTTTGTTGTCTGTATTGTCTCTAGACAATGTTGGGAAGCAGTAATTTTCCATTGCTGTTGCTTGTGGTATAGTAACACTTGTTGGATTTATCGTGGTCAGACGAAGTCTGACACAACTAAGATTCAATAAACTATGCTCCTCCTTTATCATCATTACTTCGTCTACTGCTACTGCTCCTCTCTAACTTTCTCAGTCAACTCCTATATTGATAGTACTAGGAGTTAAATCAGTTGAATACTGGTTAACAAGTTTGGGTATTGGGCGGCTCCGCTGTCTTGTTGTCTGGATGCCCCGAAAAACAGACATTTTCTGACAACATCTGGGGCTAGATCTTATTTATCTGGCATGGAGAGTGTGTTCTAACAGTTGTGTACCTGCAGAACTAGACGTGGGCTCTTGACTGGTAGAGGGTAGACTGGCATCATCAGCCGGTTGTGCAGAATCTAGCTCCAACTGGCCCTCTAGACACGCTTCACTGCTCACCCTGCACACAGACACGCATTACACAACCACATGAAAAACACTCAACCACTCATGAACAAATCATGAAACTGTCGCGAGTGCCCACCCTTCGCTCTCAGCCTCGGCCACGAACACGTCATCTCCATCATCTCCTGGCACAGCCTCTCCTGGTGCACTCAGGCTGGCAGTGGATGTGCTCACCATGGGCACTGACTGAGAGGCCGTCTCCGAAACATCTGACGGGTGACTCTCGGTGAACACGGTCACTGTCGAGACAAACCCAAGTGTTATACAAACAGTCAGACGTAAACCAAACATGAGAAAAGGGCATGAGATGAGCAGCTGTTCACCTGGAGCGGCCACTTGTAGAGGGGTGGTGGGCACACTCCTGCCTCCAGACTCTTCATCATGAGTGGGCAGGAACAGTGGACTTTCATACATGCCCAGTCCTGCAGGACACACAGTTACACACGCAAGTTAATAGCTGCATTTTCATTCAAATTATAGTCTATTGTAAAACATCAATTTTCATCCCATGTCTTTAAAGGGCACCTAGGTTACCCCTTTTTCCAGATTTAATATTAAGTCTTTTGTGTCCCCAGAATGTGTCTGTAAATTTTCAGCTCAAAACACCCATCAGATTATATATTATAGCTTTTGGAAGTTTCTGTTTAATAGCTTTTAACAGCTTGTTGCTGTTTTCTTGTACTGTGCCTTTAAGGCTAGTCCTCCCCGCCCACTGTTCCCAGGTGCCTGTCAGCGTGCTTCAATCTCCGCCATCGGCTGCCTCAAGCTGGATTTATACTTTCGACTGGCGCCGCAACGCGCACCTCCGCTGACTGTGCGCGCACCTCACAACACGGACGAGGCTTTTATACTTGCCGCGTTCGCCGTTGTGATATTCTTTAAAACGACAGGGGGCGGTCAAAAGTAACTGACCGTAAAATCAGACAGATAAACAGAGAAGTAGGAAGTTTCCGGAACTACGTCATGTCATTAATATCATTCAGAATTTTTTAACTAATTATTTGTATTGTTTTTATAAATTATTTTAATGATTATAAGGATCTTTATAACCACTCAAGATTTTTTTTAATCAAATTTGATGCATCACTTGCTTTTGTTCACAGTTTTACCTATTAAAGTTTATTAAAATATTAATGACAACAGAACATGGGTTGCTCTACAAATTTATTCTTTATTATGGCAAGAATAAAAGCAAAAAAAAAAAAAGCACACTTACTAAAAAATACTGATGTTTTTTTAGATTTAGCCCGCTCCACAATTCACACATTACTGTCTGGCTAGTTTCTGTCCTATATAAGGGTAATAATGGTCCAACATTCCTGACCATTATCACCAATAAAGGCTAGAAAAACAGGCCATCAGTATACTGTAAACCGATAGGTTCAAATAATCCTTTCCAGTTATCAAAGAAATCATTTGTTCCTTAATTATAGTTTTGTAGCTATTAAATTGTTTTAAATTTAAAATTGTAACATATACATCAGTGTAAAACCTATGACTGGTGGAAAAACATATTTCGGTAATTGTGTACCTGGGTCTCCATTTTTGCCATGGCATCTTTGACTTTAACAAACTTATCCTTCAGGTTTTTAACAAAACTTTCCTCCTTTCCCACGGCTGTTGCAATTTCTAGCCAAGAATTTTTTGCTCATCAGGTTATCTCTATGATCACGGATCATAAAGGTGTCTGTACAGGCGTACCTGTTTCAGACAAAATCTCTTCAAAGCGTTTCATTTCAACTGAAACGCGCCGCCGCGCGCACTGTTCACTCGGGTCTCAAAAAATGCCGTGCGCACTGCCAGCCGAAATAATGTCGCGCGCACCCAAAGCGAATTTCCGCTAACACCGCGATGACGTCACATTCACCGCACGCACTCAAACGAACTAGCGGACACGTCGAGTATAAACCAGGCTTCAGGAAGAAGATCTCACGTAACATTTGTGAGAAATACTACAGTAAGAGCTTTAACAATGACTATTTGATGCATTTGTTGTGGAGTTGCAACAATGAGTCACACACAATGTCGTTACAAAGTTAACGCGCGTGCACGCGTACACACACATCCTGTCTTGTTGATATGATTATAAGCGTTACTATGGAGACATGTTAATACGCAGCTGTCAATCAATTTGGTGAGCGGGGAAACCGCACTCCTATGTCAAGTTGCGGTCGGTCTGAAAACCACTTCAATTTTTCCACCGTTTTTATGTTGTTAAATTGAAAAAAAAGCACTGGGTGTGTTTATATCACCCCAATATGACGGTCTATACACTATACCTACACATATGTCTGTCCAAACAGCTTGAAAAGTAGATTTTTCACCATAGGTGCCCTTTAAGACTAAAAAAAATCCTGTAACTATGAATGATTTTCTACAAGCTGAGAAACTATATTTCCCTCCACAGTAAATAAGTTGCGCCTCAGAAGGGCAATTATACACATAGAAACAAACTCAGTCATATTATTTTGGGTATGCAGGACGTGCCTGATGTTTGTGAAAACGACTGTTCTAGAAGATAATGATGAATTTGAGGATTGATTTTCACTCATTCACAGTATTATTAAAACATTAGTTACCCTTTCTTATGCAGCACTGGTATATTTTTGGTAATAACCAAAAATACATTATATAGACAAAATAAAATTATGTTATGAAAAAACTCATTAGAATTTTAAAGGTGCAGCATGTAAGTTTGACACCCAGTGGTTGAACTAGGTATTGCACTCGTGGATCAAAACAAATGCAAGCTCAAGTTCCCAGATTGACATCAGGAGCGAGTGATTTAAACAGTGTTCAAAATAAAAGCAACAACACGCGATAGAAGGGATATTTTCCATATTTAAAGGAGTTTTTGTCCTAACCAACACCTCGAATTGATATATTAGAAACGACTTCTATTTCTCACAGGTGAACATCAGAAAACAATGGATCACCTCAGGTACACCTCATGTGCTTTTAGTGTTTGAATGTCATTTTACATGACATTTATTGCCCTATGCTGAAAGCAGCAACAAATAGTTTACCTCAGATCTTGAAAATAAACTGTTTGAAATTGAACTTTAGAACTAAACACATATCAGTGATTCAGCATGTGCATTTAATAATGTTAAAGAGGGTTAAAATGTATTAAATAGATTAGAAACCTTACCATTTCATGAGTGAGTGCATATTCAGTGCACATTTAAATGTGCATATTTAACTTTCTGTCATGTTTCGTTTGGTGCAAACAGCCAAACAGCTTATCACTGCAAATCTCATCACGAAACGTGTTGTTAGGACAGGGGGTTACAATGTAAACTGCTCACCTAATGTTTTCGTTTGTAATATTTATATTATTTGCCAATTAATAACCTTGTTGAACTCTGAATCTGCATCTCATTTCGGAGTCTGTTACTGTCCACTGGAGGTCGGACCAAAACAGAGACTGCGTTCCAGCAGGAAAAACACATTTTCAGAGCAAAATATGTGACTTTAGCATTGTTTTTCAAATAAACAAGAATGTTCACTTGGCATGTTTCTAAAATATCTGCAAACATATTATGGTATTTTTATGCCTTAGAAAAGTCAAAAACCTACACACAGCACCTTTAAGTAAAGATAATGTTCCATGACGATAAGTATATAAAAGCAAAGTACATCACTAATTAAAGATTTAGTTAAGAACTTCTTTTGGACAGCTTTTATAAGGAGATTTTCTCAGCATTTAGTTTTTTTTGTTGTTATTTTTTGTTTTTGAACCCTCAGATTCAAGACTTTCAAATACAGTGATCCCTCACTATAATGCGGTTCACTTTTCGCAGTTTTGCAGATTTTTTTCATGCAATTTTACATGCTTTTTTACTACAGCGCACTGTGTTCTGCGTCCTGATTATTGCATCGTGTTCTGCGTCCTGACTGGCTGTAGACCGTTGTCAATCAATCTCCTCCGTGCCGTGTCTCCTGTATAGTACAGAATGTGTTTAGCTTGCCCAAATTTACATAAATCTTTGATCACTAGCAGTGTGACTCTGAAGTGCTGTACTGAATGTTTGCAAGTTTTCTCCCCACAATGTTGACAAAATGTTCTGCACCGTCAAAGGCACCTGCAGTAGCACCCAAAAGGCTAACCATTGCACAAAAAGTTGAACTTCTGGACATGCTAAAGAAAGGTAGAAGTTACGTGGCTATAGGGCGCCATTACGGAATAAATAAATGAAAATCAAATGGTTTTGATCTTTGGTTTCATTCTATAATACTGGACATATTTTTCTTTGAAGGTTTGAACTTTGAGAGTGTTTAAACAAGAGAGAAAAGTGGGAAAATGTTAATGCTTGTCTGAAAAGTGTATAAAGTGGGTAGTGAGGGTTTTTACAGCCTTAAAACATCTATAATAATTTGTTTTAATAAAGCTGACTACTTTTGCAGATTTTGCCTATTGCAGGTTATTTTTAGAACATAACTCCTGCGAATAACGAAGGACCACTGTAGTTGAATTCTGGCCAAATATTCTCTTATCCAAACAAACGAAACAATGGAAAGTTATTTATTAATGTGTGTGCATTATATAATAAAAAAATCTATATTTTGTAATGTAATGTAATGTAATGTAATGTGTATTTATATAGCGCATTTATTGTGTATGGCTATACACCCAAAGCGCTTCACAATCATGAGGGGGGGTCTCTTCACACCACCACCAGTGTGTAGCATCCACTTGGATGATGCGACGGCAGCCACAGGACAACGGCGCCAGTGCGCTCACCACACACCAGCTATCAGTGGAGTGAAGAGACAGTGATAGAGCCAATTCGGTGGATGGGGATGATTAGGAGGCCATGATGGGTAAGTGCCGATTGAGGGACTTTGGCAAGGACACCGGGGTTACACCCCTACTCTTTACGAGAAGTGCCATGGGATTTTTAATGACCACAGAGAATCAGGACCTCGGTTTAATGTCTCATCCGAAAGACGGCGCCCACCGACAGTGTAGTGTCCCCTTCACTTTTACTGGGGCATTAGGACTTACACAGACCACAGGTTGAGCGCCCCCTGTTGGCCTCTCTAACGCCACTTGCAACAGCAACCTAGTTTTCCCATGTGGTCTCCCATCCAGGTACTGACCAGGCTCAGCCCTGCTTAGCTTCAGTGAGTAACCGGTCTTGGGATGCAGGGTGATATGGCTGTGGCGTAATTTTATACTTTTAATATAATTTTAATTATATTATTTTAAATATGTGCTATCAGCCATCACAATCCAAAAGGTCAGGTAGCCAATCTTTTCTTAGCTTTGAGACCTTGTGGGACAGAATTAATGGACAAACCACTTTGTAAAACATCTGAAATGTTGTTTTGGTCATTCTAAAATCTCTTAGCCAAAGTCAGAAGAATACGCGTTCATAGCGTTTGGTCTTTGTCTTCTGAGGCGCATGTAATTTATATAAGAAAAAAAAGACCATAGCAAATTCCACTTTCTATATGTATATAGATTTAGGCCCAATCCCAATTCTATTTTTGTACCCCTACCCCTACCCCTTCCCCTTCCCCTTGGCCCTTACAACCGAGGGTTAAGGGGAAGGGCTTCAAAACTTACCCCTAAGAATTGGGACAGCACTTCAACACCTGCACACGTCATCATATGTCATCACGATCTCTTGCTTCACATGAGATCAGACGATCGCGACTGCTGTAGTTATTGCAGTTGTGTTATTTTGCGGTGTTTATCTTCAGGAAATCACTGAAGGCATATATTATGTTATCATAACGATCTAATGTGGCAATAAGATCGTAACTGTACTGTGTATTTACACAGTGGCCATATTCATCTATGTAAACACACGAAAACAACATTAACATTATAGCAGACACTGTAAAAAGCTCATTTTCAGCCACTAGACTGGTCTGACAGGGTATTCGAGTGTTATCGAGTGACAGAATGTTGTAGGACTGCTGTACAGGAGTTATTATTAGGGATTATAGATCACGAAATTTAGCGTTTTTTTTTTTTTCGGTTTTTTTTTAAAAAGCATGACCGTAAAACATGAACGCGGTTATGAATATACTAAAACATGTGTTTGTTTGTCGTAAAAATTCGTAATAATGACAAAAAAATACTAATTTGTGGATCTCCTTACTTCCGGGTTCAGTTGTGTCAGGTGTATTCTGGGAAATATTCTTACCCCTCCGTTTGAAGTGTGCTCCTGGAAAATCTTCGTTCGAAGGGGTGTATAGCCCTAGCCCTTAGCCCTACGCCTTCAAGCTAAAGAGAATTGGGACAGCCCTACCCCTTGGCGGGCACGCGCAAAACGAGGGGTAGGGGTAAGGGGAAGGGCTAAGGGGTAGAATTGGGATTGGGCCTTAGTTTAGTTTATCAGGAATTGACTAATTTGTTCTCTTTGATTCATTGGAAGAAACTGGCACTTTATTTACAAATGTTTTATGTGATATTTAAGTTTTGTACATTAATCTTATTCACATCTTTGGATGGAAACATTGCTACTGTGTCTGAACTCACCTCCATGTGTGGCCAGATGGCTCAGGTCAGAATGAGAGGAGCTGGCCTGAGGCATCATGTCTTCTGGAGGACCGAAACGGAAGCGAGGAACTCCAGCCACCTGAGGGGAACTGAGATGAAAAGACGCATCATATATCTAATGTTTATTGATTTATTTATCGCATCATTTAATAAAAGGCTAAATGGCTGCGGTGACTCACTGAATGGCCTCTGCAAAGCCATCTGTGCGGTGTGGCACCACAAGAGTGGGAGTGCTGGGAACCATTCTGTCATCGTCGTCAAAGAAGTGTTGCTATGAGAACCAAAACATTTGTGGTCAGAAACACTAACTCACTCGATGTGGAGGATGTTTATAGAAGCTAATGCATAAGTTCTCACCATGCTTCCAATACCCGGCGTGAGCTGTGGTGCACGACTCATTGATGGTCGTCTGCTCTGTCCAGACTGCCTCTGTGGAAGAAAATAATAGCGTGATCAGAAAATTGGTGGTATGTGAATTATGTAGTGACCAAAAAATATATTTACAGTTAAAGTCAAAATTACTAGCACTCTTTTACAAAAATTTCAAAGGAAATGTTCACAGTATTTCCTATAATATTTTTTCTTCTGGAGAAATTACTTCTTTATTTTATTTCTGCTGGAATAAAAGCAGTTTTTAATTTTAATTAAAATCATTGTAGGGTCAATATTATTAACCCCCATAAGCAATATTTTTTTCGACTGTCTACAAAACAAAATAGACACACAATGAGTTGCCTAATTACTCTAACTTGCCTAGTCAAGCCTTTAAATGTCACTTTAAGCTGAATATAAAAATTTTGAAAAATAACTAGTAAAATATTATGTACTGCCACCATGGCAAAGGTAAAAGTAATCAGTTATTAGAAATTAGTTATTAAAACTATTATGTTCAGAAATGTGTTGAAAAAAAAATCTTCTCTCCAATAAACAGCCTGTCTTCGATATTTTTTTCTCCAATTTCTAATAATTCAGAAGGGTTAATATCAAAGGAGATCCAATATAGTTTCAGCTCAAAATACACCACACATATTTTTTTATAAATCTTTAAAACTGCCCTTTTTAGGCTTTGATTTAAATTGTAGTGTTCAAGTGAGATTGTGCTCCACTCCCTCTTTTCAATAGAGGGCAGAGCTACAAACATCTATGCACTCTCAATGGCAGATTCAAAACAGGACTAATGTTATCTCTGTGAAAAACTGGAAACGTCAAAAGTGGCTCAGAAGGTGGTAGTCAAGGCAAGGAAAGGCAAATTTATTTATAGCACGTCATATACAGTGGCAATTCAAAGTGCTTTACATAAACAGGAATAAAAGAGACAAGTATAAATAAAATAAAAACAAATAATATAAAAACAGATGAAAACAGCGTAAAGACAGTTTTTCCATATTCCAAAACTCCGGTGTATCATATTTTCTCACTTTACTCTGGGACTTCCCTATTATGGTGATCACCCCACCTCTGTGGACTTTTTCAGTACCTATTAATCTATTGGACGTCTCCAACAGATTCGATTTTTCACCTAGAATCGAAAAGTTAAGCTTTACAGCTCTAATTACGTGCCCCCCAATTTCAACTTCCTTCTGGAAGTAAATCGCACGGTAAACGCACAAGTAAATCTATTATGCCTCTTAGTCGCTGACATTATCTTCAGTAGGGATGCACCGATCCGAAACCACATAGTTTTGCTGGATAGGGTATCGGCCAGCTGGTACCGATCCAAATCTGATCTTGCGTGTGTGCTATATTCTGTGTCATTTATAAGCCAACAAAAGCCATGAAGGTAGCCTATTATAAGGCACTAGAAAGTTGTCATGTAGGCCTACTATATCCTAAATGTTCTAAAGCTATTCTATAGTTTCATGTGAAGCACAAATGAATATTCAAGTGGTTAAATTCATGTTCACTTCAGCGCTTCCCGCCACTGCGCCTGTCAATCATTCTCCATTCATTCACAAATCAAGCTGCGTGTCGTGCACGTTTATGATAACACGAAAAACTCTAAGACTATTTGTTCCTGTTAATAGAAGTAATCAACGGAGAAATGCATTTAGTTACGTATTAAATGGGTTCATTTTGACCTGCAACAAGGAGTTCATTGCTGTTTCTAAATCATGTTGCGCTTTGTTTGTTAGTAGAGTAGAGAGGGTTATTACCTGCCTGTCTCAGTGATGCATCAAACGCTTCATTCACGCACCGGCTGTGCAGAAGCTATGTGCACTGCTCCGTAAAATTATTCTCACAATGAGTTTCTGTTCTCTCATCCTTTCAACCGAGTTTGTTTTTCCGAGGTGAATACTTTAAGTGCTGCGAATAGTTTGTAAATCCTGGCTCGTTGTGGTCACAGTAGTTGATTAAATTAATAAAGGTGAAACTGACGGGCGCAATATGGATCGTCATTAACAGAAAATTATTTAACCTAATATAGGCTACTCTGAAACGGTGAATATTTCACTGTAATTTTATTTATATCAATATTTTATTTAACAGACCTGTTTGTGTTTTGGCGTTGAAGCATACAAGCAGACCTTGTTTTGAAGACCTTGACCTTGTTCTCCGTCTCACTTACGGTGAGATTTGGCAAGGGATCATTAAGTAAAACTGTCCTCAGACGGTTTAGTTGTTAGTCTGTTTAGTCTGTGTCAAACCTGCAGGAAAATATCAGGCTTTGCTAAAAGGCTGATTATTTTACCATTAATTAGTGTCAATAGTGGTAGCCCATTACAGATTTCAAAGAAAAATCTGAATATTAAAAAGAAAACAGAAGCTGGACCACAACAGATCAATGTCATAACGACTGCTCAAATAATATAGCCTAGTTTACAGCAAGCATCATGTTTTTAGTTAGATTGTGCCATCTGTCATATACAGTAGGCCTATAGGCAGGGGTGTAGCAACTGCGGGGGATGGGGGGGATACGTCCCCCTCACTTTTAGAGACAGACCATTTAGGAACAGGTGATTAATAATTATATGAACATAAACTTTTAGATCTCATACAGCTGTTCCCCCCACTTTTAAAATGCCCGCTACGCCCCAGCCTATAGGTCTGTTATTTTTACTAAAGATATATTTTTTGAGTTTATCACCAGAACTATAGAAACTGTATTACGTTAAAAAAACAAACAAACAAACAAACAAAGGCACAGTATCGGGATCGGATTTGTATCACTCAATACAGATTGGATTGTTCCAAAAAAATGGTCTCGTGCATCCCTGATATTCATTAGGTACAGTGCAAAAAAAATCTAATGGTAGACATTTGCTTCTCATTCAGGGCTGTCTATGCTAATGAGGGAAATAGTCACTAAAGGATGGAACTTCCCCCTCCAATGACATGTACACAAAGGGAAAATGTCAATCTAAGTGTTTCTGCAGACTTAATCAAGAACGATTAGATTAAATACATTTTTACCATTAAAGGCTGGCTATATTCATACACTGTTGCCACACAACTGTGTTTAAACCTCTTACTACCCTGGATTGTAGCACCCCAAAGAAACTGACTACTGTGCTATTAACAGATTTTTTTTATTCTTGTTAAACTATTGGATTAGGTGGCAAAAGTTTTATTACTTTTTAATGTGAATTTAAATAAATAAATAAATAAATAAATAAAGCATTAAATGCCATCCAAAATGCCAAAATTGTTTCAAGCACAGGCTCATTTTTTTAAAAGTACAGATTGGGCACCAGTATTGTAAATAAAATTAAATGATAAACAACCCAGCTTGAGACAGGTTTAGAATCAGACATGTTTTGTTGTTCATACCTGCATGATAGGAGGTCCAAGCTCAGGGACAGGGTGGATGTTGAGACGAGGTGGTGGGGTGTGATGTGGTCTGCGGGGGGATTGGGGCAGGCGAGGGGCGAGGGAGGTGGTAGTAGTGCTGGGCAGCGGCAGGTGCTCCCTCACAGGCTCAAGAGGGAAGGCCTCCAGGGTGCTGACACTAGCTTCACCTGAAAACACAGAGAAATGTTACTTATTCAGTATTCCTAGAGACTATGAACTATCACTTATTAGTCATTATAGTGTACTTCCATCAAGCCTTTACTGCATAAGTAATATTATTTACTTATAATGTAAGGTTGGACTAAAAAAAAAAAACAATGTAAGAATTGTTTGTGATCAAAATCCAACATCCAACCGTGAATGTTAAGACTATTTGAATATACAAGTATGAAGTGCGTTCTGTTGGTGTGAATGAATGGAATGATTTCATTTATGACTCAAGCATGCATGTGTTGTTTTCAGCATCTGCTGTCTAACTATACCAAAATATGAACACATCAACTTCTTTTCCAGATTCGCTTTATCAGAACTTTATTTTATATGAGAAAAATCTAATAATAAAAAAAAATATATTTTTCCCACTTTAATGTTGAACTGAAAAACGGATTTCACCTTTTGCAGGTTCTTTAGAACATAACTCCCGCAAATAACCAAGGACCACTGTAGTTGAATCCTGGCCAAATATTCTCTTATTCAAACAATGGAAAGCTATTTATTAATGTGTGTGCATTATGTAATAAAAAGTTTACAAAATATATATTTTAATTATGTTATTTTATGTGTTATCAGCCATCACAATCCAAAAGGTCAGGTAACGAACTTTTTCTTAGCTCTGAGGCATTCAGTTTCTACTCTACAATATACACAACCAAAAAAAAACTCATTAAAAAAAATATTCTTCCCATTTTAATGTTAAATTGAAGAAATTTAAACGTTTAAAAAGGGTGCACGGTGGCGAAATGGGTGGTATGTTCGCCTCACAGCAAGAAGGTCGCTGGTTCGAGCCTTGGCTGGGTCAATTGGCGTTATTGTGTGGAATTTGCATGTTCTCCCAGTGTTCGCGTGAGTTTCCTCCGGGTGCTCCGGTTTCCCCCACAAGTCCAAAGACATGTGGTACGGGTGAATTGGGTAGGCTAAATTATCAATAGTGCATGTATGTGAATGAGTGTGTATGGATGATTCCCAATGATGGGTTGCGGCTGGAAGGGCATCCGCTGTGTAAAATATGTGCTGGATAAGTTGCCGGTTCATTCCGCTGTGGCGACCTCAGATTAATAAAGGGACTTAGCCGAAAAGAAAATGAATGAATGAAAGTTAAAAATATATACTTCCCTTAAGGTTGCTAAAATGTTAAAATGCAGCGTGAGTGTTTAAAGGAGACATATTTCATAAACGTATAAATGTTTAAGCATGAGAGAGAAAAAATCCTCACTGCTCTGAGAGTCTGGTTGCTTCTGAGTTGAATCAGATGCCTCTTGACTCTCTTCATTGTGAACACTTGGATCAGCTTCCCCAGCACCCTGCTAACACACCAAAATCACCAAGGAATGTTATAATAAAAAAAATAAAAAAATAAAAAAAGTTAAAAAACAGTCAAAACAAAAATTCTAAAATCCATAGCTAGCACTTTGGTAAAACTTTACTTAAAATGGGTGTTCATAAGCGCCATGATTTTCTGCATGCTTACGACAGCTGTCATTAAGTGATATTCGCTCAGGTGTAAAGTTCACATTGTTTTTGTTATATCAACTTGACAAAAACAAAAGCATCCCAGCCTGTTTATGTCTCGACATTACCATGACAACATAATTTGTCATAAATCGCTTTTTTAATGTTTTATTTTAATGACAAATTCAATTTGTACCACTGTAGTTGAGGTCAAGAAAAGTATTGATGTGGTTATAAAATTATAGACAATTATAATGGCCACATGGCAATCATGTTTATGACAGATTTATGACAATTTATGTTGTTTTGATAATGTTAAGTTGACAAAGACACTGACAGTCTTTGTCATGACAGCTTGACATTACCAAGATAGCAAAGACAAAAACAGGTTATGATGTATTGGGCTATGTCCATTCGTTAAAGACATTTCAAATAATGTTACTTTTGCATTTAAAGTGACATAACTGAGTGAATGACACTTAACGACATAAACATGCATAAAATCTCCATAGTCATGATATGATTGTAAATGTTTCATGACAGTCTTATGAAAAGTGTTACCAGCATTTCAAATTCAGCTCATTTAGAACTAACAGGGATGTGACGTTTTGCCGATAAATTATTCAGCTGCACTATATACTTTAGTATCTTCTACTGGCAAAGAATAGTATAGCGCCAATCTTTGTTGGCCTGCATAGCCTAAAGCTATGGTTGCCAACCTATCACCAATCTTTATCACTCTACCAGTGGATCCTGAATATGACTGAAGCATTAATACAAGAAATGCATAGGGATGTCTTTCTTATTATTTTTCTTGATTCAACTGCTGTTTTCAAACATCAATATATAGCTCTTTATGAGACATCCCACATCCATAAGAAGAGACAGAATCAAAGTAATAAGGGGCTGTTTACACATTCAGTGAGATCGGGTTCTAAGCTCCCATAATAATATTTACTGAGTTTGACTTCTTATAACATTGTGAATGGATGCTGCAAAAAGTTGTACAAAACCGCCGATAATTGCTGAATTTTATTATAATGTGTTAGTATATTTACGGCTCAAATGCAAAGGACGAAAGACCCTATTGTTTTAGAGATTACTATTTTTTGTTGTTAGGTTTTGGGGCCCCTTAACATGCTCAAAATAATTTTAGGTTGTTTACAAACAGTGATTACTGGGGGGTAAATGTTTATGCCTGCAGTGCACTGTTCATAAAGCCACAGATGTGGCGGTTCCACAAGAGATTTCTGCCCCTCAATGCTGCTTGCAGCTTTAATTATTATTGTTGAATGCCCTAATTGTTATTACCAGAAGAAGAAGAATTTTATTACAGCACATTTATAAAATGCTAATGTAGTAGGCTACCTGCAGAATTGTTATTAAATCATTTTACCAATCTGTTTTAATCAGTTTACAGGCACTTCATATGATCTAATTACTGCTAAAGTTACAGTGCATTGTCACCCAAATTTCCACCCCTCCAAATGTAATTCAGGTGCATCTACACAGATTTTCTTGGTTGAAATTAAAAAGTTTTAAGTAGGTTAAACTAGTGCTTTTACATGTTTCAAAAATGTTTAAAGTTCTTAGGCTGGAAATGCAAATAAAAATATGTGGGTTTATTTGTAAAAAAAATTTTTTGATGGGTAGATTGTGCATTTCAGAAGGACCCGGGGTTAAAGATCTTGGGCTAAAAAAAAATTAAATAAATAAATAAATAAAATGTTAGCAACCACTGGCCTAGAATGTAAAAAATAAAGTCACCTCTGCCTCATCCCCCTCATAAGCCTCATTGGCATCTGCACTCCCACTGCCTTCATTACTCTCCTCTGCCACTTCAGCCATTCCTCCATCCCCATCTTCATCATCCTCATCTTCTGCATCGTCGTCATCATCCTCATCATCATCTTCATACTGCAGACAGAAGAGAGGTTAATACATACCGCTAATGACTCTGATCCTGCTTCTCGGAAAAATACACTGACCTGTCCAGGCTCTTCCTGCTCCTCCTCCTCCTCTTCCTCCTCCTCTTCAGTGGCGCTGTCTGTTTCGATGACGATTACATCATGCTTGTACTCCTCTGATGAGTCCTGTCCACTGATCTGAGACTCAGAGGGTTGAGACTCACTCACCTGATCCATGGGGACAGACTGAGACAAGGCTTCTTCATCCCCCTCTCCTAATACGGGATAAGCTTCCTGTGAGGGGTGACATCATCAGTGCACTGGTTGTTCATGGTTTGGATGAATGATTACATTTATGAAATGTTATTGAAATAAGAAAGGGTTAATACCTCACTGGCATCAGGAGGCTGCTGAACGTCTCCTGAAGATTCACCCATAGCATCATTACTCTCCTCAGTACCTGAAGCATCCTGGGGGAAAAAAAAAAAGAGCATTGATAGATAATAGAGTGTAAAATAATCACACTCTTCAGAATGGTCAAGGCAGTACAGGGAACATTCTAAGTGTTTGATTTTTGCACTGCAAATCCAGCATTTACAAGAGTGAAATTGCATTTTACACATGCTGTGAATTTGCAAAGGACTGTGTAACGAAGATACAAATATCCTATGTTTCCGGTTCAATCTGACTGCTGACTGGAAGCAAAAACACAAACTGTGAATAACAATCATTTGAAATTATTTCACAGAAACTAGGGTAAAGTAGTCATAAGGGACTTAATCTGATCACTGAAACTGACAGGGCCTTTAACAAAAAAATTGATTAAGCTCTAATGGCATATTTATCATTTAATCCTTTTAAAAATCTAGACCCAAGTTATTTTAGTAAACGGAAATTAAAACTATGGGTCAAATACCATATGTTAACTGAAATAAAATGCTAATGATAAAAATTACTGGTAGATTAGTCAAGCACATGGTTTTGTATAAAAACATATTTTCTATATAGACAAAAAACAGATGTTCTAACTAGGGATGCTCCGATCAGGAATTTTGAAGCCGTTACAGAGTACCAATTCCTTGTCATGGTGATTGACTGATACCAAGAACCGATTCTGATGCTACAAGCTTTAATGCATAAAGCACATTTTCAGTTCAAGTATGATATTTAAGCTTAAGATACCATTTAGTGTGGACATGTCATGGTCAGAAGCAACTTTACAGAACAAAATAGATAGAAAAGATTAAAAAATTGGCAAGAAAAATTCCTAATAAAGCAGAAACATTGCAAATCATGGAAAAAGAATTCAGCACGTCTCAATGAAGTTTGGAGCACATATTTGATGCATAAGTTAAAATGCACACCTAAAAATCCATTACTTCTTTACTAAAAAGGAAATAGCTCCATAAACTACTGCTTATTACAATATGTATTACAATAAGTTATATTGTTAAATATTCAAGTAAAAAAAAAAAAAAAAAAAAAAGTAAAAGAAAAACTTTTTTTTTTTTCACTAATATTTCCAGCCAGGATTTTTATGAACTTGCAATATTGTTGAAAACACTGAACATTCAGTTCTAATATGTAAAAAGATTTCAGTTTTTATGAGTCCTTTGCTTGTAAACTTTTAAACAAACAATTGTGACAATGGTTCATGAGATTGGCCAGATTAGTGTGTATCGATCGAGTCATGAAATGTGATTATCGGCCGATACCGCTTTCTGGCCAATCGTTTGGAGCATCCCTAGTTCTAACTATTTTTCAATTGCCAAAAAAGTAAACTAGGTGTAATCTTTAATATGAAGAAGTTTCTCTGAATTCCGCATCGTTCTTCCTTTTATTCGTTTAGGTTGCATTAGTGTGGTTTTTAGTTCAGTCTCTGTTCAAACAATAATTTTACAGAGTTAAGCACAAGAGTTAATGTAAGCTGTTGTGGGAATAAATTTATATAATCTAGTTCCAAATTAGCAATAATCTATATATATCTAAAATGTTATATTCTTTGGTTTTTTTAGGGTGTGACAGACCTTAAAATGTATTAGTTTCCTGAGCCCTGACTGCAAATTGTTAGTTTCATCGCACAGCTGTGTCTATTGTCTAACAAATGGCTAAGTACTGGTCAACTAGCCGACGGGTTCTGTCTCCAGAACCCGTTAAAAGCTGATGAGATTGGAGCCAGAATGGCAGGTCACACTAGTAACAATTCATTTGCATGCTTGGTTTCTGGAGAAAATGTATTTAAACTGAGTGTCTGCTATACTAGCAGAGAGTTCTTTCGATGCACAGCAACGCGGAGTTCCTTATTTAAGAATTCTGCTTTGAAGATACCCGAAGTTTCTCCCTGGTTTTTGGCTCGTCTTAGAAGTTCACAACACTGTGCAATCATCAAACTTTGCTCTAGTCGACACTGAACGTGTTCTGTGAACTCTGAAAACTGAAATAAATGTATAAAAAACAGTAATGCATTCACAAAATTAAATCTAAATTAACACTAACAAAACCATCAATGAAATGAGCTAAAAATAGAAATTAAGCAAATAAATGAAATATAATGAATAAATATATTTTTAATATAATTTAGTTGTCAGTTACACTATTTTTAGTCTTTGTGCATGTATATTCATGTTTGCCAACAAAATTAATTGATGAAAGTTTGTGAGTTTAGAGAGGACGACAAATATATTTTACAAAAAAAGATTTGAAACAAATTTCGCAGTCAAAATGAACACAATTGCAACTGTAAATTTGCAGATCTGTTAATTTTGTAATAAATAAACTCCAGCACGGTGACAGGTACACAAGTACGTACACTGCTCACCTCCAGACCCACTCTTCTTACAATACGGAGCTTCTTCATGATGGGTGGATGCGCTGAGTCGTCCTGTGTAGTGTCCGTCACCTCAGTGGAGCTCTCCTCCTGCTCCTCTCGCACTCGTTTGGCCACCGAAGAACCTGTTGTTGCAGAAACTGACAAAGAAATGGTACATCACTTCAACTCAGTGAGGTCATCTTAAATCATAAAACCTCATACTAAGCGGACTTCCATTACAAAAATATGCTAAATAATTGCTATATTTTATAAATATCACGCAATGAAAGTGTTTCCATTAACTGAGGGAAAAAAGAATAACAATATTCACTCATTATAAAAATCATGGCGACATATAGATAGATTTATATATGTCATAGCCAATGCACTAGCTATTATATTATATTCACAGGTTTCATATGAGAATTAGACAAGCGTTCAGCATAGTTTCAGCATCGATATCGCAATGTGATCATTCACAATAGTTACGTCGCATGATATTCAATGTTAAGTCTGAATTATAAATCATCATTTGCATGTATTTTTGATTTTAAAAGGATTCAGGCATAAGAAACTGTATTGTTTTCTAACTTTAACGACAACTGATTTTATTTAATGATTTATAGAATGAATATTATGTAGTATTATTTTACATTTGATTATTCACTTTATCTATATACTGTATGGCTCCTCAGAAAACCATAACACGCTGTTTATTTCATTTGTATCTTTTTTTATTACATTTATTTATGCTTGTGTATTTTATGCACATGCCTTTCAATCAATTCTTTCCAAAAAGGGCTATTCAAGTCATCTGGTGAAATTGTATTCATATCGCAATATATATTGCAGAAAAACTAAATATTGCAATGTCAGATTTTACCAATATCGTGGAGCCCTAATGGCCAGGCAAACCTCCTGTACTTAGGAGCAGCTACATTCTCTTAGAAAGGTTTAGAGCCTTTTGGAGCACATGTAGCATCAATACCAAGAAAGCCAGTTTCTACAAATAAAAGCATAGCCATATCTTTATCGAATGCTAATGTGACTTTACGACAAAAATTTATATGACAGTTTTGTGAAATATTGCATTTTGAAATTGCTTTAAAAAAAAACACATTAAGGAAGCGTAAATCTTTTTGCAATTTATTGCAATATTTGCGTTGTAATTATTACATTTATTTTTCAATTGGGCATATTTTAAGTTAAAATTGTCAACTTGAGCCATCTGAAATGTAAAAGAAATGCACTTATGGTTGTCTTTATATAATATAAAAAAAATTTATTAAATAATTTTTTTTTTTTTTTTTTAAATCACTTACAATTGAGATTTTTTTATCCATTTAGCTACTAGTTAACTCCATTTTTGACACAGGTCAAAAAGCCAAGTCATTTCACTAAGAAAAAATGCTTATATTACGTGTAAATGGGGTAAAATTTAATCCCATTTTGACAACAAATTTTTGTGATATCTACTTGGTTGTTTGTACCTGTACCAAAGACAGCAGTGGAGGTGGAGGGCCTCTCCATCTGAGAGCTATGCACCACCTCCATAATGCTGGTTGCTGGTTCCTGGCTGGCCTGCTGCTGAGTGGGCTGGACGAAGGCGGTGGCTTGGCTCGGCTGCAGGCTGAGGATTGGCTGTGTTGTCTGTATGTTTGGGCTGGTGGAGCGCACTGAGCCACTGGTGCTGCCAAACACAGTCACATGCTCCAGCGGACCCTCTGTTGATTGTAGAGCTGATGGGAAAAGCAAAGACAAATTTGCATTTCACTAAACTGATTTCCAACATTTCATTAAACCAGATTTCTATTAACTGACTTCCAGCCTTACCTTCCTGCGTTTCAACCTGTGTGGTGGGCATGACTGTGGCTGTGGGTGTGGGCGTGATGACAGGAGCAGGCGTTATCATTGGACGGATACTTGCTTTAGGGGTGGACTTGCTGCCTGCGATTGGTGAAGGCTTGCTAGGGGTGGCGGCAACTAACGTGGGCTTGATGTTGGCAGTGGGTGGTTCAGACTGAGTTGCACTGTTAATAGAAGAAATTTGGAAACAACAATAAACAAGACTAGAACAAAAGATGCATTTTACTTTAAAATCAAATGTACATGGACCATGTTAGCGTTTTAAGTTAAAAATACAATCAGTGTTTCCTCTAGGATTTGTCCCAGCTGTGGGGGCAGGCTTTTTTTTTTTACACAGATCTGCCAACTATTTCAAAGACAAATATTACAGGCAGTATTACAAATCGAGAACGCATTCATGTAATATGAGCATGTGAATCTCTTTGCTTGCGCGCCGATTTCCTCTTTGTGCACAAAACTTCTTGCACGCACTCAAATTTACATGCTCAAGTGCAGATCTTCTCGTGCGCTCTCCAGTAAGTGCTGCTAAAGTGCGATTTAGTGCGTTTTTGTCTTAAAGGTTACCTGCTTTTTCATGTACAAAGGTATGTTTCGGTTTAAGTTTTTGATATTAAAACTTGCATTTATACAAAACGAACTATTGATTGTTGATTGTTTTTAGATGGGTCTCCATAAAGAAAATCCTTTTGTTAATATTTCTCTTATGACAAATCATCTGATAAATCGATCTGTATATTGAAGGATGAGGGGCAGCTCATAAACATGATAGATAGCCTAAAGTTTTGAATGATATGATCAAACCACCCAGTATTTTCCATTCGGAGAATTACAGTAATTAATAGCTTAGTCCTTATAAACGATGCAATAATAAAATGCATTATTTACAAGGCTACTGAAGAAATAACCGAATATGCATCCGCATGAGGTAGGCTAAGCGCTCGTTTTTATAAATATCTGGCCGTGATGCGCATTTATGCCAGTCTATAAAAAGATAATATAGCTCGAAACACTTTAAAATTTTAGAGAAAGTATGTCAAGTTTGCACAACCAATGTTTGGTCTTATTAACCTGCAACCCATAATTAAATGTCATGTAACCTATTTTTTGATTACTTGACCCGCGGATTAACCGGCACCCCTAGGCTAGACTACACCCGTCGCAATGCAGCGCAAGGCGCGAAGCATTTGTTGTTTGCTAGTTTCAGCTCAACGCTTTTTCAGTTTATTCATGACAATTAGCTTTTTTATAATGTTGTTACTATTATTATTATTAGCAGTATTATTTACTATATGCATATTTATATTTGTTTTCTTACAAACACGCTAGATTTGCCCACCTGTCAGGTTTTAGACAATATGGGGCATAGCATGCGTGTTTGGAAATAACTCAGTTTTGGACAACACTTCATTATTATTGTTGTTCATTTATTCGTTTGCTGGAAATTAGAACTAAATTTAGAAATAGTTTTGAAACAACTCTTTGCGCTTAACAAACGAAAATAATTATGTATAGGCTAATGGATGTGCGTACAACACCTTTCCTTATCCACGAGAGTGAAAGTGAAAGTAAAAAATGAGGAGGCTTATTCTCTCATTCTCATTCTCGCGCTGCAGATGTTCGGTTTAACTGTTTTCTCGCTAGTGAGGCCTTCAGTTTTTTCACTTACAAACGCCACCAAGTAAATAACAAATGCGCTATTTGCCACACGCAACTGACTCTTAAAAGAAATGGGAGATGAGACTCTGATTGGTTTATTCTCAAAGCACATCTATAACTCATTAAAAGATTAAGCTCAACCCTGTTAGACCATGCGCCGTGGCGCAGAGCAGATCTTTCCGTTCTTAAAATTGGGGCTCTAATGTTTTGTCTTGGTGCGGCTTTTTTTCTTAGATGCACCACGCATTGCAATGAATGTAGCCTATACAATTTTATATTTATATTAAAGATATATAAGGCAAGAAAATGAGAATGATACTTTTTATATCTTTAAACCAACAAAAATATCTTGTGGTATGCACTTGTTTAATAAAAACCCTTGTAATTGTATTCAACATGCAATAGTTGAACTGAAGTGCCATCAAAAAAACTAAGCCGCATAATCTTTTGTATTTACAAGTAAAATTAATACTCGGCCTATGCCTAAATCCAAACAGCACTAAAAAATTTATATATTTATAAATTACATAATTACGCTAAATAACTAAAATAGGCTATATAATCTTAATTCTCTGATTAAATCAAAAGTGCCGCACCACTGACACAATTAATTGCATTTTTCGTTTGATAAAAATATACGGAAACTAAATAAAATCAAAAGGTGGCTAGTTTGTAATTTGTTTTAATATTAATAAAATAACATGCTTGGACTAATTAATCTTAACGGCTATACGCTGCCAATAGGCCTTTAAAAAATATTATTTTACTGTGTACTGGGTTATAATGTATATTTTAAAATAAATTCTAAATATAGCATGTCTCACTGTCATTCAAAACATGTAATTCATAACACATCAGAACTGTAGACCTGCAGTGTGTAAACTGTATACAGGGGGTGTTGGTCAATAGCCTACAGCACATAACGCTTTTGAACTAATATCTCAGAGGGAAATTATGTAGGCCTAATTTAAAAGATTTAAAAAATAAAATACATTTTTAAAAAGTAAGGCGTGTTTCAGCACTTGCCGCTGGATTAAGTAGATGGGGCTGGGGTGCGTTTCCCCAAAACCATCGTTAGCCAACTAAGGTCGATAGTTCTGTCGTTACAAACATAGTTTGTTGATTTGCTGTTTCCCAAATTCATCGCTCCAACGAATATTCGCAAACTTGAGCACTTGAAACGACACCTCTGGAGCTGTAGTTAGAAGCATAGTTCCTGGCTGTGTCCCACTTATCCCCCCTATGCCCTATTCTCTTAGAACATTTTAACATTCAAAGTTGGAATTATTAAAAATAAAAAAGCATTAGGTTAATCTCTCTTAGGTGTAATTTGCTTTCAAAGTATTCTTACAGTTCAGTTTTAGCAATCTTCATGTTTACAATTGTGCTCCTTTCGCGGTGCACTTTGAAAACATTGATATCATTTTGAACACAGCCTCATGGCGAAAGCTATAGGTATATTTAAAAGCGGAAATTATGTTACGTCTCCAAAGCTTGTGAATATAAAAAACATAGCATACGTTAATTCTTTTATTTTATAGTGGGTTATTTATTAAGTATCTCTGCTGTATATGACATGGGTCTGTTGGTTAGAACTTTCTGCTGTGGTTTGCATGTGCCAAATTGTAATTTTTTTAAATAAACAATATCCTAAATATTAATAATAATAATAATAATAATCATCATCATCATCATCATCATTAATATTATTATTAAAGTAAATACATTTATAATAGACTCATTATTTATTTATTTATATGATTTATATATGATATTAGAATAGTGCTAGCTTTTGTAAGTGATTTTATGTTTTAGAATAGAATATGTAATGTTTAACTTCTCAATAATATTAGTAAAGCAAACATTGGCCCTATATGTGCCATTTACATATATTAAAATAATATGGAAAACGAGTGCATGTTTTTACCAAAACTAATATTGGATTTTATTTTAAATGCGTGTTTGTGTAAAACAATATAATTTGCACAAAGAAATTATGGGGTTGTTCTCTAAAGAAGTTACTCCACCCCGTTTAGAGCATCATTATGGGCGTTTTACATTATAACTAACGTGGTTCAAGCGATGGATTTGTGACAGAGAAACTACAGGTTTTGGGAAACACTCGTCACTTCATCGTTCTTTTGCCAAATGATGCATCGCACTATAATAGTTCAACCACGAGTAACGTCGTTGTTTGGGAAACGCACCCCTGGCTGTGTGTAGCGCCTTTAAGCGGCGTCTGTCAATCAACTACTGCTGGTGCGCGGGAGCGCGCGTAAGTGCGCTTAGCCTGTATAGATAAAACCAAAAGCAAGTTCATAAATATAAATATATTTAATTAACAATACTTATCAAAAATTCATTAAATTTTACCCCTCGAATAGAACTTTTAGTTGCACCATTAAGAAATCAGGGCACTCTAAAGCCCTGCAATACTTTGTAATAAAATAACGGTATTAATCTGTATTTTTTTCTAGAAAACCGTTTTCGGAATGTTTTGTTTAATACTGAACGCCAGAACAGAAACGAAAAAATATAAATTCTGCTCGGAGTGAAACTAATGGATTTTTTTTATGTTTTTAAGCCCTATATGGCGATATAACGATTATTCTGAAAAAGTGGATCGTGCAGCAATTATGATCGTCCACGATCAAATATCGTGCTATCGCACAGCCCTAAATAGCGCACAGTACTACAGTTACAGAAATGTTTGCGCTGTTATAATTCACTTACCTTTTAATATGTTTTGGTGCGATTATAACCCGCTATAAAAAAAAAAAAACATGACTGTTCTGAATGTTTTAAATGAGAAGTTGTAATGTAGCCGTGGCGGGATGAATTTTGGCATGGCGGCCCGCCACAGATGAATGAATGTAGCGGAAACCTTGACAAAATTAGCACAAATTTAAAAGTTGTTTGGTCAAAAAAAAGAGAAAATATCCAGTGAGCGGCAGTTCTGTCGGCTCAAATGCCTTATTGATGCCAGAGGTCAAAGACGAATGGCCTGACTGGTTCCAGCTGAAAGGCAACAGTAACTCAAATTAGAGCTGCACGATTAATCGAAAAAAGATTGCGATCTCGATTCGACCCCCTAGACGATCTTGATCCAGCAATTTTACAATTCTGCCAATCATATTTTCAAGTTCAGGAGAGAAGCAAAGACGGCTGCACAAGTCTTCTCATTGTTTTACATACGTTGCTCAGCGACATGCACATCTCCAAATGACGTTGAAAGAGTGACATACTGTATTTATAAGTTATAGTTCACCCAAAAATGTCATTTCTGTCTTTATGTAATGATGTATTCGCGGCCGTAAAATCACACGTGACGTGAGCTGCTGACCGCAGAGCTGTTACCACAGAGAGAGTATTATTGAATGAGTTTATTACCTGTTATTCACAGCCTATGCAAGTTCTGTTCACTAAAGTAGACGCGCGCGCGTCTATCATTAAGTAGGGTGCGTGCGTCTACTTTAGTGAACAGAACTTGCATAGGCTGTGGATAATAACAGGTAATAAAGTTGTAAATAACATTCAGTTTGTGGCACAGAGTGATCGTTTGGGAGCCGTGCGGAAAGTATGGACAGCAATTAGCAGTGAAAATGAAACCGAAAGCGCGTGCACATCATTTAAATAATCATATCGTATTTTAGAGTAATGATTACGACAAGCATTTAATATGTTTTTCTTTCATAGCGAACACAGAATGCTGTGCATGAGAATAAATGTTTAACATTGTCAGTTTAACTACTCTAGCCTATATGATGCTGAATATAATGTAGAAGGGTATCTGATAATGACAAATGTCTGATTTTACCAGTGAATAAATGGTCTAATAATGTTGTCAATGACCGATTGCAAGCATATGTCTCAAACATAATAATTCAACACCAGAATTATGAAAAGTTGTACTCTGATGTCATCACTTTACTGTGCATTAATGACCAGGACAAATTTAAAGTCTGTTCAAGTCCATCATTCAAAGTCTCGTTTTAGCCAGAATCGTGCAGCTCTAACTCAAATAACCACTCGCTGCAACCAAGGTGTGCAGAAGAGCATCTCTAAAATCACAACACGTCCAACCTTGAGGCGGATAGGCTACAGCAGCAGAAGACCACACTGGGTGCCACTCCTGTCAGCTAAGAACATGAAACTGAGTCTACAATTCGCACAGGCTCAACAAAATTGAACAAAAGATAAAAGGTAAGGAAAAAGGTTGCCTGGTCTGAGTCGTCTCATGTGGATGGTAGGGTCAGAATTTGGCGTCAACAACATGGAAGCATGGATCTATCCTGCCTTGTATCAACAGTTCAGGCTGCTGGTGGTAGTGCAATGATGTGGAGGATGTTTTCTTGTTTCCACACTTTGGGCCCATTAGTACCAATAGAGCATTGTGTCAACGAGCATCATGTCAACCTCTGCCTCCCTGAGTATTGTTGCTGACCATGTCCATCCCTTTATGACCACAGTGTACCCATCTTCTGATAGCTGCTTTGAGCAGGATAACGCACCATGTCATAAAGCGCAAATCATCTCAGACGGGTTTCTTGAACATGACAATGAGTTCACTGTACTCAAATGGCCTCTACACCAGAACTTAATCCAATAGAGCACCTTTGAGATGTGGTAGCATCATGGATGTGCAGCTGACAAATCTGCAGCAACTGGGCGATGCTAACATGTCAACATGGACCAAAATCTCAGGGGAATATTTCCAGTACCTTGTTGAATCTATTCTACGAAGGATTAAGGCAGTTCTGAAGGCAAAATGGGGTCCAACCCGGTACTAGTAAGGTCTACCTAATAAAGTGACCGGTGAGTGCAATAACTTGCATATAAGGTAAATTACCTTCCTCTGTCAGCAGCAGGCGTGGGCTTGAGTGTGATTTGACGAGCATCTGATGACCTCGGTGCCTCTTGAACCTGGAGAAAAATAAAAACTACTTATATCAATATTTAAGGACCAATACTTGGACTTGAATATTTATTTATTGCCACATCAGCAACTTCATGAAAAAAAAAAAAAAAAAAAATCAATAAACCTAAAACATTACAAGATAAGAAAATCTTCATATTTCAATAAGCGATGACATTTTAATATATGACATTTTAGTTCAATATTTGATAACTTAAATATTCTTTAAAAACATCCATCAAAGTGTCTTCATTATAAAAATCTTGTCTAATGGTACTTAAACTTTCAAATTCTAATAAAATGTTTTATTGTTGGAGCAGCTTGATAGTAATTATATGTTGGTGGTGCATCATTATTCAATAACGATTAATTATCTATACAAATAGCAGAGAGTGCTGCTTGTGGTCCTATACCTTGCTCTGGCCAGGCTCCTGAGCTTCATCTCTCTGTTCTCCGTGTCTCTCCTGTTGTTCACGGAGTTCCCTCAGCTCTCGTTCTTGTCGGCTCAGTCGACCTTCATACTGGGACTTCAGCGCACTCATCCTCACCTCCAGCTCCTCTCTCTGCAGCTTCATCTCCTCATTCTCTTTCGCCAGCTGCTCCTTTGCACCTAAAACACACACAGGAGTAAGCATTTACATTGCCATGACTTTCACTGCAGCCATTACTTTAGAGTTCAGTGCCAAAGGAACAATTCAGAAATCTTTATAATATGCTGGACTTTTGTTTTCAAGAAACACTTCTTTTAAATGTTTTTGCTTTTCCATATCCATTAATTGAAAAGAAATAATTATTTGTTGTACAAGATGTTAGATTTCTATATTTAGCATTATCAGCAACAGTAGCAAAGATCATATTTCATATTAAATATTTTCCTTTTTTTCAGCTGGTTCTTTCTTGATTTTTATTTTTATTAAAATTACAAGTTCTAAGTTATGTCTGTTAAAACCAATTGTTTTTACTGTAATCTTTTTGTATAAATGGAAAGCAAATGACATGGTCTCCTCCCTTTTTTGCTGATCAGAAAAATGGTTCGATCCATGACTCAAAAACCATAGTATGATCCAAACAGTGACATTTGTAATCTGTTACACCACTAGTAACTATTATTTTAAAAACAGCACATGCTTTAAGGAAAAGCAGTTCTGTGAAGCAGGTTGCCATGCATGACCACCGAGCCTCATGTTTACAGCTCATCAGAACGTAAATTTGCAGGATATATGGACATTTTTTATGCTCCCCAAAGAGGTCTGTTTAACAATATCATTGGTTAGTTGTGTATATTGTGAATTTTGCCACATATTTTTTGTAATGAGGCAACTAACACACGCAAACTGATTAATATAATTGTTTATGCATGGTGTTAATTCACTCAGTTATATTAAGATTTTTCTAGACTGAAAAGACACCAGTAAAATTCAAAAACTCAACTATTTACGCAGAGGTTGATATTAATTCCTTGCCTTTGTTTTCACACATATCAGAGAATTTAACATTGTATTAATGCATTCTATGGCACCTTTAAATCAGAGTGATGATTTGACAAAGTCTAAACGGCTTTGGCCCACAGGGATTAATGCACTAATCAAATGTTCTGATTTACTAACTGTTGAGCTGGTTGAGCTTCTGTTTGGCCCCCATGAAGGCTTTCTTGGTCTTCTCCTCTTTATCAGCGATCTGCTGTCGGAGCTGCTCCTCTAGGTTGCCCTTCTCCTGCAGCTCTGCTTTTAGACGACTGAGCTCGGGCTGCACTTGCGTCAGCTGTTCCTGTAAGCTCTTCACCTCTGCTTCACGCTCCTGCACCGTCTGCACACACCAACATTAACACATGTTTTAATAGGCCGATAAACAACAACGAAGAACCTTACAACTACAATCTCCTCCAACTGTTTTCCATAAAGCCCAATAAAGCTAAACAAGAACATTGGTCCCACTGCATCAAAATAACTTCACACTGCTCTGTCTCAAAAGCAAATGAACAAACAACACAATTACTCCCCTGCTTAATGGATTAAAGACTTTTTATTACTATTATATAATGTGAAACCCACATTGGCAGTGTCTGTGATTGTGTACTGTGTTTTACAGCACAGAACCAGATGTGCCAGCACTCTGAGGAATTGAACAGATGTGGCTCTGTAAAAGTGATCATGGCAAGGAAGTTTTAATTGTTTGATTTCCATGTTGGAGGAGTTCCACGGTAAAGGGTTTGTTCATAAATAAATTGATTGTTTTCTTTAGCAGTTTATTTAAGCATAATAACTGATTATTGTTAAAAAAAAAAAAAAAAAAAAAGACACTGCATGTGGTAAATTTGCATGTGGTGCAAGTTATCAGTGAATTGTTAAATCACTAATTGAAAAGAAATATGATCTGTTGGACAAGATGTTAGATTTCTATATTTAGCATTATCAGCAACAGTAGCAAAGATCATTTTTCATATTGAATATTTTCCTTTTTTCAGCTGGTTCTTTCTTGATTTTTATTTTTATTAAAATTACAGGTTCTAAGTTATGTCTGTTAAAACCACTGGTTTATGCAGTAATTTTTTGAATAAATGGAAAGCAAATGACATCGTCTCCTCCCTTTTTTGCTGATTCGACACTGCATATGGTAAATTTGTATGTGGTGCTTAACCATATGTGTTTGACATTAGATCATAGCCAAAGTCGTGTTTGTTCTTGGGTGTTAAGTATGGTTGAGCTGCCATTTATTAGATTTTTATTTCAAGTGACTGTGTCTTTTCAGCCTTGCATTAAAGTTCTGAATTAATGTGGATTACTTTAACGATACAATTCAAATGTAAAAGTGTATTATTGTCCCTTTGACTAAAAAGGACAGAAATCCTCCTATATTTTTTAATTTGTTCTTAAAAGATAAAAAGTATTCAAAGGAACACTCCACTTTGTTACAACTCCCATAGAGTTTTAACAGTTGTGTTTTTTTTATTCATTCATTTTCTTTTCGGCTTAGTCCTTTTATTAATCCGGGGTCGCCACAGTGGAATGAACCGCCAACTCATCCAGCACATGTTTTACGCAGCGGATGCCCTTCCAGCTGCAACCCATCTCTGGGAAACATCCATACACACTCATTCACACTCATACACTGTGGACAATTTAGCCTACCCAATTCACCTGTAACGCATGTCTAGGACTGTGGGGAAAACCAAAGCACCCGGAGGAAACCCACGCGAATGCAGGGAGAACATGCAAACTCCACACAGAAATGCCAACTGACCCAGCCGAGGCTCGAACCAGCGACCTTCTTGCTGTGAAACGACGGCACTACCTACTGCACCACTGCGTCACCCAGACGTGTTTTAAAGTCTTTGAATTAATTGAGCCAATCTCCGGGTCTGGCAAGGCACATTTAGCTTAAAATAGATCATTGAATTGAATTTGACCTGTAGCATCACTCCCAAAAAAAATTTTTTTTAATTAAATATTATAATTAAAATAAAATAATTTTCCCATTTAAGCTTGACTTTTCTGTAGTTACATTTTGTACACTAAGGCCCTGTTTACACTAGTATGTTTTAGTTTTAAAACGGCGTTTTAGAATGAAAACGATCCGCGTCTACACTACGGTTTCTGAACAACTCTTCGTCTACATTAAAATGGTGAAAATGCACATCACGTGATCACACACACACACACACACTATGGCATGCACTGCAGCGTGCTTTGAGCACACACACACCCACATGAAAGCTGTGCATGTCGGACTGTTCATCACGGATCTACCACTGGATCTAATGTCACTATATTTGTTAAACGTGATATTTAATTCACCTTGTTTTCTATATCTGACGACATATTCCCCGACTTCTTTTGAATCTATTACTTGTTCTCAGGTAACGTGTTTTGGCTGAGCGCAAAGTTAGGTTAATATTTTAATTAATGTAACGGCGGACACCGATTCTGCACATCTGACTGATGGCTTGCCTTTATTTTCTCTATTGTATAAACTTATTGCACATTATACTTTTATAATGGCCCTTATTGATCATTAAAACGGATATTCAATAAAAGAGAGAGGGTATGTTTCGTATTTTCAATGAAAATGAAAGGAGGCAGTAGCCTCATGTTATAGGCTCCGTTTTGTTATAAATATGCATGAAGATGACGGTCTTATTATGCAGCTACACGACGCCTCAACATTTTATGTCAGTTGCTATATTAAAATAAAAATAGGTAGTTCCTCACATCATGTTTTCATTTTATTGTTAAGATAGTGAAACAGCATAGCCAGGGTGATGTGAATGACTTTATAAAGTACACACTCAAGAGTTTGTTTTCCATATCAAATTTGCAAAGTCTGAACTTACACGGAGAGGATGTAAGACTGAACTGTGTGAAGGCTACATAATATTGAGCAAAAAGCCCCAATCAGACAGGCGTATGTCTGCAGCCCTGCCTCCGTTTTCAGATGTCTCCGTTTCCAAAAAAAGTAGTGTTCCTTTAAGGCTGCTTTACACTTAAGACATCTGTAGATTTCAGCGTTTGTGACAAATAGGACATCATTGCAGCATTGGCAAAGTTCGTTTTGAGTGTGCACAACCTCATTTTACTTGGTGGTATGCACTGCAATGTATGTAGCTTTGCACATGGCTTCGCATCCGAAAATGCAGGATTTGGAATGGAGTCTGGCCTTGGTGAATGAATATGCATATATAAAACAACTGCCTTATGTGAAGCCCTTTGTTTGTTTGTTTTTTTAACATTTGAGTATAAACAAAAAAAAATCTATACATTTAATGCACAGGTTTTTTAAGTATTTTAAAGTAAACTATGCTTTATTTTTGTGGTATATGGAGTTTTGCATTCTACATACTCATTTACACAACTGTACTAAAAGTAAACATTTTCATAAGTGTCCTCCAAATTTATCTACAATCTAATCATATTAAATTCTAATTATATTCATTCTCTAAGCAACTCAGCTTTAATTTATCCTTTACCACTATTTTATCATGACATATTCTCTTTTTATACTTTATTTACTTAGTATGAAAAGCCTCGTCCGTTTGTTGATGTATATGCACAGTCAGTGGAGGCTTGCTCTGCAGAGCCAGACAAAAGCCTAAATACAGTTTTATGGGTTCAGAAAGATAAGCACGGTTATGTTCATGTACTTGAATAAACAAATTCCAATTTCCAGCAAGCACCAATAGAGGCTTCCTGTTTTATAAAGCAAAAAATTACTTGACTATAATTGAGAGCAGCACAATATGCCTTAAAGAGCCCCTATTATGGGTTTTTGAAAATGACCTTCCATGCAGTGTGCAATGTGAATGAAAACATGCAACTGATGTTTAAATCTGAAAGTGCACCTTGTTTAAAAATATAAATTTTTTTTAAATAAAAGATTCGACTCAGAGTTGTTTAAATGATTCGTGTTCGTCCGGATGTTTTGCCTGTTTGTATCGACGTAGACACAAAAAAAATAAAAATATGAAGTGCCGGATCCGGTAAAACGTAAACGCGCCTTTCCCTTCAAACAATAGAGGAGTGCGTAGTTCATGACTGAAGATAAGTGAACATTATTGAGTGAATGTTCTGGTGATTAACACAATATTCTACCTTGCAGCATGCGATTCATTGGCCATTTGTTAAATGAAGAATCAGAAAAGACTATTGATGTATGGGACTTTGTCAGAGCTTGACAGGAACTTTATCAGTACACAGTTCATGGATCAGTTTCTTCCTCCATTTCACAAGTTTAAGTGTGATTAAAATGATTGCCTTGTTTTATTTAGCTTGCAAAATGTGTATTTAATTGTGTTTTGTTGCTTTGAATTGCTCCACGCAGTTTGTAGTATGTGGTTAACTCTTTATATTCTCATATCGCGTCTAAAGCCACCTTGAAAGCTCGGCACGTGCCACTTTCTTTATGGATTTAAATGCGTTTGTGAGCTCGCGATCCTCTGCCGTTTGTCACAGCTAAGGCCACAATCAGCTGTTCCTACAAACGTGTGACGGTCAAGTTTCAAAATAGTTCAGCTTTTGCCACTGTGTGGATTAATACTGAATGTGTCTAATTGTTTTTACTTATAGTTAAGAATAGAGCAATATGCTGGTGTTTGACTGCATTGCTTTAATGCACTCCTGCATTGGGCTCACACATATACTCTGCAATCTGGCTACTTCAACAATGCTGATAAGTGTGGTAGGCACTTCTCTCTATATTGCGCTGAATGCAGTTTTCCAACAGACTTAGTCATCAGACAAATCAGTGCAGATTAGCATCGTGCTACGGAGGGATTTGGGAACCAATCAGTCGCTGAACAAATCATATGGGAGTCGTTGAGATAATCAAGTAAAAATAAATGCATATTATAAGACAATGAAAGTGTTTTTTGACCTTGCATGCATATCAACCTGTTGTTGGAAACCCCCAAAACCAAAATATTATCTTTTTAATGCATAATAGGAGCTCTTTAAATAAAAGAGTACCTTCTGTATGCCGTCCAGCTGAGTTTCCAGCTCTGAGGTTCGATTCTGTGTCTGACTCAATGAGCTCTTCAGGTTCTGAATCTCCTGCACAGAGGCCTGACGGTCTTCTTGCTCCTGGGCTGGTTTAGAAGCAGCCTCTGCCACCATCTGTCCAATAAATGATACTCTGATTAATACAGGATTTCTTTAATAGGTTAAAAAAAAAAAATTTGATATGTTCTTATATACCTTATCATGCTGTTCTTTGAGCTCTTCATACTGGGTTTTGTAGCGACGGCCAATTTTCTTGACCTGTGTGATGGTTTTGACTTTCTCCTGGATGTCCAGTGTTTTTGCATCCAGCTCCTTCTTCAGACTGTCTCGTTCAGTTGTGACCTTCCCCAGGCTGTCTTGCAGGTTCTGCACTTGACTCTGAGCTGTGGTGATTGAAGCTTGGCTCCTGTTTTGGTAGGTAGAAAATATTAAAACCTCTTAAATTAATATGAATAGCAAAAAAAAAAGTTTTTAAAGCTTATAATTGAATCAATTTGCACACTGACCGGGCCACCTCATTCTTCAGTTTTCCAGTCTCCTCTGTGAGCTGCTGGATGCGTTTAAGATGAGTCTCCCTCTCAGAATGAAGCTTCTTGCTTTCCTCCTGATCACTGTCCTTCTGCTGATTCAGCAGTTGCTGCACAGCCAACCAAATCAGTTCAATATGGTGAACAAGGCCACTAGTCAAGTTTAAAGGTGTCTCAAGATTGTTACATTCATTATACAGAAGAGTGCGATTAAGAGACCTGTGTGCGAGCCTTCAAGCGCTTGACGTCCTCCTCCAGAAGTCTCTTCTCAGCCTGTAACATGCCACTCTTCTCACTCAGCTCACCATTGGCCTCCTGCAGGGGCTTGATGTCTGATTCAAGCTTACGCATCTATAATATACAATATTGACATGACAATCCATGTGCTTTGTTTACACAGTGTTAAACGTGTTATTCTTTTTTTTTTTTACTAATTGTTAACTCTAAATTCTGATTAGCCATGTTTAATGCAAAAAACACATTACACAAGTATATAATCAATATACTTAAAAAAAAAAAAAAGTAATAAATAAACAAAAAATAATCAATCGACTTCTATTTTAAAGATTTTAGGTTGGAAGCAGCCCATGGCTCAGCTAATGAAGGGCCAGAAGAAAAAATAATAATAACCAGTGGAATTACGCAGAATGATTTTGAGAGTACTACTTTAAGTAAATAACTCGCATTTAAGGTTTACAATGCAAACCCAAGTAAATCTACTTGTTTGGTAAACAAAGCAAGCCTCTCCTATAATATATCTACTAAAAACACAAAAAAATATTACTTTACAAACTGTATTCTAAATAAATAATATAAACTTTTGTATATAATTCATCAAGGAAATTATTATATAAAAGCTGAATAAATAGACTAAAAAGACTTGTGGATTTCTGCACAAATAGATTTCATGTGGGCCTACTTGGGGTAGTAAAATTTTAATTAATCATTTATTTGCTGTATAACCATTTGAGTAAAGAAAAAAAAAACAATATTTGAAACACTAATGCTGGTTTACATTATCTTGGTTGTGTTAATACGTGACAAATCTGCTTGTTTTCAAACTACAATTACTGAAATTGAATTACTTAACCAAGTCTCATTTTAACATTCCAGAAGTTTCAAGATTTGTATGGTGGTAATAACCAATAGTTATGGAGGTGGAAATAAATTTCAGTTAAGATGTTGATTCTGCCTTCTTTTTGTTGTTTTTTTTTTACATTGTAAGTAGGAGTTCAATGATTTTTATATATGATAATTTTTCTTCAAATTAACTCATTTCTATTTACCTATGAAGAATGTCAAGAAAGTAGTCTTCATGAATGATACACAATATATATGCACTTAAGAACTTGCCTTGGCCTGAGTCTGCTGTAGTTCATGCTCAAGTCGATTTTTCTCATTTTTCAGCATTTTGTTGGTCTCTGTAAGAGCACTCATGCTCTCCATCCTCTTCATAGTCTCTTCCTGCTGTACCAAGGTCTTCGTTGTCACCTGAACAATTGAGATAATTGCATTTTTATTAAAATCAGATCAAGTTACAATCAACAAAAAAAATAAATGGATACATTAACCAAACATATAAACTTAAAGCAGATTTTAAGTCTAAACCCTGTTGAAATTAGCACTTACACAATACACATAAGCTCCGGTTTATACAACTCAATTACAGTGAACAAAACACTTTAAGAACCTGCAACTTTTCTCTCTCTAAATTCAGGCTGTCCTGTAGTTCCTTCAGCTCGCCCTCTAGATACTCCATGCGCTGTTTATAGCGAAGGGTCTCAACCTCAGCCACTTCCAGTCGGGTTTCCACAATCTCCTTCTCCCGCCGGACAAACCTAATGGGAAAGAGGGTCTACATCCTCACAAGCTCTTTATTGAACATACAGTGATGCATTTTAAAGGTCATGTCAATGAGGGGTTTTACCGGAGGATGTCCAGTATCTGCTCATGAGACTTGCCCTCCTCGTTCAGAGAGATGTTCAGACTGCTCTCTCCAGTCTCCTGCTGGGTCGAGGCGGTGATCTTGCTGCTCAAGTTCTCCATCTGCTCATGGAGCATGGTGTTCTGCTTCTGCAGCTCCTCAGCTCTCTTCTGCTCTTTAGAAAGTGTTTCCTAAAAAATTAAAATAAAGTCAGCCAAAAGCAGCATAAATGCCATAGTGCTAAAAAGGAAAGGCCTAAATAATGAACACTGTCACCTTTTACTAAAGTCACTACAAACCTGTATGAACTAGAGCCCAACCGAAAAAGCATGATTTTGCTCAATTGTATAAAATAGATTTCATTTATTTACTGTTTTGATTACCAAAAATACAATCCTAATAAATAAAATTAAGCCCATTAAGTTGTTTTTATATAACATTATTAAATAAAAAGTATTTGTAATATAATAGAACTATATTAGAATATAATAAATACTATACTATAATAGATTAGAATAATTAAATCAGTTATTTTTCATCATTATTAACTTCATTTTAGATTCTTACATTTGAAAAATCATTGCAAAAATAAATAAATAAATAAATAAATAAAAAAAATATATATATATATATATATATATATATATATATATATATATATATATATATATATATATATATATATATATATATCAAAAAGAACAAAATAGCCACTTCCCGATTAACTGGTGCCAAATATTAACAGTAAAAACGGAATTTGTTGCGGTAGGAGAAGCTGTGTGAATCTTTTCTTTATTTATTTGAGACTTCCGCCTCAAAAGACAATGCCGACAAACAATGCTCGTGTGGTGAATGTTGACGTTATGAGAGGCGGAGCACAGATGCTCTTGACAGTTCTGGAGTTAATTAATAATATAACAACACTAATACTGAAATGGATAAGGCGTTTTAGAATGACCAAAACAACATTTCAGATGTTTTACAGTGTGCTCAGCTTGCTGGTTTGTCCATTCACACATATTTTTATCATCACACGATCTTATAACAAAATCACATGACCTTTTTTAATGTGCATACTGGAATTCGGTAAAAGTGCTTCCACCGCAGTTTATGCGCATATTTTCATATCGAATAAAAAAAAGTTTATCCAACTCGGTTATGTGCATTTTATGCGTATTTTCAAAATTGCTGCGCATCTTGCCGTTTCCATCAACCCTTTTTTATATGCATATATAAAATACACATAACAATTGGTTATGTGTACATAACAATTAGTGGATGGAAACATAGCTAATATCTAGAATACACCTTTTAAATTTCTGTGATATTCCAGAAATTCCATGACCTGTGAGAAAAACCTGAAGATAGCGTCTGATTTATGAGAGCCTGTAAAGCTCACTAGCAGCATCACTCTGCATCATTCATTTCACATTCTTCCTCCTCTGCCATCCACAAGATCTTACCTTCAGTCTCTTCTCCTGCAGTACCCAGTCTGAACGATACTGATGCAGTTCAGATGCAGCTTTCTGAGCTTTCTCCTCCAGCTGCTTCATGTTTTGTGTTAAAAGGTGTCCCTGTTTCTTGGCGGCCTGCAGGGCTTCCACATCTGCAGCGTGCAGCATGAGCTCTCGCTCGTATTTATTCTGAGCCTCTGCAGCCAGCTTAGTCTGAAGCCAAAAACATAAGACACAGGAAAGTAAACGTAAGAAATTCTACAATTAGATGCCTGAAGATATGATTGACTAATTTAGTGCAAGAGTTTCACACCCACCTGTACTTTGCTGTCCTGTGTGGCTTTCTGCTCCTGAGTGACTGCTGCTGTAGATCTCTGCAGAGCTTCCTGAAGCTCAGTCTGCATATTCGTCATGCTCCTCTTCAGCTCCTTCACCTGTCAATCAGGCAAAACAAAAGGTTTCAATATTGAGAACATTGCCATAAGAATAGCTGCCAAGTCACGCATACTCAATTACACACACAAAAAAAAAAAAAAAAAAAGTCAAAACATTTTTATTTAGATTTGTCTACTGGTTGTGTTGTGGAAGATTGTGCTGAATTTCTGATTATTTTCTCTGTCTTCAAAAATAAAGCAGTTAAGGTTGAAGCAGAAGCTTTTATTGTTACAGCAGATTTGTAACAATGAGAAAACTCATCAGAGGGTCTAGGGAGGTCATCCAGACACAGTTTAATAGGGGTGTCAAAATTAATCGTTTCTTCGGTGCACCGCGATGCAGGCGCGGACAATTTGGTATCGGTTCAGTAATAATCATAACCGGTTATTATGTACTGACGTCATTTATCTCACATGCGCTATGTCGCCGTAGCTTACTATGGCAAGGGAGGCGAGCGTGAGTATATACAATGCTACGCAAAAACTCTGAAACTGTGCACAATTTCACTTTGTGTGTGTTTGCTGAACTCTGTTTCACTGACACTTACAGCAAAAGCCCCTATTTCACGGCGATTAAGAGAATGAAAGTAATCTCCATTTCTCTCTCTCTCTCTCTCACTGTGGCCCATGAGCGCATCTGTGAAGAGCGCCAGCGTGTAAGAGCCAATCCCAGCCCTTTCTGTTGAGCGCGTGACTAATCAAAGGGGTGCAAGTAAGAACTTGGTAGAAAGCGAGCGGGATATTTATATTTGTTTATTTGCTATAGACTATTTTAATGTGGTCATGTCATTGGCCCATCAACATTTCCTGCTTGACGTTAAACTATTTCCTGACTGTAATAAGAGGCAATTCAATCATAACTTGATTTTAAATCAGCTGTCATAACACTATTTATCAATATGTGGACCTTTTTGGATTCTCAGAAGCAATAGAAATTAAAAATGTAAAACAGGAAATACGTTAGGACCATTGTTTTTGTTTACATCCCTCAAAATGGTCTTGTTTAAAGGTACAGTTTATATATCTGACTTTGTATTAAAGGACAAAATTGTTTTACAAATAGTATATAAATATATTTATACATTTTAATACAAGAATTGCTGTGCTGTGAAGAAAATATAAAACTGTGTATGAAAGCATCGTCAATGCACCGTGATGCACCGAGATATCGAATTGAACCGAATTGATGGCATGATAATCGTAACCGAACCGTGAGACCAGTGTAGGTTCACACCTCTACAGTTTAAATCCAATTATTTATCTTAATCATATAAATTCATACATCTGTATATTTCCACCTGATTCACCACCCAAAAAAGCTGAGATTCTATTGAACTTCCAACACTTGGCTAACCAAGGTCCTTCCTTTCAGCTAATTGTGGAAAATCAGCAAAATCAACTTTTTATGTTTGGCTTGAGGATGTGCATGATTATATCTTTGAACAAAGGTTTAATGCGCACTCTTATTCGTTTTTCATATATGCGTGTATGTGTTCTGTATACACTTAATCACTTAGGTGTGTTCATGTCTCTCTTTGACTTGGAATCAAATTTTGTCTTGGAATCCTTATGTTTCTTCACACTTTCTGGCTATGTTACAATTGACAGTTCAAACATGTAGTCTATAAAGGTCAATAAAGGATAATGTGTAGAACAATGGTCTCAAACTCAATTCCTGGAGGGCCACAACTCTGCAGTCTCTAGTAGTCTTGAACACCTTGATTAGTTAGATCAGCTATGTTTGATTAGGGTTGGAGCAAAACTGCAGGGCTGCCATTCAATTGTGCTCCTTACCCGTTCTTCAACACTATCCACAGCTTTCATCTTCTCCTGCTGGAGCTCCAACTTCTCCTTCTCCGCTTCCACTAAACGGGCTTCCAGCTGCTGATTCAACTCCCGAGCCATCTTAAGCTGGTTGTCAGTGGAGGTCCGTGCTTGCTCAGCCAACTGAAACAGGAGTAATCTTTGAACAAGGTGGCTACTTCAACCCGTTTAGCTGTTTATAATGCTGGTTATAAAAAGAGTATGACCTGTTTCTCCTTGTTTACGGACTCCTCCAAGCTGAGCACCATGGATCTATACTGCTCTACATTGGTGGTGGTGTTCTTCAAACGTTCTTTCAGGTCAGAGTTCTGTTCCTCAACCTGCTGCAGACGTGCACGAAGATCATCCGCCTCCTGTTGAGGAACACTGGGAGCTGAAACTGGACAGAGCAAAAACAATATAGCTTATGTAGGACTGGAACTTATATGACAGTCAATATTACATTATTTTGTGTGTACCTCTAGGTAATGTCCTGACAGGCGGCTTAGGTGCTGCACTCTGATTCTCATTGTTGTTCAGTTGCTGTCTCATAGAGGTCACCTGCTGTTCAGCAGATCTCAGCAGCTCTTTAGTCTTCTGGTGTAGTGCGGTCTGTGACTCCAGCTTCTTCTTAGCCTCCAACAGCTGAGTCTAGTCAATGGAAACAAGAAATTATTTCCACAAGTCTTCTGGGTAGGCATGCAGAGTTTTTGCCACTGCATTTATTAGCCAAAAATGCCATTTTCAGATTTCAGTAGGTTTCCCCAAGTCAAATTTACGACTTAAGACCTTTAAGACCATCAAGAATGAAATTTTAGACCTGTATAAGGGCTACACGCTAAGGCTTTTTTAAATGACCCAGCAATAAAAAAAAATTACTTGCCCCATTAAGAAAACTAATTCTAATTAGTTATTTCTAAGAAACACATTTTAATTATTGCGTCAAAACAAGCAGACCATAAATTTTTCTCAACATGACGCAAATTAAAACTTTGATAAACTAAATGTCTGCACAACAGACTGTTATAATATTAGTTATAAATAGAGTTTTGCTAAAAGTTGAGATGTATTGAGATGTTTTGTCTGTGATTGGATACGTGTTGGATCGACCGGGTAGCTTTGCATAAACAAAGGAAAATTAAGACCCATTTCAAATAATTTAAGACCTACAAGACAATATTTTAGTGAATTTAAGACTTTTTAAGGTCTAAAATTTTGTTTTTAAAATTAAAGACATTAAGACTTTAAGACTCCATGGACACTCTGGATTTAGTCTGAAAGAGAAAAATGATCACTGTGCTTATGAAATGCATTGATATCGCAGTCAAAATAGCTCAATATTCCTCTCTGTGGATATTTCACGCATCTACATGTATACTTATATTTTCATGAAGTGCATGAGCTCACCAGAGCGCAAAATCCACTAGTGCTGTTATGGCAATACTGATAAACTGACACTGTAAAACTCGTTCAATCGCTGCTTCCAAAATCGCCTACTTAAAG